>CM053789.1:822660572-823260572 GCA_028749045.1 Cupressus sempervirens | reverse complement strand
TTGTCATGCACATGGTGTCAATGTATAATAAAGGAACAGTTGATTTGCAATATCTTTCATTTTTACATTTAAAATATTCAAAATGTAGCAAATGAAATGATTTATCCCAAATAGAAACAAAATGAAATGACTTATCCCAAATAGAAACACAAATGAAATGACATTCCCTAACAAAAACACAAATGAGAAGCTGTGCCTGGTTTGCAAATAGAAGAATGTAATCATAAAGGAGAAACTGATATGTTTGAAAGCTTAAAATAAAAAAAAGCTTTAGAACTTAGAAACAAAATAGTCAACAAAATGTTCTGTTGATATTAGGCATTAAATGCCAAGGTGAAAGGCAGGATGTATTACAGAATCTGCAAAATAGATTAGAGTTGAATCTGGGACCCAGAATTTATTTTCTCTTTGAAGATTTAGCCTCTTTAATAGGTTAGCTAAAAAAATTTTCATGTACGCAATCTCACAAGTATGCTGCAAAATAGCACAATCTCTAGCAGAAGGGTACAAAGATGAGGTAAAGCTAAACAATGGCAAGAGACAACACCTTTGCTGCAAAATATATGAAATGAAGTCCCTTTCAAAGTCACTAATGTTGTCCAACACTTGCTATTAAAATATATTAAAAAAAAAAATGGCGAGTTTGATTACTTACAGCTAGAAATACAAGATTGAGCAGTGCCACAAATGTGGGCACCAATCAACAGAGACAGAAACAAACAGTGAAATACCTTTGCAAATTTGATTCCATTCTTTTCATTTGAGATTAGGGTAAGCATAATTGTTTTTTTTTATATACTTTTCTTTAATTTATTTGTAATTTATAACATGTTTAGATGTAATGTGAAATAATAGATTTAGTCATTTAATGATGAAGAACCAAAGGGATCAGAGCTTTAAACTATCTTTGTATCGCTATCCACTTTATCGGTATGTACAAGGATACTTTCAGCATTTTAGGATATGGGAAACCCTTAATGCCCAACGAGAAAGGAGATGGTTGAATTGATGTCTCTTTTGAATTGACTTGATTAGTTAGTTGATGTTGATTGTTGGAACAACTAATAATAAAAGAGGGTGATCCTTGCAGATGTAGATAAAGTAAAAAACCCATTTCTCTTTGCAATAAATATCTCCAAATTTCTCTTTGCAATAATTTATCTGAAATAGGTTAATTTATCTGAACTTATGAAACTTTTTGCAATAGGAGCTGCAACATCATTCCCTGGATGTTCCTATGTTCCTAGCACGGGAACGGTGAAGGATGTCATATTGATCGTCAGTGACGATGAAGGCATTCCATTAAAAGTAGCCAAAGTTCCAGGTACTTTAAAGTTATTATTCTATAGTGATATAATAGTAATTTAGTTTTTGATCACTCTTCATCGACTAATGATCCCATGATTGTTTTGTAGGGAATGATTTTTTTTGGAAAAAACTTGGTGATAAGTGTTTGCGAATATTCGGGCCCACTGTGCGTACCTGGTAGAACATCATATCCTAACTAAAACCCCAAACCACTATTTTGATTTCATATCATTGCTAGAATAGTTTTCTTTTTCATCCATTTCTTGAGCTATATTAAAGGTAGCTTCACTTCAGTTATGAGTCTAACATTTTTTTTTTACTTAAAGGGTGGAATCAACAAGACAAAAAATTGAAGGATGATCTTCTAGAGAGCATGACCCAACTATTTGGACCTCGTGCATTCAAGAGAAACAAGCTCCTTGAAAAAGCTGGTTTATGTTTGAAGTATATTAGGGACCAGTACAAAAAAAATTTACGGGATAACCCTAGGTACAAGCGTCTGCCCTATGTTCCTGAGCTTGAGTGGCAGGCTCTAATTTTGGATGGAAAGTATAAAGCTGATAAGAAAAATACAATTACACCAGTAGAGAGTACATCGCCAAGGTATGTGATACTTTTGAGAATGTAATTATGTACTAATTAAACTCTATATTTATATTATCTAACATATTTCAAACTTTTCATAGATTTCCTAACACATCAAAGGCAACAAAGGCAAGACTAGAAAAGCATGGGACACACAAGCTCGGCTCTGGTGGTTTTTCGAAACTTCAAGCACGAGTTGTAAGTATTCTTGATCCTCAACTTTTGCAACTTTTGTATTTCCTTTTGATATTTTAACTACCCTCCATTGGTTGATGAAACAATGCAAGTAAAATTCACCATACCATGCAAAAATGCAGGGCTCAAAGTTCAAGAGATGCCTCACAGAAGAGGATAAGAGAATTGGCTTCCAACAAGGCTATAGAGCCGTGGCTGAACAGCTACAATCTGAAATTAGTGTGGAAGGTTTTAATAATGATGCATTTAAGCCACAGGTAAATAAGCTAAATGAAATTTATTTCAAATTGAATACTTTACCAATTAGTCTATTTGATGTTAAGCAAGCAATGATAACAATGCGTAGGATGTTGAAATGCAGCCTGACGATCCTTCTACACAATCTGCGAATGCTGAAGGTTCGCACGATGTGCATCCTAGTGGTGGAGGTATACATTTGCTATTAAATTTTTTATATGTAATTGCAATCAGTGTTTGGATTAATGTAACATTTTGTATAGAAGCTATAGAGGATCGAGGCGTCGATGTTCATGAGCGTGTTGACGTTGAGTCCAGACAAAATGATGTGGTTAGATCAGGTAAAGAGCACCACAGTTATGTTATTTAAGATAATTAAATACTTGTAAAAATTATAATAAATTATTTTTAATTTAACTCTTTTATTTGTTATTGCAGAGGACCCCCCTTTGCAACAGCATATGAATTTGAGATCATCAAGAACAGAGAAAAGAACTGATGAGGGGGGAATTGATGATGACACTGATGCTCCTCTTAGAGCTTACATAGAAAAAAGAAATAGAAAGAAAAAAAAGAAATGATTGTCATCTACATACCTTAATTGATAATGATTGAATTTCATGTCTCAATGAATTTAATTATGTGCTAATGAATGTTCATGAATTATGTGTTAATGCAAAATATTGATGAATGTTGCGTGTTTATGAATCTAATGTGTTAATGAATGTTATCATGTGATATTGATTGAATGTTTCTTAGGTGATCAAGTGGTGACTCTGTGCTCCCTTATTGCCTCTATTTGAGTAGTCTCTTTGTTTTTAAAATAATAGCATTGACATCTTCCTATGAGACCAAAGCCTCAACATCTTAAAAATATTGAAGAGAGTTTTTATTGGAGCAAAAGAGGCTGCATCTCCTCTTGAACTTGCAAGAGTCAATTGTGGCGATGAGTTTGGACTAGGTGGACTAGGTCCATACTATCTAGGACTTTTGGACCTTGTCTAGGATGTAGGCTCACTTTATCTATGTTGTTGAATCATGGAATAAGTGGCATTGGATGACAAGGCAAAGGAAACTAGGTGGGTTGACAACCTTAGTCACAGATCATGGTCTCAACAGACATCACAAAACCCAAGAGTCCAAGAACTACTAAAATGCCAAGCTTCTAGAATTAATCTGGGTGATTAGTAAGCTACATTTCATCTTACTCTCCCCTATTTCGTCAATTGGTTTCCTATATTTTCTCTAACAGTTTACTTGTAGACATGTATGTAAAACTTAAAAGCCTGCATATATGATTAAATTTGTGGGGAGCTATTTTTAATTCTTTCCTAAATCTCAAAATGAATTATTGTAAAATTTTGTTTTGAAAACAATTTTTATATCTCTCAACTCCTTTTATCAAAAATGTTAATTTTTTGTTTCTATATTCTCTTGTACTCTACAAGAGAATAGTAGAGAGCTTCCTTAGAAGCCTTGGGTAAAACAATTGATGATGCTATCTTGGTGCCTATTGTTTTACAGGCACTACCATTCAGATACAAGGCATTTGTGACAACATTGAATGTCACGAAACATATTCCCAGTTTTGAGGAACTAGTAAATCTCCTCCAAAAGGAAGAGTCTATAAGCCAAGATTGTGGTGAGGATGAAGAAGCCTATGAAGCAATTCGGTGGACTTCCCAACATCATTTGCAGAATCAGCTACATATCTTGATGAAGATTGGAGAATAGTTAGAATCCTTTTTCAAAAAGATTGCTGAGTTGAGAGCTTCACAAGCTTTGTTTAAAACAATTAACGATGCTATCTTAAGACCTACTATTTCATGGGCACTACCATCCAAATACAAGGTGTTTGTATGTCCCCTTTTTGGTATATATGAGACACTACTAAAAATATACAATTCCTACTTAAATAATTGTTTTATTGATCCAATTTTAATTAACAAGTAGTAAATAATGCAAACGATTCAAATATACAAAGGCATACACAATTATGATTAGAATGAAATGTATTCCTGGTAAGTCCAAATGCAAATGCTGAATTTATGTATAGTACAGAATGTAGCATACAAATAAGCGAAGGCTGTGCCAAATATAACAATGTAAAAATATGCTCAATAACCTGAAGGGCTATATCTGATCTCTCTATTTAATCCATGCTGCAAATACACATTGATATGGTGTTCATGGACAGAGATAGGCTATCTCCGGTATATCTTTGAATGGCTTATGCACTGATTCTCTGGATTGTGAAGCTGTCTCTAATATGGAAAATATGGTTTATGCTTCTCTAATGGATGTTGTCTCTAATATATAGTTAAATAACTTGTACCAGTGTTTGTGGTAGTAACCTTCTATGCTCCTAAGTTGAGCACTTTCCGCAAGGGAATATATAAATTATCAAACGTCAATTCTTCACTGCCTCTTGGAGAGCTGATTGACCTATATATATATGTGCATCAAACTATGAAATTGTGTGGGTGGAAAGATGCCACCCTTCATAACAACTGCTAATTATATTGTTACCCAATAATCATTCATGATTATTCAGTGAACTAATCATGAGTGATTATTGCTAACAATTGCCAGCCGATTATGCTATTATTCATGAATCACTAATTGCCAGGTGGATAATACTATCAGAATATGTTATTGTATTATGGTAAACTTATAAGGACGATATATGAATCGAAAGTGATGGCCGATCATATTTTTCTTTAGTCTAATGACGTATGGTGATTCATTAGTCTTATGATCTATGGTTATTGTTGTATTAGATATGATGATTTTCCTTTTTTCAGAGATATGTGCATACTTATATGATGCTTAATGAAATGTGGATTGGAATGCAATAATGATGCATTTACATCTAGATGGATGTGTCTATATATGGTGTGGGTGTCATGAATATATGTATGCATGTGATGGAACATCATAAATGGATGCATTTATGTGGATGACAATGTATGTATCATGAGTGGATGCACATCTGTGGATGGTAATGCATATGAAGTTCGATGCATATCATGATGATTATCACATAATGGTTGCTACCAGTAATCATGTCATTGGTCCATCATGCAGCTCACTAGCGTCGACGATATAGATAAGTGATTATCCGAAGTTCACTTGTACATAGCATCAAGGTTAAGTGTCTCCATGGTGGATGGGTGCCTTGTTGATCAATTCTAACTATTATGCGAAGATGCAGATAATGTACAAGACAAGGTATGCTTCTGATCAAAGAATACATTCTTATAATATAAAAAATACATTGTACAAGACAAGGTATATGATCAAAGAATACATTCTTACAATATAAAAAATTACTTGTTTATATTGTAAGAATGTATTCTTTGATCATATCATTTATCAACATTCAATTTTTTGGATTTGTGGTTAGATGAGTTCAATTTTTTAATGGCTTTGGTAGGCAGAAAGAGAACTTTTGGTTTAGATTTTTGTTTAAACATCTTAGTGTAATATGCTTGTTTAAAAATTTCTTATTTTTCATAAACAAAATGTCATAGTTTAGAAAGTGTATTTAATTATTTTATTTATGTTGCAATAAATTATGGATAGTAATTTAAAGGTCAAGTAATTTTTTAAAAATTATTAGTTTCGAGCCAATATTTTTTTTTTGGTTTAACTTCCACATCCGTCGCAATTGCAACGGGGTTGTCGTCACATGTACAGCAACCCCATTGCAATTTCTGGGGATTCCGTTGCTATTGTGATGACAACCCTAGACATTGTGACGGGGTTGTTGTACATGCGACGGCAACCCCGTCGCAATTGGAGTCGCAATTGCAACGGCTGTGAAAGTTAAACCAAAAATATATGGCTGCATAGCGACGGATGGGTGTCGCAAATGCGATGAAAACCCCGTCGCAATGTCGACAAAAAGAAGAGGAATTGTGATGGGGTTGGTGTGACAATAAGGTGGTTGCAGAGCGATGGATTGGCATCACAAATGCGACAGCAAGGGTAGACGTCATAAATTGTGACTAAATAACTACGACGTCTATGTCTGTCACAGTCGTGACACATTTTTGTCATAATTGTGACACATAGCCATCGCAAATCGGTGCTGAATCTATTAGTGAATCCTATTCATCTTCACCAAAAACATGACATAGGGTCCTGTATATCTCTATAGCTTGGGAAGTGAAAAGACTCTTCTTAAAAGGTTCCCTAGAGGGTGCAGTAATCACTGGCAAACCTCCTATTGTGCCAATGTGTGCCCTTAGTGCACCTCCCCTAATCACATCCTTCTTTGCTTTTTATTCATTTTCTAGTTTTGGTAGATTAATTTGTACATGGTAGTCTAATAATGGTTCTAGGTTAAAAACCTCTCTAATTTCTTTAAGACTAATTGATATCAGAGGCACACCATCATTTCTTCTCACCACCCTAATAGCTTGGTCATAATTCTTGGCAATGGCTTCAAAAAAATCATAATCCATGAAAACACTTGGAACTACTAGCTTTTCCAAGTCAAAATTATACACATCAGCATGTGGGGCAAACAAATTCCTCTTTGAAAACAAGTTTCTAAACAAGAAAAGACTAGTTTGTGTAGTTGTTGCATCCTTAACCTAGTTTTCCTTGTCATATAGGCCCATCAGTAATATTAAGCCTAGGTCTTAAGGAAATTAACCTCTTAACTTGTGTAGGCTCTGTGGTGGATTCTAGGAATAATTCTAGCAAATCGTCATGGACATTCCTATCCATATAATTAACTTGTCTAGAAAATGCTTTCTTAGGAGTCATCTTGATCATAATAATAGGAACTAGAATGCTACAGAGGTTGTAATATGAGTACTTACTTGACTTTCCAAACTTGTTCTTCTCTTAACCTCTACAATTACTCTTGAATAGATGAGGAATTGCTTCACATCCTTGTCAAACTTAACACAATATGATCAATAGGCTCTTGTGCTTAGAAAATGTGAAATCTTTGTTTGCATGAGACTTGAAGTAATGAAATCTCTTATATTATACTTTATTTTTCTCACACATGGAGCTTTCATTAATAATAAATGTGCACAATAGAAAAATAGAGTGGCATCACACTTCCTTTTAAATTTGTGCCATTGATCCTTGAAAAATTGTACGATCCAAGAATGAAAACTAGGCTGACTCATTTTTCTTCTTAGCATGCTGGCAGTCAAACCAATAAACTACCTCCATTTGTACCTTTCCTTCAATGCTGGCATTTCAATTTGGGCCCACTGATGACTATGGACATGTGTCATCAAGTCACTGTCTTGCTATGCATAACTTTCGAGTGTCTTGCTATAGTGAGATAGCGATAACCATTGATTTTGCTTTGATCATGTGGTAAACATTTGATACAACTCTGAAGAGAACAATGGTGGGCCCCTCATTTGGTAGCTCGCTATACATAATCTTTTCACATCTTTTCATAGCAAGTTAGTGAGTATCGTTGATCCATGCTTGATCTCACGATCATAATTCTTTGCATATTTTATGCATGGGGAGTGGGTCCAAGTTACCACTGGCACTGAGCTGGCTTAATATGTAATCACACACACACACACACACACACACAGATATATATAATTTAAAATTTTAGTGATATCACACTTCCTTGGCCTTGTCATGTTTGGTATTTTCAGGTGAGTTGCTACATCACTATTGGCAAAATCACCAACTTTTGAGCTAGAAATATAGTGAGTTCCAGTGGATTCATAATTTCTAGCTTATAAATACATAGTAGGATGCCACTATGTTGTTTGATCTACATAACTCAGTTTTGACAAATCACTCATTCGCGACCCACCTTTTGAAAATTTCCATTACATCACAACCTTCTGACCAGTCACTACCTTGCTACCAGCAAAATCACCAACTTTCTAGCTAGCGAGATAGTGACTTCTAGTAGCCCATCAAAATTAGTGCCGAGAAATAAAACTATGAAAGACATGACCTTCATATAAATAAAAGTAGAGCTTTCAAAATATCTTCCTCGAGATCCTCAAAATCACTGCCTATTTTAAAAGAATGTCATCTTTTGCAATGACTTGGCCCTTGCTATATTGCTATTGAAAAATTTGTGATTTTGTGGGTAGCGAAGTAGCGACCTCTAACAGATTCATAATTCTGGTGACCGATAACAAAAGATACATTGATTGAAACTTCACCAATTAATACTGGTGTCAAAGAAGGTGGTCATGCATATTTATGAGACTGTATGGGAATTTCTATAGTCACATCAACCTTAAAAAGGTTATTGCTTTCTTTAAAATCTAGGCACTCGCTATGTCGCTACTGATAGGTCGCATAGATTTTTTGGTAGCGACTTAGCGAATTGCTAGAGAAACTTGAACTCTAGTGACTCCATTTGCAAGTTTTTCCCCATGCATCCTTTCTAATACTAACAATCCTAGGACATAGTAGATGATCATAATGTCTTCATATTAACACACCTTTTTCAGCATCAAACTTCATTTTTCAGTAATGCAACATAGTTCTCCGATGGTCATTACATCGCTATAGGAAACAACCTCACAACTTTTTATAGTGAGTAAGCGACAACCATGGATTCAAACAAGATCCAATGGTAGGATAAAACTTTTCAAAAGGACTCAACAATGACCTTAAAGTAGGTGGGAAAAGAATATTCATTTTTTTAAAACTTTTGCACCAGGATAAAATAAAAGGGCGAGACATAGGGCTTTACATAGATTTTAAAAGGTAGAAAAAGTATGAGACCAAAACCTAAAACCCTAGGATCTAATAAAAGGACTCACATCTAATTTTTATACCATGATTTTAAGAGAAGTTAGTTATGTAAAAAATAAGACCAATAGCTAGAACAGAGATTTATAATTAGCAAATTAGTTGCATTCAAATCAAATCATCTCATTGTTACTCTCTAACCATTGTAGTAGTGATCTAAATCTCTTAATAGAGTTGGCTTAATAGCTATTAGTAAATCCTCTAATAAGGTAGAAATTCTATTGAATTGTCTCAAGACCTCTAACCAGGCCACTCCCAATAGGGTGATTAAATCCTTTAATAGGGTCACACATAATAGTGTGTTTTGTAACCTTTAACAGGGTTGGCTCCTAACAAGGCTCACGTTAGAAGAGTGAAAATTAATATCTAGTTGCAATTGGTAGTTTCTCCCAAATTGGGTTTCCACGTGAAATGCCAGTGTCTATTGTGTTAATGCTATTTTTTGTTTTGTTTGAAACTTAGTTAAAGTAATGTTAATCATAGACAACACTTAATGGTTTATATGTCAAGCACTTACCAAGATAATTTAGTTATTACCAAGCTACAACATTCTGTGTGTGTTTACTGAGCTTTAGCAGTATTCAATTTTTTAGTTTGCATTTTTGTACTAACATCTAAGAGATCTAGGATTTATTTTAATAGTAATTGATTCACCCCTCCCCTCTCAATTACTCTTCTTATATTTCAAATAATGTACTATTGATATATCCATGATTCTATCAATTATAAAATTTTACCAAAAAAATTTACAAAAAAATGATAAAATACCTCTTTCCAAAAATAGAGTTTACTTCAAAATCACTTTGACAAGTCACTTCTAAATGCTCTTCACTTTGGATGTATTTGAAATGAAGTGAAAATAAATTATGTACTCCATTTATCCAATCAACTTGAACTTGCATTAGGGCATGTGCAGGATCATGGTGTACCAAACTATGGCCTTAAGTGGTAGTGAAAAATTAGCAAATCAGGGTTATGTCAACTTGACACATAATTTTGAAGTGGTTATGGACTTTATATCAAAAAGTTGTAAGAAAATAATATGTATTTAATTGAATGTAGTTTCTAAACTACTAGGCCTTATCAGGAGAAAAAAATAACTGATTGGTCAAAAGTTTGAATTTTAATGCAGTACTAAAAAAATTTCAAGACAAAAATAAAAAGTAGGTGTATGTCTGACCACCTTAATCAAAATTAAATGATAATATATTTTTAATATAATTATACATATGCAAGTAGACTCATGCACGGATGTGATGCATAATTTTTGGTATTTTTATTCCAAATAAATAATTAAATATGAATTTTCTACCGAGAAGTTTTTGAAAAAAAGAAGTCTCGTGTTTGACCACCTTAACTAATAGAAAATTTTACCAAATTTAATTTAAATTTATGTTTTCTTATACTAGGTGAAGCATAGAATGTGATGCAACTTTTAGATTTAAAAAATGTTATACCGTTTGAAAGTTATAGCTATTTTCAATTAGTATGTCAATCAGCACTTTACAATAATCTTCATTGATAATTAACTAATAAATACTTATCGAACTCAAAATTTGACAAAAATTATATTGATGGAATCTTGAGAGCGATATTAAAAATCCCTTTTCATTTCATTCAATTTCAATCAAAATAACATTGTCAAACGGCTACCCGAAGTCTGAGTATCACTAAAACCCTCTTCAAACACGTCTTTTGGGTTGATTGGGTAGGCTTGGTAAATACCAAGCCTAATCATATATCTGATGTGCAATTGGATAACTGATATGCTTCGACAGAATTTGGGAGGGAAATTTCAAATCCCAACCCATTTTGAAGGAAAAATTACGTTTAAAAATTATAGCTTATGATTTATAAATTATTTCTCTTATATTACTATGTAAAGACATATATATATATATATATATATATATATATATATATATATATATATATATATATATATATATATATATATAATGTAAAGATATAACATATAATCTATTAATATATAATAATATATTATGTTAATCTTATTACAATCTATAAATATATTTTATATTATTATTATTTTTACTAAATATAATAATGTAATATATAGATTATATATATAATATGTATTTTATATATATATATAAATAATAACGTAATCTATCATATATTAATATATAATATGTATTATATATTATTATATTAATATGTATGTTATTAATATATATACAATAACGTAATATTTTTATTAAATATAATAACGTAATATATATAAATATATATATTTTATTAATATATATGTATATTACTAATATATATGAGTCAAAGGGGGTCATAGGTCAACCATTGACCCCCTTTGACGCATTAAATGATAACCTATGTCCCTAGGGGTCTTAAGACCCCTAGCGACATATTACAATGGTTAATATGGGTCAAAGGGGGTCATAGGGTGACCTATGACCCCTTTTGACCCATTAAATGATGACATATGGCCCTAGGGGTTCCAAGACCCCTAGCGACATATTAAAATTGGTCATATTAGTCAAAAGGGGTCATAGGGTGACCTATAACTCCCTTTGACCCATTAAATGATGAAATATGTTCCTAGGGGTCCTAAGACCCCAAGGGACATATTAGAATCATTCATATTGGTCAAAGGGGGTCATAGGATGACCAATGACCCCCTTTGACCCATTAAATGATGACATATGTCCTTAGGGGTCCTAGGACCCTTAGGGACATATTAGAATTGTTCACATAGGTCAAAGGGGGTCATAGGGTGACCTATGAACCCCTTTGACTCATTAAATGATGACATATGTCCCTAGGGGTCCTAGGATCCCTAGACACATATTAGAATGGTTAATATGTGTCAAAGGGGGTCATAGGTTGACCTATGACCTCCTTTGAGACATTAAATAACGAGATATGTCCCTAGGGATCCTAGGACCCCTAGGGACATATTAGAATAGTTAGTATGGGTCAAAGGGGATCATAGGATGACCTATGACCCCCTTTCACCCATGGACATATTGAAATGGTTAATATGGGTCAAAGGGGATCATAGGGTGACCTATGACACCCTTTGACCAATTAAATGACAACATATCTCCCTAGGGGTCCTAGGATCCCTAAGGACATCTTAAAATGCTTAATATGTGTGAAAGGGGGTCATAGGTTGACCTATGACCCCCCATGACCCATTAACTGATGAAATATGTCCTTCCAAGTCTTAGGACTCCTAGGGACATTAGAATGGTTAATATGGATCAAAGGGGGTCATAGGGTGACCATTTGACGTTAAATCACAAGATATGTCCCTAGGGGTCCTAGGAACCCTAGGGACATTATAGAATCGTTCATATGGGTCAAAGGGGGTCATATGGTGAACTATGACCTGCTTTGATCCATGAAATGACGACATATGTCCCTAGAAGTCCTAGGACACCTAGGAACATATTAGAATCGTTCATATTGGTCAAAGGGGGTCATAGGGTGACCTATAACTTCTTTTCACCCATGAAATGACAACATATGTCCTTAGTGGTCTTAGGACCCCCAGGGACATATTAGAATGGTTAAGATGGGTCAAAGGGGGTCATAGGTTTACCTATGACCCCCTTTGATCCACTAAATGATAAGATATGTCCCTGGGGGTCCTAGGACCCTTAGGGACATATTAGAATGGTTAATATGGGATTAGTTATTAGCCCTAATTTATTACAAATTTTTTTTTTTGGGAATTAGTAGGAATGTGTTCCTATTTATTGATAGGTTTCTGGTTTACGCGACCCAGCGCGGCTAATGCTTGTCAAAAAGAATTTATAACTAATCGTGTAGGGGATTTTGGACTCTTACTAGGAATTCTAGGTTTTTATTGGGTAACAGGTAGTTTTGAATTTCAATATTTGTTTGAAAAATTAAACGAGTTGACTGCCGTTGATGGGGTTGGTTCATTTTTTGTTACTTCGTGTGCTTTTTTCTTATTTTTAGGTCCAATAGCCAAATCTGCACAAATTCCACTTCATGTATGGTTACCTGATGCTATGGAAGGGCCTACTCCTATTTCAGCTCTTATACATGTCGCTACTATGGTAGTAGCAAGAATTTTTCTTGTAGCTCGATTGTTTCCTCTTTTTAAAGCTCTACCTTTAATAATGTATCTTATCTCTTGGATAGGTGGAATAACAGCTCTATTGGGAGCTACTATGGCTCTCGCTCAAAAAGATCTTAAAATAGGCTTGGCTTATTCTACTGTCTCAATTAGGCTACATGATGTTAGCTCTAGGGATAGATTCCTATCGAATCGCTCTATTCCATTTGATTACACATGCTTATTCCAAGGCATTATTGTTCCTAGGATCCGGATCAGTCATCCATTCCATGGAACCCATTGTTGGATATTGCCCCAATAAAAGTCAGAATATGGCTCTTATGGGTGGTTTGAGGAAATATATGCCAATTACGGGAATCACGTTTCTTTTAGGAACACTTTCTCTTTCTGGTATTCCACCTTTTGCTTGTTTTTGGTCTAAAGACCAAATTCTTAGTGATAGTAAGTTATATTCTCCCATTTTTGGTGGAATAACTTGGTTCATAGTAGGATTAACCGCCTTTTACATGTTTCGTATGTATTTACTTACTTTTGAAGGGGACTTCCGCGTAAATTTAGTTAATCCATATAACAACCATATTGTACTATATTCGACTTCTATGTGGGGACAGGAGGAATCCGAGATATCAAATAGAACGAAAGCGGATTCTATGTCGAATCAAATTATAGGAAGTAATAATTCCTTTTCCAAAGAAGCATTTAAAATTTCCAATGAGATGGAAGGATTGTACAAAAAGAACAGCAGTTTGGTTATCACTTATCCTTTCTTCTTCCATAAGGGATCTTTTGCATATCCCAAAGAATCAGGCAAGACAATGCTATTTCCTTTAGTTATATTGGGGATATTTACTCTGTTTATTGGATTGATAGGAGTTCCTTTTTTTCGAAGCGGAATGAGTTATGACATATTATCTGAATGGTTTACTTCATCGATGACCCCTTTTGATAAGAAACATCCAGAAAATTGGCCCGAATTTTTACTAGATGCAATCCCCTCAGTTGGTATAGCATTTTTTGGTATATTGATTGCCTTTATTTTCTATATACCTATTTACTTCTTATCAAAGGATGTATATCATAAAAAAAATCCTAATATGAAGATTATTATGGAGCAATCGATTAATATTATCTATAATTGGTCTTTTTATCGAGCTTATATAGACATATATTATGACATAATCTTGATTAAAGGTATACAAGGATTAGCTGAAACAAGTAATTCATTTGATCAATGGGCAATTGATGGATTCCCAAATGGAATAGGTTTTTTAGGCCTTTTTGTAGGAGAGGAAATCAGATGCTTAGGGGGGAGACGTATATCTTCCTATATATTCTTTTCTATATTTTGTATATTAATATCTATATTAATATATTTATTTATTTTCATAATATAAATAATGAAAATTCTAACAATAGAAAACTAGAATGTTATATTGAAGTTGTGCTCTTTATCAACATTGATGTTTATAACATCATCCTATTTCAATATCGTTCCCTAAATAATATTTTTATAGATTGTTAAAATTCAGTTATTTCATCAACTTGTTTATGTTTACATAGAACAATATAGAGATAGATAAAAAAGAAATGAAAGATTATGAAATAATTGATTGAAATGCTTGCTTAAAAACGAAAGACTACGATCGCTAATATGAAGTCCATTTTCAAGAAATTAAATGATGACATATGTCCCTAGGGGTCTTAGGACTCATAGGGACATATTAAAATGGTTAATATGTGTGAAAGCGGGTTATAGGTTGACCTATGACCCCATGACCCATTAAATGACGAGATATGTCCATAGGGGTCTTAGGATGCCTAGTGACATTAGAATGGTATATATGAGTAAAATAGGGTCATAGGGTGACCTATGACCCCCTTTGACCCATTAAATGACAACATATGTCCCTAGGGGTCCTAGGACCCCTAAAGACATATTAGAATCATTCATATGTGTCAAAGGGGGTCATAGGGTGACCTATGACCCCGTTTGACCCATTAAATGATGACATATGTCCCTACATGTCTTAGGACCCCTATGGACATATTTGAATAGTTAATATGTGTGAAAGGGGGTCATAGGTTGACCTATGACTCCCCACAACCCATTAAATGACAAGATATGTCCTTAGGGATCATAGGACCCCTAGGGACATATTAGACTTGTTAATACAGGTCAAAAGGGGTCATAGGGTGATCTATGATCAGATTTGACCAATTAAATGATGACATATGTCCTTTGGGGTCCTAAGACAACTTGGGGCATATTACGATGGTTAATATGTGTGAAAGGGGGTCACAGGTTAACCACTGACCCTCTTTGACCCATTAAATGATGACATATGTCCCTAGGTGTCCTACGACCCCTAGGGACATATTAGAATGGTTAATATATGTGAAAGGGGGTCATAGGTTGACCTATTCTATGACCTCCCATGACCCATTAAATGATGAAATATTTCCTTAGAGGTCTTAGGACCCCTAGGGACATATTAGAATGGTTAATATGGGTCAAAGGGGGTCATAGAGTGACCTATGACCCACTTTGATGTATTAAATGATGAGCTATGTCCATAGGGGTCCTAGGACCCCTACGAACATATTAGAATGGTTAATATGTGTGAAAGGGGGTCATAGGTTGATCTATGGCCCCCCACCACTCATTAAACAATGAGATATGTCCCTAGGGGTCACAGGACCCCTAGTGACATATTAGAATGGTATATATTGGTCAAAAGAGGTCATAGGGCAACCCATTAAATGATGACATATGTCCCTACGGATCCTAAGACCCCAAGGGACATATTATAATCATTCATATGGGTTAAAGGGGGTCATAGGGTGACCTATGACCCCCTTTGACCCATGAAATAATGACATATGTCCTTAGGTGTCCTGGGACCACTAGGGACATATTAGAATGGTTAATATGGGTCAAAGGGACCTATGACCCCCTTTGATCCATTAAATGATGAGATATGTCCCTAGGGGTCTTAGGACCCCTAAGGACATATTAGAAAGGTTAATATAGATGAAAGGGTGTCATAGGTTGACCTATGACCCCCTTTGATGAATTAAATAACAACATATGTCCATAGGGGTCCTAGGACACGTAGGAAAATATTAGAATGGTTAATATGTGTGAAAGGGGGTCATAAGGTGACTTATGACCCCCCACGACCCATTAAATGAAAACATTTTTCTCTAGGGGTCCTAGGACCCCTAGGGACATATTAAAATTGTATATATGGGTCAAAAGGGGTCATAGGGTGACCTATGATCCTGTTTGACCCATTAAATGATGACATATGTCTTTAAGGGTGTTAGGACCCCTAGGGACATATTAGAATGGTTAATATGTATGAAAGGAGGTCATAGGTTGACCTATGACCCCCCACGACCCATTAAATGATGAGATATGTCTCTAGGGGTCCTAGGACCCCTAGGGACATATTAGAATGGCATATAAGGGTCAAACGAGGTCATAAGGTGACCTATGACCCCCTTTGACCCATTAAATAACGACATATGTCCCTAGGGGTCCTAGGACCCCTAAGGACATATTAGAATGGTTAATATGTGTGAAAGGGGGTTATAGGTTGACCTATCACCCCTCAAGATCCATTAAATGATAAAATATATCCCTAGGGGTCGTACGACCCCTAGCAAGATGTTAGAATGGTTAATATAGTTCAAAGGGGGTCATAGGGTGATCTATGACCCCCTTTGACCCATGGACATATTGGAATGGTTAATATGGGTCAAAGGGGATCATAGGGTGACCTATGACCCCCTTTGACCAATTAAATGACGACATATCTCCCTAGGGGTCTTAAGACCCCTAAGGACATATTAGAATGACTAATATGTGTGAAAGGGGGTTGTAGGTTGACCTATGACCCCCTACGACCCATTAAATGATGAAATATGTCCCTAGGGGTCTTAGGACCCTTAGGGACATATTAGAATGGTTAATATGGGTCAAAGGTGGTCATAGGGTGACTTATGACCCCCTGTGACACATTAAATCATGAGATATGTCCCTAAGAGTTCTAGGAACCCTAGGGACATATTATAATTGTTCATATAGGTCAAAAGGGGTCACAGGTGCTTTGATCCATGAAATAACGACATATGTCCCTAAGGATCTTAAGACACTTAAAAACATATTAGAATTATTCATATGAGTCAAAGGGGGTCATAGGGTAACCTATGACCCCTTTTGACCCATGAAATGATGACATATGTCCCTAGGGGTCCTAGGACCCCTATGGACATATTAGAATGGTTAATACGGGTCAATGGGACCTATGACCCTCTTTGATCCATTAAATGATGAGATATATCCCTAGGGGTCTTAGGACCCCTAGGGACATATTAGAATGTTTAATATGGGTCAAAGGCTGTCATAGGTTGACCTATGACCACGTTTGTAGAAATAAATGATGACATATGTCCCTAAGGGTCATAATACCTCTAGGGACATATTAGAATAGTTAATATGTGTGAAAAGTGGTCATAGGTCATAGGTTGACCTATGACCCCCCATGACCCATTGAATGGCGAGATATGTCCATAGGGGCCATAGGACCCCTAGTGACATATTAGAATGGTATATATGGGTAAAAGGGGGTCATAGGGTGGCCTATGACCCCCTTTGACCCATTAAATGATGATATATGTTCCTAGGGGTCCTAGGACCCCTACGAACATATTATAATCATTCATATGGGTCAAATGGGGTCATAGGGTGATCTATGAACCCCTTTGACCCATAAAATAATGACATATGTCCCTAGGGGTCCTAAGACCCCTAGGGACATATTATGATGGTTAATATGTGTGAAAGGGGGTCATAGGTTGACCTATGACCCCCCAAGACTCATTAAATGAAAAGATATGTCCTTATGAGTCCTATTACACTGGTTAATATGGGTCATTGACCCATTAAATGATGACATATGTCCCTAAGGGTCCTAGGACTGCTAAGGGCATATTACAATGGATAATATGTGTGAAAGAGGGTCATACGTTGACCTATGACCCCCTTTGACCCATTAAATAATGACATATGTCCCTAGGGTTCCCAAGACCCCTAGAGACATATTAGAATGGTTAATATGTCTGAAAGAGGGGCATAGGTTGACCTATCCTATGACCCCTTATGACCCATTAAATGACTAAATATGTCCTTAGCGATCCTAGGACCCCTAGGTACATATTAAAATGGTTAATATGGGTCAAATAAATGATGAGCTATGTCCCTAGGGGTCCTAGGACCCTTAGGGACATATTAGAATGGTTAATATATGTGAAAGGGGGTCATAGGTTGACTTATGACCTCCCATGATCCATTAAATGACGAGATATGTCCCTAAGGGTCCTAAGACCCCTAGTGACATATTAGAATGGTATATATGGGTCAAAGTGGGTCATAGGTCACCCCTTTGACCCATTAAATGATGACATATGTTCCTAGGGGTCCTAAGACCCCAAGGGACATATTAGAATTGTTCATATAGATCAAAGGGGGTCATAGGCTGACCTATGACCCCTTTTGACCCATGAAATGATGACATATGTCCTTGGGGCTCCTAGGACCCCTAGAGACATATTAGAATGGTTAATATGGGTCAAAGGGATTCATAGGTTGACCTATGACCCCCTTTGATGCATTAAATAATGAGATATATCTAGGACCCCTAGGAACATATTAGAATGGTTAATATAGATTATAGGGGCTCATAGGTTGACCTATGACCCCCTTTGACACATTAAATGATGACATATGTTTGTAGGCATCTTATGACACGTAATGACATATTAGAATGGTTAATATGTGTGAAACAGGGTCATAGGGTGACCTATGACCCCCCACGACCCATTAAATGAAAACATTTTTCGCTAGGGGTCCTAGGACCCCTAGGGACATATTACAATAGTATATATGGGTGAAAGGGGGTCATAGGGTGACCTATGACCCCCTTTGACCCATTAAATGACCACATATGTCCCTAGGGGTCCTAGGACCCTTAGGGACATATTAGAAAGGTTAATATACATGAAAGGGGGTCATAGGTTGACCTATGACACCCCACAACCCATTAAATGATGAGATATGTCCCTAGGGGTCCTAGGACCCTTAAAGACATATTAGAATGGTATATATGGGTCAAAGGGGGTCATACGGTGATCTATGAATTCCTTTACCCATTAAATAATGACATATGTGCCTAAGGGTCCTAGGAGCCCTAGAGACATATTAAAATGGTTAATATGTGTGAAAGTGTGTCATAGGTTGACGTATTACAACCCATAACCTATTAAATGAAGAAATATGTCCCTAGGGGTCGTAGAACCCCTAGCAACATATTAGAATGGTTAATATGGGTCAAAGGGGGTCATAGGGTGACCTATGACCCCCTTTGACCCATTAAATCATGAGATATGTCCCTAGGGGTCCTAGGACCCCTAGGGACATATTAGAATCATTCATATGCGTCAAAGGGGGTCATAGGTCACCTTATGACCCCCTTTGATCCACGAATTGACAACATATGTTTGTAGGGGTCCTAGGACACCTAGGGACATATTAGAATGATTGATATGGGTCAAAGGGGGTCATAGGTCACCCTATGACCCCTTTTGACCCATGAAATTATGAGATATGTCCCTAGCGGTCATAGGACCCCTAGGGACTTATTAGAATGGTTAATATGGGTCAATTGGGGTCATAGGTTGACCTATGACCCCCTTTGACGAATCAAATGATGACATATGTCTTTAGGGTTACTAGGACCCCTAGGGACATATGCGAATGATTAATATGTTTGAAAGGGGGTCATAGGTTGACCTATGAATCCAATGATTAATATTTGTGAAAAGGGGTCATAGGTTAACCTATGATCCCCCATGACTCATTAAATGTTGAGATATTTTCCTAAGGGTCCTAGGACCCTTAGTGACATATTAGAATAGTATATATTGGTCAAAGGGGGTCATAGGGTGACCTATGACCCCTTTTGACCCATTAAATGATGACATATGTCCCTAGGGGTTCTAGGATCTCTAGAGACATATGAAAATAGTTAATATGTGTGAAAGTGGGTCATACATTGACCTATGACCCCCGACGACTCATTAGATGATGAGATATGTCCCTATGGGTCTTAGGACCCCTAGGGACATATTATAATGGTATATATGGGTCAAAGGGTTTCATAGGATGACCTATGACCCACTTTGACCCATTAAATGACAACATATGTCCCTAGGGACATATTAAAATAGTTAATATATGTGAAAGGGGGTCATAGGTTGACCTATTACCCCCCATGACCCATTAAATGATGAGATATGTCCCTACGGGTCCTAGGACCCCTAGTGACATATTAGAATCGTATATATGGGTCAAAGGGGATCATAGGGTGACCTATGACCCCCTTTGACCCATTAAATGATGACATATGTCCCTATGCATCCTAGGTCCATTAGGGACATATTCAAATGATTAATATGTGTGAAAGGGGGTCATAGGTTGACTTATGACCTCCCACGACTCATTAAATGATGAGATATGTCCCTAGGGGTCCTAGGATCCCTAGAGACATATTAAAATGGTTAATATTTGTCAAAGAGGTCATAGGTTGACCTATTGCCCCCTTTGGTCCATTAAACAATGAGATATGTCCCTAAGGGTCCTAGGACCTCTAGAGACATATTATAATAGTTATTATGGGTCAAAGAGGGTCATAGGTTGACATATGACCCCGTTTGACGCATTAAATGATGACATATGTCCTTAGGGGTCCTAAAACCTCTAAGAACATATTATAATGGTTAATATGTATGAAAGGGGGTCATAGGTTGACCTATGACTCCCCACAACCCATTAAATGACAAGATATGTCCCTAGGGGTCCCTAGACTGCTAGGGACATATTGGAATTTTATATATGGGTCAAAGGGGGTCATAGGGTGACCTATGACTCCCTTTGACTCATTATATAATGACATATGTCCCTAGGGGTCTTAGGACCCCTAAGGACATATTAGAATGGTTAATATGTGTGAAAGGCGGTCATAGGTTGACCTATTACCCCCACAACCCATTAAATGATGAGATATGTCCTTAGGGGTCTTAAGACCCTTATGGACATATTATAATGGTATATATGGGTCAAAGGAGGTCATAGGGTGACCTATGACCCCCTTTGACCCATTAAATGATGACAAATGTCCTAAGGGGTCCTAGGACCCCTAGGGACATATTAGAATCATTGATATGGGTCAAAGGGGGTCATAGGGTGATCTATGACCCCCTTTGACTGATTTAATGACAACATATATGTGAAAGGGGGTCATAGGGTCACCTATGACCCCCCACGATCTCTTAAATGATGAGATATGTCCCTAGGGGAGCCTATGAACCTCCACAACCAATTAAATGACGAGATATGTCCTTAGGGGTCCTAGGACCCCTAAGGACATTAGAATGGTTAATATGGGTCAAATGAGGTCATAGGGTGACCTATGACCTACTTTGACCCATTAAATAATGACATATTTATATACTATTAATACTATTGTAGCATAATAATAATAATAATAATATAAATAAACACTAAATATTAATACTATTATATCTATAGTAATAATAATAATACTATTATAGCTATAATAATAATATATATATTAATACTATTATATCTATAGTAATAATAAGAATACTATTATAGGTATAATAATAATATTGATACTAAATATTAATACTAATAAACTAAAGTCGGTTTCCCTCCAATTATTATTCTAATATTAATACTAATATAGCAAAGGCTATTTTCTCTCCAAATCTCATTGGATATGATCGTATATCCGATTTTTCCTAGCACTAGCTTCCAACATATCCCTATCCTTGCAAACCTGACAACATCACTTTTTTGTTCTTTTTTCATGGTTTTTGCAAAAAAGTGTGTGTTGGTACCCAACCAATAGAAAAAAATTTGAAAATATAACTTTAGGTGTTTGAATTTTTCATCTCAATGGGGAGCAGCAGTTGTCGAAAGGATAAATGCAAAAGGAAGATATCCAACGAAGATATTGTAGCATATAGGGAAAGAGACAAAATAGAACACCGAAAAAAAAGACAAGGTATGCTAAATATCAGTCAATTTGATGATGAATTAGTCAAAGGTGAAATCATAGAGTCAGATAATGAGTATGTACAATTGGGGAATGAAAATGTACCTATGGAAAATGATAATGCCGAAATTAAAATTTTAGAGAATAAAAATTTTGAAGATGAAATGCTACCAAGTCATAATCCAAATTGCATAATTGACCATGTCGAACATGACAATGCACAAGAACCTAATGCAAAAGAACGCTACATATCTCCTAATTATAATTGAGATCAAGGTTCTAAAAGACCAAAATGGATAATTGAAATTGATGAAATGATTATTACTAGTTTGGAAGGAAAAAAAAATAGAAAGAACCATTCAGTTATGGGCTTCAAGACTATATCAAATATTTTTTGGCAACAAGACAGTGGTAGAGAAATGTCAGCTTTTTATGCACTTATTAAAGATGCAAAAGATGAGACCTATGCTTTCCAAATTGAAGATTCGTGTCAATAAAAGTTAGAAAGAAATGCCATTATTGTGAAGAATCTTTTTAGTGCTCTCAATAGCATTGGGAAAAATAACAAGGAGAAGGATAACAAAGTTGATCAAAGGGTTATTACAACCTCTTTGGTAAGTCATCATTTGAGAAAGGGTAGATATATGAGACAAACTTGTATTGATTTGAATCTAAATCATACTACTTTGAGAAGAGCACTTAGTCGACGAGAGAAATTGATGATCCTCTTCAAAATGAAACATGGGCATTTGGTGGAAGACTTCCATATTTTGATAAGAAGCTATCTGATGATGTGAAGGAAGAAATTACATAATTTTGGCACTCTAACTCACGAGTATCACCCAATGCTAAAGACATGTTAAAGTTGAGAATTGGCATCAGAGACCGCACACCACATCCTAAACAATATTTGGAGGTAAGTCAAACTATGTTGTTTAAACAATTTAGAGAGAGTCATCCAAGTTTTCATATATCACAAAGGGCTTTTGAATCTTTGAAGCCATTTTATTGTGTGCCACTCAAAATATGAAATACATGTTGTTGCAAATATTATGTTGAGTTTTCTATGCACTATGAACTATTATGCTCCATCCGTTCTACTTTGCATAGTAAAGAAATGTTGGAGGATTGTGGTGCTAGTGAGTTTCCAAAATCATCAAGAGACTTGCTAAATCAACTTTTATGTCATAGATTTGATGGTTGTTTCTTTTATAGAAATGCTTGGTTAAATGATAAGTGTTCAGAATGTGGTGGCTTATCCAAGTTTGGCACATGTTTCCATGAGGGGTGCAAACAAGATCTTGGAAAGACAATAGTGAAAAAAAAAGGTATATGAAATGGTGAAATACACATTGAAGAGTGGAGGTGAGAGCTCTAGATGTGAATTGGTTGGAAAAGATATCAGTGTGGCTAGTTTTATTTTAAATTTCAAGGCAAATCTTTTTTACAAGTATGCAAGACATAGTCACAGGTCTAAGTGGTTGGATGAACAAGTTAGAATGTGCAAGGAGACTTTTTCCATTGGCACTATTATATCAGTTGTTGATTTTTCTAAGAACTACACATTGCAACCTCAAAATGAGACACAATCTTAGTATTACAACTCTATTCAGATTGCTATTTTTGTTCACATAACATATAGACATGCCCCTAATAGTGCAGAAGATAATCGAAAGATTATTAGAGAGTATCATTTTTATATGAGTGATGATAGATCTCACTCTCACAAGTTTGTGCAACATTTTTTTGAGAATTTTTTTTATTTCTTACATGAGCACGAAATTGCTATGCATAGACATTTCATTTGGTTAGATAACTGTACAGGTCAATTCAAGAATGCTCTCATGTTTTATTGGTTGTGTAGGATGCATGTAGAGAGAGGGGTGCCTCATATTTGGAGTTTTTTTGAGTCTGGCCATGGAAAAGGGGAACATGATGGAGCGAGGGCATGTGTGAAGAGAGCTCTAGTCAAGGAACAACTAAAAATTTCAGTAGCAGAGCTTCTTGATGCTCATAGCATTTTGATTGGTGTAGTTTAGCATTATCACAGGGGGGACATCTGATTCAGTGGTATGCAGGTTATTTTAGTTGGTTGAGGAAGGGTCCATGGCTGATAGATTAGATTGTTCTATAATGAGAGATTCATCAAAAATGCATTCATTTCGGAGCTCTAATTCTAGTACATGGACCATTTGGACATGACAGCTAGCTTGCTTTTTTCCTAGTTGTTTTCTATGTGATTGAGATCATTTTGATTCAAGTGAGTGTGTGGACACATGGGCTCCACATTATCTTACTCCATTGTCTATCATATCCTCTATAAAAAATGGTGACATGGAAAGTTCACTTGAGCATAACCATCTATCAGATCTACTTCAGCCAGGACATGTCTTTGCATTGGTTGCACCATAAGGGAATGATGAGAAATTTGATTATTGGTTAGCACATTGTGTAAGAGGTAAAAAAAAACTTGCACAACCAATCACAGATGATGATGGATTCACATATCCTACTGGTTTAGTGGTTGACACTGGAACATAGTTGCGGACATACATATCCTAAGATTTATGATGTATTATGACGTAAAATGTGAACTTTTTTTGTATATGATTTTTGTAATAATGAAAAAGATAGGTTAAATTAGTTGCACATTCTAATTTTTATTTTGGTAGGTTCTTTGTAAGGAATTATAAGAGGAAGATATTGAACAAGTTTTTGCAAATCATATTTGCATGTGATACAAGGCTATAAGGACAATTTTAAGAGCATTTATAACTATATGAAAGATGCTTGCGGATATCTTATTATAAATTTGGTTTTTTCCTTATTTGACATAAAGTTGACATTATGATTATTAAAACTATTTTTATCAAACTAATCAAATAAGAAAAATCTAGAAATTATAGATGAACAATTAGAATATTTGATTTCTTCCATTTTGCAACCAATCATGGCATTTGAAAGCATAAAGAGTCATAATATTGTATAATGTTTTGAAAGACTTTCATAAAGTTGTAAAGGACCATGAGATTTGAACTTTAGTAATGTCTAATTTTGCATAGGGTAAGTGAGTCATTACATAGGTCCTAATAAGGTCTCACAATAATCTCAAGTCATTTCATAAGTTAAACATTCAATAAGTCACTTAAAATTTAGCTTATTGCTTTAAAAAATTCAAATCTTGAATCTAACGACTACATGAGCATTTTGGAAGGAAACTCTTTAGTTTAAATTTTATGAAATATAGGGAACACTAGTGCAAAGCACCTACTCATTTTTCTTTTCTTAATGTAATATGATCTAGGGATAGATCTAATGATCTCCCTATGACCATCCACATTTGTAATGGACACAAGATCCCATGGTGCAACTATAAGCCTTGGCCATCAATTGGTCCAATAAAGTGTATTTTTGGTAAATTCTATGTTTTCAAGGTAAGTCTAAATGTTTAGAACATTATTAGGGTCCCTAGAAGTTTGTAGAGTCTATTTGCAATCAAATTTGCAATAAAACTTGTCTTAGCGCAAAAATTGCAAAAAGTTGCTTAGCAACTTTTGCAATTTTCTTGACAACTTTTCAAAATCTAACTCATAATGGCTAGAACTGTTTGAATCATCAGTGCCATTAGCTCTGAGTGGGTGGGTGAACACTAGTGACACACTTGTTCCAACCATAGAGACCATCTATCGTACGTGGCCACCTTGTACTAAGGAGTCCCTAAGGTTCTCTAAGTGCATTTTAAGGTCGATCTTCTGAGGGTCATAACTCAGAGCTCATGAGGGCTATCGATGAACTATTAAATGCTACAAGATAGTGATGTTGAGGCATAAAATAACCTATCTCATTTTTGAGAGATCACATTCTGTTTGGATTCGGCACAACGATCTTGCTCGATGCCAAAACTCACAATGTGCCTCAGTTCATAGGTGCACCATAGCGTAACTTTGTAACCGCTAATTGTGGCATCAAATTGTCAGCGTCATTAGCTCCAGATAGCTTGGTGAACCCTAGTCACACCCTTGTTCTGGCCACGGAGACCATCCATCATTTGCCGCCATCCCGTACCGAGGAGTCCCCAAGGTGCTCTAAGTGCATTTTGAGGTCGATCTTTCGAGGGTCATAACTCAAAGCTCGTGAGAGCTATCAATGAAATATCAAATGCTATAGGACAGCGATGTTGAGGCCTAAAATAACCTATCTCATTTTTGAGAGATCACATTCCAGTTGGATTTAGTACAATGGTCTCAGTCAATGCCAAAACTCGTAGTGTGCCTCAGTTCATAGGTGCACCACACCGTAACTTTGAAACCACTAATCGTGGTATTGAATTGTTAGTGCCATTAGCTCTAGATGGTAGGTGAACCCTAGTCACACCCTTTTTCTGGCCATGGAGACCATCCATCATTTGCAGCCACCCCATATTGAGGAGTCTCCAAGGTGCTCTAAATGCATTTTAATGTCGATCTTTTGAAGGTCATAACTCAAAGCTCCTGAGGGCTATCGATGAATTGTCAAATGCTACAAGACGGTAATACTAAGGGCTAAAATAACCTATCTCATTTTTGATAGATCACATTCCATTTGGATTTGACACAGCGATCTCACTTGATGCCAAAACTTGTAGTGTGCCTCAGTTCATAGGTGCACCATAGCGTGACTTTGAAATTGCTGATCTTGGCATCGAATCATTAGCACCATTAGCTTTGGATGGGCAGGTGAACCCTAGTCACACTCTTGTATCAGCCATGGAGACCAGCCATCATTTGTGGCCACCTTGTACCGAGGAGTCTCTAAGGTGCTCTAAGTGCATTTCGAGGTCGATATTTTGAGGGTCATAACTCAGAGCTTGTGAGGGCTATGAATGAACCGTTAGAGGAGAAAAGTTTGTAAGAAGTAGTGGCTTAGTGTTTTATCTAAAATAAGTTAGTGGGAAGGCTTTATTAGAGGGTCTTGGCCAAACTAGTGGGGTATCTACCCACTCTCTAATTTTAGAGATAGTTAGGTTTTGGAGGGAAATTAGGGGAGCTCTACTACAACTATCCTTACCCAATCTTGGACCAAGGTTAGTATCTCAAACTTGCTTCTTTTCCATTTCTTTCTTTTAGCATGGTTAAGAAAATATGCAAGTGTGGAGTTTATCAATGGAGTATGCATTGCATTACATTGTGGAGTAGCATTCATGTGAGTGCTTGAATGGTGTTCATTCCATGTAGATTAGTGTGACACCATTGTGCATCTTGTTGTATTGTGTGGAGTATTGTGAGTATGAGGTTTGGATTTTCTCTATTTCCTTGTTGTATTATGGGTGTTGTATTATCCATTGTATGCCATAACCATTCATATCTTGCTGGGGGTGATAAGGAAAGTATGGTGTAGAAAGGAAGTTTGAGGAGTTACAGCTGATGGTAGTGGGTTTGGAGGAGGAAATATGGAGGCCCCAAGAGGGCATTAAATTGTTGATTTATGATAGCCCCGAGAGGGCATTAATTTTTTTGAATTATGATATATATCAAAGATCAAAGATCATGTATCCATAGACAAAGTACTCAAATATATATCAAAATACATAGATCCATATACAAAATATGGCTGATCATGCCATTAGAATGTGTATAATATCAATGTTTTTTGTATAAAATGTGGCATATTCCATCTCAAAATGTCTCATGATGCATCCTATGAAAACTATACTATCCTAGGGTGCTGGTGGATGATCAAAATGCAACCTCTTTGCTGCACTAGGTGGATCAGATGCCTCCTACATAAACAAAAAAGGAAAACCCAAAGTTAGACTACTAAATTTATATGATTCTATGTATCTAACATTGAATTACTCAAATGCATAATGATCTTTTTTTTAATGGAGATTAATGCTATCAAAATTTCATTATAAATACCTCTCTCGTCAACCTGCTACGTTGGTTAGGATTCCTCTCATATGCCCTCAACAATGTTGGTACACCTCTGATTGTGGGCTGTATATGCTCAAATACCTTTGTCAGATGAATCTAAAATTTAAACTATAACATTATAATTCATAGAATGCTAAATTTACAACATATTTAATCATGAATTCAAACTACAACTTACTATTGTAGGCTCCTCCTCAGGAGTGAGTGGTTGCATCATCAAATCTACATAACTCTCCCATTGGACCTCCTGTGCACTAAGAGTATCCTATAATATAAAAAATAGTAGCTGTTAATATCATGGAAATCAGTTTTGAATTTATTTATGAAGATAAGGATAATAAAAAAAAAATGATACTTATACATACAATGGGGCTCTCAGTGTGAATGGAAATCCCTGATGGTCTACGATGTGGAATCTGTACAGGCTCATCACCAGTAGCGACACCCTATATACAATAAAGAATGTAATTAAATGAGATTACCACAAACATTTTACAAGAAAGCATTGATATTTAATCAAATATAAAGTGCCTAATTACCTTTCCTTTATTAGTGCATGCTAGCTCACCCTCCGCACTTTTTCCCTTTGAGATAGGTGCTACGTGCAAGATAAAAGAAAGATTAGCAACCATATATACTACAATATCAAATAGAAAAAAAATGCGAACACAACATAATGTACCATAGATGTCTCAAGGCCAAATGAAATGGCTGAGAGTGTGGCATCATCAATCTATCTGAGCTCCTCCTCGGTCATCAACTAAACGGGAATGAAGATCACATACATATAAAAGTCAATATGGCTTAAAAATTAAAATTACTCTATTATAAAAATTAACTTTAAATCACATATGTCATAACAAAAAAAAATATATACATACGAACACCAAAAGATTCCATGCCTCTACATTCCCCTCCTCTCTCACATCAAGGATTGTAGCCTCTGCGTGTGTGTCGGGTGTATCCTTGTCTAATACAAAATGATACTCACGAAGATCACCAATGGGACCCAGGAAAATATTCTTGCATGTAATGCAAGTGTGAGGCACACAAACATTTGATGAGCTAGCCAATGATGAACTGGCACCAGGATCATCAACATGAGGAGGCAGGATTGACCTAGCCTAAGATATCATTAGGCTACTTAGCCTATGAATGGCTCTGATAGTCTGAGAGCCATCCTCTATCATAATATCTAGGTGTTGCACTTGAGGAGGAGGGGAGATATCAGTGGGGGGGACAAAAGTGCTAGCTTTCTTCTACTAGGAAGAGGGTCTATCCTAAGGAGCTCCTAGTCCTAAGCCCATGTTGGGCTTCATGCTCCAATAGTTCACTTTAAGTTTCAAGACAAATTCAGCATATAATTTTCTAAGGAAATAAAATGGTATGTCTAAATTGCCATGTGGAGGGATATCAAAGACCATCCACCAATGATCCCAAAAGTTTGCACGTATGGCATCATTTGTGCACCATTTGTTCGATAGTTTGGATTTTTTTGGGTCAATTGGTAAACCCATTTTTGGGTTCGCAAAAAGGCTAGCCAAATTGTCTTTTCTTATGTTGAGGGCCGCAACCTCATCATAATCCAAACCATCATCAAACATCTCGTGCATTTGATCATGCCAATGAAGAGCGACATTTTGTTGGTTTGTAAGGGTTTCAATGTTATCCACTATGGTGTTTAACATGGATAACATATGAGCCAATGCAGGTACATTATATATGTTCTGTGCAAACCTCTCAACTCGGTGAGATTTTCATTTATCAAATCCTCAATTCGAGGAGGGTTTTGAGGGGGTAGAGGATCATTTGGTGGATAGTTTTGTGGGGGTACTAGATTTTTTGGTGGGGGGTTACGAGGAATATTATTCCCTGCCTCAGTGTCCTCATTCTGATCAGCCATTCCTATTGAATTGCAAAATGTAATATATATTAAAAAAACCTTAATTTTAACTTTTTTTCAAAAAAACCCTATATTCAACTAAAACAAACAAAATCATGCTAAAATCTATCAAATTTAGATTAAAAATTAGTTTAATAAAAAAAAAACCGTACCTCAATATTTGATATCTGATTTTATAACTGATATTCGCTTGTGTGTCGATACTAGCCCCCAAAATGTGAGAAATAAGGGCCTGCGAGTCTATTCTTTTTTTAAATGTAATGCCACAGGGATCAGATATCCAATATTGAATCAGATATCCAATCGCCCGTTATATTTTATATATAAGATATATAACATATAGCTTTGAAATATTATATTACATTATATTTTATATATTTTTATATTATAATAAAATTATTATTATATTATAGTATAATTATTATTATTATTATAATATTATATTATAATGTATTATACTATTATAATATAATATTTTTATATTATTATAATATTATTATAATAATGTCATGAATATCGGATATTCGATAAGGCTTGGCCTTTCCTTCTAGGCTTGGTACCTAGATAGGTGGAAAAAAGTCAGAGCAGATTTTGAAGCACTTTTAGACGTGTTCAAACTCTATTTTTTTCACATCGCCACTTTTTGGCACACCATGATCCTACACATACCCATTAATTACATACTTTGTAAACATGAAAAATCTATCAATTATGTTCTATAATCAAATAACTACTCAAGATCATCTATTTGATCTTTAGATATGACACAAGATTTTCCATAGCTATTTTCCATCATGAAAAAACTCTACTAAGCTTCTCATCATGAAATTCTTCACAAAACCATACCTTTCATCTTCTGTTATAGAATTAACCTTTACTATAATACTAGTAAATTTGAAAAACTTCATAACTTGTTTAGATGAGCTCCAAATTACAAGTGAGCTTAGATACCATCTAAACATAACTAGATACACCTTTTCCCAACTTTTCTACCTCTAATTTGGCTTCTGAGTGAAGTTCTCAAATTCTAATGTTGTAAACAAGCTTAGTTAAACTTAATTGAATCAAACTCAACAACTAACTTTGATCTTCTTACTCATTAAGTTCTTCTTTATGTTCACTAAAAATGTTTCCATGTTCTTCATTGTCTCTATTAGTTTTGGAATTCCTTTCATGGTTCCTTCTATCATTTTTGACACTATTTTCATCATTCCTTTTTTCTTTGTAGTTTCTTCCACTGTTTCTTCTATCTCTGAAGTTTTTGTCGATTCTACATTACTTTGCTATGTGTCTAAAGTTGTTGGATAAATGACATATTGGTGCTCTACTTCTAGGATTCTATTGATTAGCAGGTGCATGACAATTTTGAGTAATGTGTCCTAAGTTGTTACACTTATAACACCTGATTTGTCTTTTGTCTTCATAAGATCTTCCTTCTCTTGATGCCCTTTCATTAGATCTTCTTCTATCTATAGAGTTAGTATTTCTAGACATTCTATTATTTCTTCTATCATTATTATACTTAGGTTTCCTACAATCAATTGTATTATGACTCGTAGCATGACAATTATGACAATACAAGTCCTTAACATGATTAAATGACTTATTAGTACAATCTCTTTTCATATGTCCTATTTCATTACATTAAAAGAACTTACCTCTAAATTCATACCTAGTTTCCTTAGGAGATTCCACTTGCTTTGGTTCATCCAAAATTTAAACTTCTTTATCTTGTCCAACTTCTTTAGATTTATCAGAAGATTCTTTAGATTCAGTCTTATCACCTAATTTGTCTTTTTTTTTTTTTTTTCAGATCTGATCTAATCTTAGGTTTCTTCACAAACATTTTAATTAGATAACCAAGACCAGTCTTATCATAAGTAGGTCTCTATATTGATATTGAATCATCAAGATTTTCTCTACTAGAATAGAGCTTCTCAAGCTGTTTCTTGTATTGAGTTAATTCACCTTTCACAATAGTATTGTATTTATGGAGTTCTTCATGATCTTCTTTCAATGTTTTAAACTCGAACGTTTTCTTCACTAGACTTGCACTTAGATCTACATTTTCAATCTTCAAATTAGATTCAACTTTTCTAGGATCATTTCTTAAAGTCAACTTTAGATTTGTAATCTTCAATTCATGCTTCAAGATCTCATACTTTGTCTTCAACTTTGAATAATCATCATCACTAGTTCTAGATTCAGTAGATTTAGGCTTAGAATTGAAATGTTTAATTTTTTCCTTCAATTGACCAATGTATACTTTGGAGTCTCCATATTTTTCTTTCAACTTATCTCTTTCTTCAATAAGGAGATCAATTTGTTTAAGAGCTTCTTCAAGATTCTTCATCAATTGTTCCATATCCATAGGGATCTTACTAAAGTTGTTAGGCCTCTTCAAAGTAACTGTGCTCTGATACCAATTGTTAGAAATAGGGATTATTGGTGGGGGGGTGGGGGGGGGGGGGGGGGGGGGTGGGGGTGAATTAGTAATCTACAAACTTTAGTCGCCAATTTGATATTATTTCTTACTTTAAACCATGCAGAAAAAAACAATAAAGTAATGCTCAATAGTAATTGTATTAATGCACAAAGATAACTCATAACACCATATTTTCTTAAGTAGGGAAACCCTAGCCAAGGGAAAACTCTACTAGGAATGATACCCACTAAACAATATACTAATATATACGTTCCTTGTTAGAGGATGCACCCTATTAGGAGTTAATGAGAAAATTTAGTATAAGGAGTCCCTATTAGGAGATTTTGAATCCCTGTCAGGAGATTCCAACCCTGTTAGGAGTTGTGGTACAACAAATGCAAGATGAGCCCATTTCCCAAACATGCACTTCCAATTACAAGAAGAGCTCATTGACCAAACAATTAATCAGACTTCTAAAGTAGGTACTATATCTTCTTCCTTGACCAATCACTAATCTTTAGCTCAATCTCAAATCACAAAATAGCTCATATAAAAATGTTCATAAATTGCTTTCACAAAAGTTCACATATAACACTTGCAATCACAATCACAATTTCCAATTCATAATTCTACAATTCTATACTTGTCATCACAAAATTTTCTTTGCATAAATGCCATGCCTTTACAAAAAAAATTGTTTTGTCAACTAAGACCACAAACCTATCATAAACAATAGTCCACCAAGATAATTGAGAGTGAGGGTGAACTAATTATTCAATAATTAAAACACTTATCTTCATTAAACAAACTTAACCATTCAAACAAAGTAAACAACAATAATACAAAGATGCACATAGATAATTACACCAAATAAGTTGACTAGGGAAACCCTTGATTAGAGGGGAAAACCTAGTGGGAATGATGCTTACAAGATAATGTACTAATATAAATATTCCTTGTTAGAGGTTAGACCCTGGTAGGATTTTGTTACAACATTTAGTACAATAAGTCCCTATTAGGAGACTTTAAATCCCTATTAGGATATTCCAACCTATTAGGAGTTGTGCCAACCCTATTAGGAGTTGTGTTACAATTTATGCAAGAAGAGCCCACAACCCAAACATGTAATTTCAACTACAAGAAGAGCTCACTGCTCAAGCAAGTAATTTACTAGTATCTTCTTGTTTCCTCTATCCTTTCCTTTGTCCTTTCAACTAGACCAATCATTTTGGAGCCTTGTAGACTAGGTCACAAACTCAAGATCTAAATATCAAACCTTAGATCACTTAGAAAAACCTTGGCAATGAAGTTTCCTTCACTTTCGCACTGCTCTGCTCAACTTCGCATTCTCTGCTACTTATCATTTATTATTCAAATATATCAATGCATCACATGATAAATGAAAATGCCATTCCTTTATAATGAGTCCATAAAATAATTCCTAAGTTTGCTATTAGTCCTTCTCAATTAATTATTATGGGACCTCACTAAGAATACATTATACTTAGCGATAACCTTAATCTTTCTCTTTGTAACTTGAATAACTTTTCATACACACAATGTTATGATGAGAAAGCTTAGCCATGTCATCCTCAACATGTCTTCTTCATGTCCTCAACCTTGATCCTCAAGATATTAACTTTGCTAGGAGATATAACAAGTTTACAAAAACATGCCTCTGTAAACTCTATCTCAAAACAAACATCACCAAAACTTATATAACTTCTTCTAGACTTGTCCTTTTTTCTTCTGACATTAACTACATATACCAAAAACTCTAAAGTATCTACCATAACCTTAGGTGGTTATCATGCTCAACTAACCACTCATAACAAATTAATCTTTCCATTGTTCTTTTGTTTGATACCATGAAAGACATCAAACATGCTATGTTGACATCAACGAAAAACTTAGTCATGAATGTAACATATCATCATCAAACCAATCTTCCAATCTTATCAATCTTCCAAAAATCTCTCCCTTTGGCATTAATGGCAACATAGATCAAAAACATCTAGTTCCAAGAATACCAATAAAATATAGACAATCTTCAAATCCTCTTCATCAATCATACTTCCCTATTGATATACCTTAATATGCCTAGTATCAAACTATTATTACAAATTCATGCCAAAATTCTCCTTTAGTATAATACTTTTCTACAATACTTCTCCCCCATAGTATAATACTTTTAATGGTACACTTATCCCCCATCAACATCAATGTCAAAGGTTCCTGCAACCAACATCTTTGCATCAAAATCTACTATAATTTCTACTTACTTAGCTTGAGTGTCAAAAGACACTCTTCAAAACAAAATAAACAAAATCAATAAGAGTCCTAAATGACTCTATCTATCATAGATACTCCCCCACACATGAAGGATCAACATTTATTCTATTAAAAAAAATGGTGCTCTATTACCTTGGACTGATGTACTCTTGCATCCTCTACTCTAATGTAAGAAGGGAAAAAACCCCAAGCATACCTCATAAATACTCAAAAGTCTCTTTGGGAAGAGGCATAGTGAATATATCTGCAATCTTCTCTTTAGTGCTCACATACTTTAATATGATTTCCTTTTCTGCAACTTTTTCTCTCAACATATGATACTTAATAGAAATGTTTTGTGTTCTTTATTTTAATACTAGATTTTTATACATGTTTACCATCCTTGTCTTGTCACAATGAATAAAAATAGGTTCACTTATTTCTATCCTTATATCCTTTAGCAATTGCTCCATCCACATTACTTGATTATAATTATTTGTTGCTGCAACATACTCTACTTAAGTTGTATTTTGAGATGCCCAATCCTAATTCTTGCTTAACCAAGAAACCAATCTTCCTCCAAAAAAGAAAGCTCCTCCACTAGTGCTCTTTTTGTTATCCATACTACCTACACAATCTACATCAGTATAAGTACTTAGAGTAAAATCATTAGATCTAACATACCATAATCCAAATTTTGAAGTTCTTTTCAGATATCTAAATATCCTTTCCACTATTGCATAATGTGCTTCTCTAAGAACAACCTAGAATCTTGCAACAATTCCAATTACATTTTCTATATTTGACCTTGTGTGAGTCAGATATTGCAGACCTCTAATCATAGATTTGTACTTCTTCTGCTGAATAGTAGGTGTCTCATCCTTAGTAGATAACTTGTGTCTAGTTACCATAGGTGTTATAATAGGTTTACATGTTTCCAAACCTAACCTTTTTAGTAAATCCTTCAAGTACTAAGTCTAAGAAATAAAGATTCCTTCTTTATTCTATACTATCTACAATCCTAGGAAATATTTCATGTCTCCTATCATATTCATTTCAAATTCTTTCTTCATTTCATTTGCGAACTTCTTACTTTCTTCATCATTTCCTGCAAATATGATATCATCAAAAAATATTTCCAAGATCATCAAACCATCATTTGTTTCTTTCCAATATAAATTACTATCTTTAATACCTTTGTTATGTCTAATCTTTGTCAAGTGCTTGTCCAACCTTGCATACTAGTTTTTGAGTGCTTGCTTTAATCCATACAATGCTTTCCTCAGTTTGCATACTATGTCCTTTTCATCTATCAAAGGGCATCCGTTAGGCTACTCAATGTATACCTCTTCTTCAAGTTCTCCATTCAAAAATGCTGACTTGACATATATCTAATATACTTTAAATTTATTCTATGATGCATAGGCTAAGAATAATCTTATTGCTTCTATTCTAACCATTGGAGCATAAGTCTTCTCATAGTCTATTCCTTCTTGTTGTGAGCAACCTTTACATACCAATCTTGCTTTATTTCTTACAATTCTCCTTGCTCATTCATCTTGTTCCTAAATACCCATTTAGTTCCTATCACATTCTTATCTGTTGGTCTAGGGAACAATTCCCATGTCTCATTCTTTACTATCTGATCCAATTCCTCTTCCATAGCTTGCTTCCAATAGTCATCTTTACATACTTCATCTTCATTCTTTAGCTCAACTTGAGATATCAAGCATAGTTCTTCATTAACTCTACTTCTTGTCATCATAGCTTTTTCTTTGCTTCTAATGATCTATTCAGATGGGTGATTCTTTATCATGCTCTTTCCTAAAGTAGGAGTAGTTATCTCAACTCATGGCTCTACTAAAGGTTCTGAGCTTTGTTCCTACCTTTTCTTTTCTTCATTCTACAAATCATTGTTAGTCTAAAGAAAAACCTCATCATTTCTTTGCTTAGTAACAACAATATCATCATCTGAATTGTAATAAACCATTCTCTCATGTACTCTGAATTTCTCATTGATTCCCACATTAGCACTTTCCATAATAGTATTAGTTATTTGATTATAACATCTATAAGCCTTTTTTTAAAATTAATTACCAAGAAACATAACATCATCACTTCTAGCATCAAACTTACCAATTTAATCATCTCTCTTAATGTAACACTTACTTCCAAATATTTTGAAGTACTTAATTGTAGGTGAGTGATCAAACCATAATTCATAAGGTGTCTTATTTGTGTCCTTCCTAACTTGAACTATGTTCATTGTGTATATAGTTGTATTCACTTCTTCTCACCAAAATCTCTTGGATACATAATTTTTTTGCTAACATAGCTCTAGCTAATTCTATTATAGGCTTGTTTCTTCTCTTTATAATGCCATTTTGTTTAGGGGTTCTTGGAGCTGATAGCTATCTCTTAATTCCATTTTCCTTACAAAACATGTTAAACTCATTTGAAGTAAATTCTCCTCATCTATTTGATCTTAAACATTTAATCTATATACTAGATTCATTCTCAACTCTATTCTTGAATATCTTAAACTTGTAAAATGCCTTAGATTTCTATTTGAGAAATGTAGCCACATCATTCTAGAAATATCATCAACGAGAATCATAAAATACCTTCACCATAGAATCCTATAGTCTTTGTAGGACCATTGAGATCTATATGTACAATCTCCAACTCTGCTATAGTAGTAAACTTCTTGATGGGAAAAGAAGTTCTATTATGGTTTGCAAAAACACACTCCTTGCAAATTGTGTTAGTAGGCTTTACAATCTTCAACAAATATCTAACAATTTTTTTTTTACTAGTCCTCACAATACTATCAAAGGTTATATGAAAAAATCTCTTATGCTATAACCAACTTTCAATCTACCTTTGCAACCAAACATGTCATTTTAGTGGGATTCAATTGAAATACATTACCTCTAGATCTAGTTCTTGTTCCAATTACCTTTCCATCTTTGTCTCTGATTGTGTATGTCTTTTTTATGAATTGTAATTGATAAACTTTGTCTACTAGTTATCCAACACTCAAAAGGTTGTGCTTTAAACCATCAACAAGGTATACATCCTCAATATTAGTTTTACCATCAAGAGTTATAGATCCAATACCTTTTACTTGACATGTAGTATTGTTTCCTACTCTGACAATTCCTCCATCCTAACTTTTGAAGTCACCAAATTTATTCATATCACTAGTCATATGATGTGAACAACCATTGTCAATTATCTAATTATATTTCCTCTCAACCTATGATACCAAATCTACCCTCTCTAGAATTTCCCCTATAATCTCCACAAATCCAATTTCATTATCACTAGCACTTAATGCTTGATCATCAGAATCATTATCTTCATTTTCATACAAACAATCTCTATCTTTTCTAGACATATGATTTTCCTTATACTTTTTCTCCCTTCTAGGACACTTAGATGCATAATGACCATACTTATCACAAGTCCAACACTTAAATATTTTCTTACCTCCTTTCTCTCTTCTTACTAGAAGGTCTATTTCTTCATCAATCTTTCTGTCTTCTTCAGAGCTACTATTGCTAGCAAAATCTCCTCTAGCACTTGTTCTCCTAGATAGGTTAGGTCAAATATTCAAGGCACTAAAAGCTATCTCTATTTTGATAAATTCTCTAGACTATCTAATTTCATTCTCAACTGCTTCAAGTCTTTCAAGCAATGTCTCCTTTGTGAAATCCTTGGTACAAGATATCAACAACTGTAGCATCTAAATTACTAGCTTGAATGGTGGTGATATAGTATTCAATATCTTCCATATAATCTCATCATCTTCTTTGCTTCCTCCTTGAGCTTTAATATCTATAGTAGTTTCTGATAGCCTACCTATATATGTTCTTACATATTTGTCTTGCATCATCTTAGCATCTTGAAATGCACAAATCCAACTTTTTAGCCTCAAGTTCTTAGTGTGTGCATCACCTTCAAAACTATTTTCCAAAGCTTTCCAAATCAAATGTGAAGTAGGAAGTGATTTTACCTAATTGTACTCAATCTTAGGAAGTGTAGTCAATAGTGCTTCCCTAGCTCTTTTGTCACACATGAAAATATCTCTTTCTAGTTTAGAGCAACTTTCCAACTCATTTTCTTTGATGATTGTTTTCACTGATTTTGTCAAGATCCAATATCTCAAACCCATACGCAAAAAATGTGTCTTCATCTTTTCTTTCCAGCTATTCGAAATGACAGTCCACCAAGATAACTAAGAGGGGGGGTGAATTAGTTATCTAATAATTAAAACACTTATCTTCACTAAACAAATTTAACTATTCAACCAAAGTAAACAAAAACCATACAAAGATACACATAGACAATTACACTAGATATGTTTTTTGGAAATAATCAAGACTAGCTAGGTTACTGAGAGGGGAGGGGTGAATCAGTAACCTCAAAAACTTTAAATCAATTCAATACTTGATTCATACGTCATTCATTCATATAATCTATTTTATGCATGAGAAAGATAAATATTTACAACACATGAACATAGAATTTTGATGACCCAGAAACCTTCCAAATAGAAAGTAAAAATGGGGTGGGGATGATACCCACAAAACTTTGTTACTACAGTATGAAGTTAGCCTATTAGGGCTTACATTGATCACTTTTTATGAAATACCCTGTTAAGAGCAATTTGGACTGCTAGATCCACCTTGTTAGAGGATTTATAAACATATAATGAAGTATGCACTTTGTTAGGAGATTTATACAAAGACTATTAAGTCTACCTTGTTAAAGGATTTACAAAACTGATTCACTTGTCAAGATGAAATAGTGGATCTACTTACAACTTGATTTCTGATTAGATCCTTGAAGTACAGATCACTTCTTGCGACTGATGAATCTTTATTGCTCCTTATGGACCTTGCTGGATACTCTGCTCTGCTACTTATTCACTTTTTATTCTTCTCAAAGCATTACATGTCTATTCCTTAACATAATCATATCCATTGAAAATGATATAATACATTACATATATACCATTCCAATAATTACAATTGCAAGGTTAGTCAAAACACAACTGAACAAAATATTATTGAGTCAATCAAATAGTAGAAAACTTAGGTTCTTCAAGTTGACTTGGTAATCTTTTGATACTCAACATGCATTGCATCACTTGGCATTGTCATGCACTTAGTAGAAGTAGAAGCTCATTCTATACTAATCACAAAATGTAACTTGGAACTTGGTAACCATTGGAGACTCGGTAGATATAGTATCACTCAGTAAAAATTGAATCCTTCATTTACCTTGTTTTCACTCGATAAACATTATACTTCCATCACTCGGTAAACACGGGCTTCCATCACACAAACTGATGACTCAGTAGACACTATGAAGCTTAGTAAACACTATATGCTTGGCAAATACTACTAGGCTACACACTCACTCAGTAGCTTCAAGAATGCTCGGTATGAACTACTTAAGTGATGAATCTACAAGGTAACCATTGAATGCTCAATATATACTGTATACTGAGTGATGAACTTGATAATCATTCATAATCAAATAAGTGTTGTCATTAATGAAAAATATAATATAATGCCAATAATATCCCCCTTTGGAATTAGTGACAAAAGAACTTATGAGCCAAACATTGTATACAGTGACATACTGGATTTGATTTTTCAAAATTGATCTTTGTAAATATATTGTATATACATTTCTTACATGTCTTTACATATCTCCCCCATACATATGGCATAGTATATACATAGCTTATCACTGTACATATATCAATATATTCTCTCTTATTTTCTCCATTGTCTCTTACTCCCTCTTTGACTTTTACTATCTCTTACTCATAATAATCTCCCCCTTTTTGACAATAATGCCAAAGGTAATCATACTTATAGAGAGACAACAAAATGTGAGAAAAACTTAGAATGTACCTTAAGAATGAGAGCCAATGTCTTATCCTAGTTCTCTTGCAAAATTTTGCAGGTTGAGAGAGCCACTTGAACTTCTGTGGAAAGTTCAATCATATGATCTACTGTAGAAATTTTTTTATCATGGATCAATGTTTTTAAATAAGTAATGTGCTTCTACATTGTGTCCGTGATAGGAAGGATCATGTTCTAGATGTCTAATAGTGTAGACCGGATCCTTGCTTCCTCTCTTAATAGTTTTACCTACATGTCTGACAGGAATATGATCTTTATGTGATGTGTAGAGCTTGACCTGGGGTCAAGCTGCAACTTTTGAGCACTGACCTTCAGATCTTCATCAATTTTATTCAATTTTACCTTTATTTATTTTGTGTACTTGGTAACATCACATATCATGCCAAAAAGGGACATTACATTTGTAAAGAATTTTCAAGATTGCTCAAAATTTAAGATAGTTCAATCTTCTTTATTGCAATGTGCTGAGAAATGTGCTTAAGCACTTTATTATCAAATTTCTTCTCTACTTTTTTTATAAGCTTCTCTTAACTAGAACTATCCTCATTGAACTTTTGTATGACCTATTCTAATTGTAAAAAAATGTGTTGAGATAAGTGCACATCAACACCTATTTCCTTAGTAATTATATTTTTTGCACTTATAATTATAGTGAATTATTTATCTCTCTCATCTCTAAGTTGTTTATGCCTTGCTCTTTGCTCCAAATGCTGACTGACTAGTCTCATTTGATCAACTGTGGTAGTATCTAGATCTATCTTAGGTATAATAATTTCCTTGTCCAAGTCTATATCTTCATCAATTTCCTTGCCAGTAAGCAAAATTTTTAGTGGAGTCTTTCGTTTTACTTCAGTGCTTATAATACTTGATGAAGTTGGACTAGCAGAAAAAACTTGAATTGAGCTAACTGGAGTAAAATTGAGAGAGGTGCTAACTGTATCTAAAATTGATGTGCTTCTCAAAAATGAAGTATCAATAGGTAATGTCATAGCTGGAATGTTTACAACTAAATTACTAACTAGAACAAAAATTGATGTAGTTGAAGCTATGGATGATAAAACTGTAGAACAAACTAGCAAACTTATTGTACAAGTTGCAATAGATGACTCAAGAGCTAATAAAGAGGGGTACAACTCGATAGATGAAGTGATTGATACTTCCATTGAAGATACTTGCAACTGGGAGATGACAGGTGATGATTGAGCTATTGGTGTGGCAATTGTGCTCATAGTCTCACTTGCAAAAGCTATCTCCATAGTAGACATAACAGCCTTTGGTGGAGAGTGAGGAAGGAATGTAATAACTTTTGCTGTAATTTTTACTGGATCTTCTTCATCCTTGTCTTCCTCTTCAGCTTCATCATCATCATTTAGTGTCTGATAGTCCTCAACATTAAAAGTGGCACATGGAGCATTATCTCCTTCATCATTGTCATTATCATCATTATCATCTTTGATTTCTATAGGATCATTACTGGGATTTTCCAGATGATAGATGTTCTTCCAGATGTTTGTTGCATCTCTTACAACATGCTCAATGTCCTTAATTAAAATCAAACATGTGTGAAATCTAATCATCAATTGACCTTCATTATCCTTCATTGCTACTTTTGTTTCTACTTCAGTAAGACTCGATAGAAGATTCTTCAAGGATTGCTCATATATGTCCTTGGCCATTTGGGTGGTTGACTCCCACCTTGGTTGTAATCTCACCAACAACACTTTGGAGATTTGAGGGGCAAGCTAGTCTGGGGAGTATTTCCATTTTCCCATCTTGTTAAGTACTAGTTCCTCAATCTGCATTTTATCTGCATCGGTCCTTGTTTCAAATTTCAATGCCTTGAAATTTGTGATGCTAGATCCCTCTTCCATTTGTTTCAATATTTCTTGGAAGGTCAGTTGGGGCTTGTTGAATACTACTTCACCTTTGTTCTTACCTTTTTCTCACCTTGTGAAAATAGCTGTGGAGGCTTTATGTGGCTTGGCAATGATTAGCTTGCCCTTCTTTTTGAATGGCTCTCCCTCCTTCTCTGATTCTTCCTCTACATCTTCTAGTTCCTACTCCTCTTCTTCATCCTCACCTTTTCCTTTAGTAATCATTAGGGGCTCTATAGTAGTTTTAAGCTTGGCAACCTTTCTCTTGCCTTTATTAATTTCTTGAGGAAGTTTGATTTCAAGCTTGATTCTGGCCTTTGCCTCATCATATGTTCCAAAAAATTGGTTGCTTTGGATCTGTTGGCTCATTCACTAGTGCTTCAATAATATCCCTAGTTTCATCAATATTCATCTCATAAGGAAGAGGTTTAACCCTTGCAACTTAGGGCCTGACTTCCTGAATGTGTACTTTATCACAATCAACCATGAAGCATACATTATCTTTGTAGTCTTCAACCAATTTTGGTGGAATTTGAAACCTATTATTCATCCTTTCCTTGAAATCTTCAAAATAATTATCCATGATGCTATAAAATTTTACACCCCTTTCTACTACAAACTCATTTATCTAATATAGAATAGGAATATCTTTTCTCCACACAATAGTTCCTTTGGATGGAAAGAATTTTTGTACATAGAAGAAAAGACATGTCAATAAAGAACCAGATTTGCAAGGGTTGTTCTTTGAAGTCCTAATGCTATCCATATTCTTGTTCAGTTATATTGACAATAATTCTAATAGATCAAATTCTAAATTTTTCTTCACAACCTTGAATGCCAAATCCATGGCCTCATAGGGCACACTGTTCAAATGACTAGAGCTATAAATCTTGTCAGCAATGACGTGAATGCCAAACCTTAATTCAACATTAGAAACAATGCTAACCTTCAAACATCTGTCATCCCATTCAGCTAGGGTTTTCTTTTGAAATTCGTTCTGACCTAGGGTTTTGGTAGTTTTTGCTTTACTTAGCATGGGAGACTAGTAATCCTATGAATCATCTTCTTGGTGAGTAATACTGGCTGCTCTAACCATAGTTGACCATTTTGCACATGATTGAGGATGTACTTGATCCACTTAATCTAGAAACTTCTTGGCATATGTGAGATATGGGTTAATCCTCTGGTCTCTAGATGCTTATGCTCAGGTTTCAAAGAGTCATCAATGTTGACTAGGGAAACCCTTGATCAGAGGGAAAACCCTGATGGGAATGATGCCCACAAGATGATGTACTAATTTAGATATTCCTTGTTGGAGGATAAATAATATTAGGATTCTATTACAAAGTTTAGTACAATGAGTCTCTATTAGGAGACATTGAATCCCTATTAGAAGATTCCAACTTTGTTAGCAATTGTGGTACAATGTGTGCAAGAAGAGCCCACTGCTCAAACATGCAAATTCAGCTACAAGAAGATCTTATTATTCAAACATGTAATTTACTAGTATCTTCTTGTTTCCTCTATCCTTTCCTCTGTCCTATCAACTAGACCAATCATTATTGGACCTTGTAGACTAGGTCATGAACCTCATATCCAAATACCAAACCTCGACAATCAAGTTTCCTTCACTTCTAAACTACTCTGCTCAATTTCACATTCTTTTCTACTTATCATTGATCATTGAATCATATCAATGCATCACATGATAAAGGAAAATGTCCTTAATTTATACCAAGTCCATGAAACAAATCCTTAGTTAGCTATTAGTCCTTCTCAATTAATTATTATGGGACCTCAATTATGATGAGCAAGCTTAGCCACATCATCCTCAAAATTTCTTCTTCATTTCTTTGACCTTGATCCTCAAGATATCAACCCTATTAGGAGATATAACAAGTTTACTAGAACATGCTTCTATAAACTCTATCTTAAAACTAACATCACCAAAACTTACATAACTTCTTCTAGACTTGTCCTTGCTTCTGTTGACATTAACTACATATCCCAGATACTTAAAAGTATCTCCCATAACCTCAAGTGGTTATCATGCTCAACTAGCCATCTATACTAACTTAATCCTTCTGTTATTTTTCTATCAAATACCACAGAAGACATCAAACATGCTATATTGACATCAATGACAAACTCAATCATGAATGTAACATATCATCATCAAAACAGTCTTCCAACAAAACCACTTTTCCAACTTAGAGTAAATATCTAGGATGTCAGCTCTAATTGAACAAGTAATTAAATTTTTATTTTTTCCTTCAATTCCATTTTCATGGTTATACACATCATCACCTACATGTATCCTACATCCTTCTAACTTTGCTAGTCATAATATACATCAAAAACAAGTTATAAATAAAAAAATGCATTACTCTAAACCAAATTCTGTACTTGGACAATTTTATGATTACCAAACACTAAGTATCTTTATTTCTGAGGTTTCCTATGAGCATGTACATCATGTGTTTCCATAAATGATAACAATTACATATCACTATTATCCAATTGTCAATCGAGGATTGTTTGGGCACTTTGGGAGAGATAAGAGCATTTCTTTGGTTGTTGAGAAGTATTATTATCCATAGGTATAGCACGACATGAAGAAGTTTTTATAAAGTTGCAAAGTATGTCAAATGGTGAAAGGAGTGAAGTAGAATATAGGGTTGTATCAGCCATTAACTGTACTAGAGAAGTCATGGGAGGATTTTGGCATGGATTTTGTTCGTGTATTACCAAGGACTCAATGAGGGCATGAATCTATTTTTCATTTTGGTTGAAAAGTTTCCAAAAATGGCACATTTAATTCCTTGCAAGAAGACTAGTGATGTTGTTCATGTGGCAGAGTTGTTTTTCTAAAGAACTGGTGAGACTGCATGGTCTACCAAAGAGTTAGTTTCAAATTGAGACACCAAGTTTGTTGAGTATTTCTCGACAACATTTTTCAAGAAATTGAAGATAGATTTGAAGTTCAATTCATCACATCATCCATAGACTAATGGTAAGATAGGAGTTGTGAATCATAGTTAGGGAAATTTGTTGAGATGTTTGGTTGGAGTCAAGCCAAAAGGATGGGATCTGATTTTTCGATAAGCATAATTTGCATATAATAATTTTATCAATAAGAGTACTCATAAATCACCATTCTAGATTGTATATGGGAGTAGTCCCAAAAATTCTTCTAAATTGATGTAGTTGGGTAAAGGAGGGATAAGTGGTGCTAAAGAAGGAGATTTTGCTAAACATTTAAAGAAAATCCATGAGGAGGTGAGGAAACACTTTATCAAGATGAATACATAGTATAAGGCTAAGGAAGACATGAAAAGGACATATAAGGATTTTTGAATTGGAGCTAACATCATAGTTCATTTGTGAAAGGAGCACTTTCTAGTGGGTACATATAATAAACTGAAAATGAAGAAGTTTAGACCATGCAAGATAGTGGAAATGGATGATTCTCAAAATGCTCATGAAGTGAAGTTTCTTGCTGAATTGAATACTTTACCAATATTTAATATTTTAGATTTGACAGATTACCATGAAGGAGGTGATGGGGATGAATCTATAGGAGTGTAGTAGATTATTCTAGCACCTAGTTCAACTATAAAAGAGAGTGATGAGATATTGGATAATCATGTTAGAAAATATACAAGGAACAAAATTTATGAAGAATACCTAATCAAATAGAAAGAGAGGAAAGTAGAAGATTCTTGATGGCTAGAAAAGAAGGATGTTATCTATCTTGGTTTTCCTCTTTATACTTGAGACATGATGGGGTCACTTTTCAAATTACCCTGGGTGTTTGATGCATGAGCATCCTCGATGTAATAGAAATCTTGCATCACCCAAAAATATTTCTTTTCAATTGTTTCAATAAGGGTTGTCATAATGAATTTTTTTTTTTTGTGGAGGCTTGCTACTTAGTAAGTCATTCATACAAGCTAGGAATATTCTAATTTCATAGGTGAAGGTTCATTTTAGTTATAGCAATTTGTCGGTGTATTTTCATGGCTAGATTATATGTGTTTATGAAGTTATTACATTTTTTGTGTGTAATTTTGGTATAAACACTTCAAGATTAGTTTTGAAGGCCTTAGAGGCCCTAGATGAGGCCTAAGAACTTGAAAAATGAGAGCTTTTGTGGATCCAAGCCTATAGATTAGAAGCTAAGGTTTCTCAAAAGTGGTTATTGTTAGAGTGGGTTTGTCATTGCACAAAAAGCCGATCTGGCAATGCCTGATACAACAACTCAACTTATAGTACATAGGAGGTGGTTAAGCCCTTCTCATGGATCCCAAGGGGAGTACTAAACAAGTTTTTAACAATCTCCCCCTTAGCATTACCCAAGGGTCTGAGGATTTAAATCTATGACCAAGCTTTGATATCACTTATTAGAGTGAGGTTGCCATTACACTAAAAGACCAATCTGTCAATGCCTAATAAAATCACTCAAATTATAGTACACATGAGGTTTTTAAGCCATTGTCACAAATCCCAATGGAATCCCTAAACAAATTTCTAATAGTTACAATAGCCAATTGGAGCAATGGTTTAAGAGTTATTGTCTTCTAAGGTTGGGCTACCCAAAATTTCCAAAATAAATGTTAAAAGTATATTTGGCTAACTCAATATGTATTGTTAGGGTCTATTGGCCCTAGGTATTAAGTTTGAGTGTCTAGAACCTTCTTAGGTGGCATAAAATTGCCTATTTAAGAAAGGCCTGAACATTGTCTAAGACAACTCTGGGTGATAGTTTGCAACTTTATCTTGCAAATTACTATAATGAAGGTGTCCATGTATGTTAGCATATTTTAATACTAAATTTTTTAATTTAGCATTTATGGTGATAATAAGAACCCCATAGCTTGTTCTAGCAATTGTTGTTGTTTCCTTATTATGTTGTTTCCTTATTTCTATTATATGTTTATAGTATTAAGGGGAGCACCCTTTATCACAATCTCATGATATCAGTGTTGAAATTTATGAGAGCATATGATAAGGATGCTAAAAAATTGAGATTATATTGATGAATCTCTTTGAATTGGATGAGAAGAGGACATAAACTTTAGAACACATAACAAAATATTAAGCTATCATAAAAATTTTGTTCAACAAGCGAGACACCATCAAATCTTTTAGAATCTTAGAGCTTATTCCTTTGTGGGACAAGGAAAAATAAAATCTAGGTAGTCATACCACATTTCAACATTTTTAGATTGGTCCTTACTAGATTGTGGAGATTTTGGGAGAAAATATGTTTAGGATAAGTTCTTTAAAAGGGGAACTGGTTCCATTTCCAATCAATGGCCAATTTCTGAAACATTATTTTGAAGCCTAAAAAAGAAAAAATTTCAACAGAATTATATGTGTATTTACTTTCTGCCCAAGTGTTTATTTTCTTCATGAGTCCTTATTTTTAGTCATGTGTTTTCTTTTAAAAGTAGTGTCAGTCTGGGGGTTGAGTGTTATTAACATTTATTTTATTGCATAATCAAGATCACCCCATTTGGTTTCCACTTTAGGGAAGAGGTGTTTCTTTGTCAAAAAAATTAGCTGATTTTGTTTATTGTACCAACTAAAAAAAAGGTGTTGCTTGCAATTGTAGAGGACTTCTAGTCTTAAAAATAGAATTGTAGATTGATAGCTCTCAACACTTTACATATTTAAATAATTCATTATCTAGGTGATTTTTCAATCTAGGTTGACAATAGAAATGGATAATTCAAAATTTTATAGTTTAGACAAAGGATCTCTTCAAAGAACTACTAAGATCATTTATTGGTGTGAGAGATTCCTAAAATTTCATTAAAAGAGGAACGTAAGAGCTATCAAACTTAAGAACAAATCTGGAAAGGAACACCAATGCCTTGGCCACATAGTCTAAACATGGTTAGGATATAAAAGAAAGAAAAAGAGAATTATAAAGGTGTTGCATTTAAATATTCCCAATGATTTCAAGAGGTAATAAAATATAGGGTAATCACTCTAGAACATCTATCCTTCTCTATACAAGGGATAAAAGACTTCAAGGAAGAATCAAGGAGAAACACACGACCTCAATGAAGCAAGTTGAAGAAGATTATCAAAGAATCAAAATGAAAGAATTGATATCTCAAAAAGAGCCCTTAGGAAATATTTTTACATTCTGTTAGATGGTGATGGATAAACATGTTTCCCAATCTCTAGATTAGTGGAGCTAAATATTTTGTCCAAGTTGCTAGATACTCATGACAGACTACACCTTGAGAAATCAAAGGAAATTGGAATACTAAGCAAACATAGATCCTAATGATTCAAGATTCTAAAGTTTCCACTTCCAAAAGACTTGAAATTTATTTAAAATATTTAAAATCCAATTGTCAATTACCATTGTTAGAAGAAATCTTGCTGATGAAGAAATTCCTTTGTCATTTTGTCCCTTTTGTTAGGGCTATTTATTGTGCTCCCACAATGTATGCCACATTTTGAGTATCAGAATAGGTACCACTAGTTTCAAAATCCTATATGAGGCATCTATTCCATAGTCACAGTCATTTAGGATCCTCAACTGGGTCTATGTCAAGCCCTGGTCTTTGATTGGGTACTATCGAACAAGTTAGGAAGCCAAAAAATAAGTTTTGGGAGGAATTATAATAAGCAAGATAAGGTGTGCAATTTCACACTCTTGGATGTGCACATATACACCTAGGGATCTATAAATATACCCCTTCCCCTTTCCTTCCTCACTTTCCCTTTTCCCATTGATCATTCCCACACCTTGGAGAACTTTGTAGCTATGCAATTTGACTAGTCCACACCTCAATTCATTCTCATCTTCAAAGCTACAGAAAATAAATTTTGATTGTGCACAAGTGAACACATTCATATGTGTGCACCCTTAGGAGGTGCACATATTTGTATGATAAATTAAACAAAATAATCTCTCCCTCCAAGGCATCATACCAAGTGCATGTGAGCAGTTGTGCGCATGTGCACCTTGTGTAGGTGTGCAGTTCTGCATGTAATGCCCCGCCCGGAGATCCTTGGAAACAAGGATTCAAATCAAGCTAAGATATTTTTTTTTGCAAGTATGAATGCACATGAAAACATCATATAGGAATCACAATGATCGCAACGGAAGACTTCAACACAATCCCAGCAACCAACAAATCTCCGAACGCCACTACCCAATTGACACACCCAAACAAAAGCCAACAACCACCACAACAAGATGAGGGCACCAGAAATGACCACTCATCAACAAAACACCAAGCTGGGGTAAAATGCACAATCTCAAAATTTGGCTAAGTCTGAAATCCTGAAGCCTTGAAAATTGGCTAAGTCTAGATTTCTGAAGCCCTGAAATTTCCTAGAATCCATAACTTATCTCTGAGAGGTCTGAAACCTATCTCAAACGATTTGTCACATATATTAAAATATATCTTAAGTATAAGGAATTAAATATATGACAACTTATAATTAAATGATATATTTTAAACCCCAAGAGACTAAAACAGAGACAAGAGACTAAAACAGAAACATGAAAACTCGATTTCAAGAGAAATCGACAGAATTCAAAATGCAACAACATAGGGTCGAAGAATGCCCAAAAGGGTATCCAAAACCACTCTCAAAAAGATTGGATCACGAAGAAAAGTGCCCGCTGATGGCACGCACAGGTTTTTCACAAAAATTGTGCGACACTTTTTACTATGGGAGGGCGATACTTCTCCTTAAGGCGTGCGACACTCTTCCAGTGTCGTACGACATTTCTCACGAAGGCATGCGATACTTTTCAGCATCGTACGACATTTCTCAAGAAGGTGTGCGACACTCTTCCAGTGTCGTACGACATTTCTCAAGAAGCCGTGTGATACATTACAGTGTCGTACGACATAGTTTGCATGGGCATGCGATACTTTACAGTGTCGTACGACATAGTTTGCATGGGCGTGCGATACTTTTTAAAGTGTCGCACCATGATGAACAAATGTCGCCCATAGAAACACGAAAACACTCCCAAAAGCAAAAAAGACCAAAATAGAGCAAAGAACCTCCACACTAGGGAGTATCGGATCCACAAAGGCTCGAGGAATGAACACTCAAGTGCAAGAACAACACAAAATGGAGAACATCAACCATCTAAACTATAGCAGCATAGAACACATTGAATATAAACATCGCAGAGAACAAAAGCAACATTGCAATGAACATAAATACATCTCAGGAACAAAACAACCAAACTAAGTACGCGATTCCTCCCAACCGTCAATAGCATCATAAGACCATCGTGGGTCCTAGCCATCCCCCGCGCGTAACATCCCAAGCCACCGACCAGATCGTCAGTACTGTCGTAATAGGGATGTCACTACTAAAACATGCAACAATATAAGCATAAGGAAATCTAACATGCTAGTAGTAAAGCATAAAGATAATCCTACAATAGATAACATCACCTATCACATGCTAAACAACAGTAAGCAACAGATATACTACTAAATCAAATAACGTCATATAATCATATGCTAAACATCATGATAAGGGAATGCGTCAAGTAAACTAACATCATCTAAACATGATATACAAGCATCCCAATGAAAGCATAAATCACAAGAAAGCATACTCCAGAACCCAAAGTACCAAGTAAAGACATCTAGCAATGGTCGCACTAGGACAAAAGATCATCTCTGTACACCAATCCCTAGCAGTGGTGAAGGTAGCTACGCCTCCCAACCATGTGGCACCCATAGGTCCACACCCGACATGCTGATGGAGATAATGATCCAACCACAAACACACATAAAACACAACATCCATGGCTAACACTCACGCCAGACAGTATGATGGCTGAACCAAGAACCTAAGACAATGCAAGGAGTACAGGTCCTGGTCGGGCACTCAAAAAGCTACTAAGTAGGGACTAACATCATGGAGAGTTGCTTGGCATCAAAAAGCCCAAGCTTGGATTGTGCGGATTTAGCATCCCTCAACGGAATGGCTTGGCATAGCATTTTATTATCTTAAATTTTATTACCAGTCACACATTTTCTTTAATTATCACTTATTTAAAACTTCATATCCTCCGCTAACACTTTGGGCACAATGATCACCAGGCTGCGAGATAGAAGCCCCCTCCATATGCTACCCTACCCTACCCATGCTCATCCTACGACAAGTGCCCGTGGGCATGCATACTCCCATCCCAACCCCAATGATCATAACTTTTGACAAATCCATGGAAGATCGGGCCTCGCAAGTCACCCAACAAATGTACGCATACGTACTCGTGTGTGGCGCACCACCATCACGAAGATCATAACACAAGGACAGGAATGAGAACACAATGCAAAGAAAACACCCAACTGAAAGCAACACGGGAAGGATGGATTCTACACGAATCCCAAAGCCAATAAAACTGTACATCATAAAATCACTCAACCGGCCTCAATCCGAGAGTATGGATTCTACACGAATCCCAATGATGTAACAAGATCAAACATCATGAACTCACTCAATCGGCCTCAATCCGAGAGTATGGATTCTACACGAATCTCAATGATGTAACAAGACCAAACACCATGAACTCACTCAATCGGCCTCAATCCGAGAGTATGGATTCTACACGAATCCTAGCGTTCACGAAACAAAAGCAAAGGTCCAACAAAAATATAACAAATATAAAATCACTCAATCGAACACAACGTCGGGAGTACGGATGCAACACGCATCCCAATGCAACATAAAAGTGCTAAAGTGGTCTAACTGATATCCAAATGGATCATCAAGGTCCACGACCCACATTGTACCAAGAAAACTCGAGAAAACAGGGCAGCACGCAAAATGAGGTAAAAACCCCAAAAATTTGAAAAACTTCAAAATGAAAACCCATTTGGCCTTTGGGTTCAAAAACCCCAAAAATCCAAAAATAAATGAAATTGGACACCGTATGCAAAAACGGCCAGCATAACGGCATAAAATCCCAAACCTTCATCTCAAAAAATAGAGAAACGTTCATACCCGCCCAACTGGGTAGAACTAGCATACAAAAACAGAGGGGAACACTAGTTCTCAGCCTCCAAACAAACGACTACCAAAAATCGAAGCAGAAACAGAGCAGAACCAATAAAATGGGAAAGCCCTACCTCACAGCCAAAAGGACAAAACGGGAATCTGAACCATAAAATAAATATCCCGCAGAAGTAGCTGGAAATCGCGGCAATCCAAGGTTTCTCCGAGCTGGATCCAACGAGCCCAACCTTGCGACAATCCCATGCCTGTAGCTCCTACAACGAACAAAATAGTAAATCATCATGAAGAGGATTTTGGGTTTTACTCTCCAACCTTTCAATTCAAAAGTGAGAAGTGAGGAATTAAATTCCTCTTTGGATATTTATTCACTTTTCGGGTGAATAATCGATTAGGGCATTTAACTAGCCAATCTAGTTAAACCCCGAATCGACCCAAACGAAAATAGGCTATTCCTATAAATAGGAATTCATCTATGGAAAAGCTGCCAAAAATTAAAATAAAACAATAAAAAGCCCGAAAACCCCAAAACACATAAATCTCCTTAATAACTTTCGCGACAATGCGAACCTCTAAATGCACAGACACGCTTACTGGTCTAATCACATAATGCAAATGAGTTCGGATTTAATAATCACCAAAAGGTTTAAATTAAACATTTAATTAAGGATACGTCGACCATACAAGGACGACATTGGTAAAATATGAATGGTTGAATCACTAACTCCATGTGCCACTGCCAGGGATATAAATCCTGCACACTAAACAACACGATCAAGTGCAATTGCATATAATAACATAGCTGAAGCAATAAATGTATTAAATCACCTAATTTAACCATTTATTTAATTATATTAAAATAATCTATTTACATCACTCACGTTCGCAAAAGGCATAGCAACACAGGAATGAAGTAAATAACCATAGCATTAAATCCATCACATAACAAAATCAGAGGTATGTCCAAATACCAAATAACTAGATAACATCATAAAACACACTGTCATCTCAAAATGGCATCATCATGCAATATGATTAACTGAACAACATAGTAGTCTATTATCTATGATACTGGAATCAAAGAGTAACATATATCTCTCTAATAAAAAATATAACAAGGTAAATGCCTGCAGTACATAACCAAATAAATCAACATGAAAAATCCATTCTAATTACTTAAGCATTTAATAATGATTGATTACTCTGCATTAAAAAGGCATTTAAAACACATAAGCAAAAACAGTCATAAACATGACTAACCACTGCTACAGGAACCTAGTCCAGTGTAGCATGGTAAAAAGTACATAGTGCAATCTCTGCACACATCTCAGGGTAATCACGGAACAACCTCATGATACCACATCAATCCTGGTAACCATTGGCACAAACCTCAGTGAACCAAAAATCACATCATAATCTCAAAGATCAGTGAAAAACATAATCAAAGCAACTGATACAAAAATATAAATCCAAACACCTCAACGGTGTAGACCACTCAGGGTCACAATCATGATCCATCACAAAAAAAGATCAGCAAGGTTGCATCCATCAGGATGACTTACATAAGTCAAATGGGAGAGGCACTACATCATCCCCCCCAAAGACTAGGCTTACTCCTAGAAGCCTGCAATCCAAGAATAGAAACCAAACACACCAAGAAAAAAATCAAAAGTGAGCAATAGGAATGACTCAACAACTCTGTACAAGTCAAACCCAAATCACTCCAACATTCTCCAACCATCATGTTAACTCCCAAATAGGTTAACCACAAGAGAATGGGTGTCACACAGACACATGGTCCTCCAACAAGGAACCTCTATGCGCTAGGAAGAACCCAACTAGCCATGGAGTCAACAATACAAGGTAAGGAACAAGCCACTCTACCTTGTCAACAGGTGCCCAACCACGACATGCACCAACCACATGACCACAAAACCAGGTCAAAACACTAAGCACTTCCAACAAAAGTTGGAATCATGGGGAAATAACCATCCCAAAATCCCAAGAATACTATCATGTCGCACATGATCATTCTGGAATCCACGTAAACTCACCCTTAGAACCAAGAGGATGAAAGTTTACCAACAAAAGGACACGCTCCAAAAGACTACTCACCACCAAGTGTAGGAGCACAATACCTCTCCAAGGTACAAAAGCTCGACTAACACTGGGAACTAGGGCAACACAACCCAACCAGATGAGATATCACCTTCTCACAAGGTTCAAAGACTTTCATCAGTGGACACAATCACGAAATGTCTGCATACCAACTCACGAGATGGTAACATGTGTCCAACGATACCATGTCCCTCTCGCACCATGCTAGGAAAACTACACCCAATCTACCGCTAAACTCAATCTCTAGCCTCAAGTCAACAGTTAAAGAGAAAACTTGACTGAGACAATCCACATGAAGATATAAGCTTAGGGAGAAGGATACTACAGAGTATTAGGACTGAGAGGGAGTCACTCTCAACCTCTACACAAAATCAGCCCAAGATGCATTAGGGAACTCACAATTCCCCCAACCATCAAAAAACTCACAAGAGAACACTAACTGAGCTAGTGGCATAACCACACTAGCCTACTCTCTTAAGAGAGAAAGAATACGGAGATGTGCCAAGGTCAACATCCAGAAAGGACAATGTAGACTCATCAAAGAACTGAGTCACTCCCAAACGATAAGGCAACATCATCCACAACAAGGAATGCTCACAAACCACACTACACCTCACAAGGGTGGGTCAGAGCAATAGGAAACACAAAAACCTAAGCACGAACCCCAACAAGTACCTAGTAGATTATGAAGACAAGATAACTCTTCTGTTATGAAATCATGAGGAGTTAAACTTCTCCAATGGCCATAAATATGATATGTCATGATTGGATTGGCCTCTACTCGAAAAGGTACTTAGAACATCGATCAACAACTCCAAAAGCCAAAGCCTCACAGCCGGACTTGGATCGAATCCATTTGAAAAGTGTTGAAAAGATATCGACAAGGACTACAAAAAGAAGAAGCTAAGAGAGACCAAGACCTATGATCTGAGCCACCACTCAAATCAAAACAACAAAGACAAAACCAACAGCCTTGGTCACCAAGACAAGCGACGGACAAAATGTCCAAATCCACACAAGAGCACACATGCCCAAAACAACATAAGGCATGGAATGAAAGGTAGATCAAACATTGAAACCATCATTACTTTCTTTCATAAATTCATTAATTAAGCATAACATAAGTACTAATGCATAATGAACTGAAAGAATTTCAAGCAAGGGTCCAAGAGTCACTATAAGACAAGTACATACCTTTCAATAATTAACATTAAGTTTAGGGTTGTTTTATCAAATTGGGTCAATTTGTGCATTGTGGGAAACTTGTGATAAGTTATCATGTTTATAGGGTTCCCTAGTGATTAGGTTTTTCCTTGTTTGGATAAGTGGTTTTGATAACCTAATATCATCCTTGAAGCACTTGTGATTGGTGTTTTCATATTTGTGTTGGAAATATAGGGGCAATTGAGAGAGGGGGGGGGGGTGTGAATTAGTTACCACTAAAAGAAATCCTAGTTCCCTTAGATGTCAATAATAAAAATTGATTGCTGGTATTATTCAATAAACACACAGAAAATGTTGTTGCTCAGTAAATGCAGAGTTTGATTTACTTTTAATTGATCTTATAACATTAATAGTGATTAGTTTGCAAGCATAAGAGAAATAAAATGAGCACATGAATCACTAGGATTTAACATGGAAACCCAATATGGGAAAAACCACCAATGTAACTAGTTACTATTTTCACTCTTCTGAAGTGAGCCTTGTTAGGAGCGAACTTGGTTAAAGGTTACAAAACACACTATTAGGTATGACCTTATTAGAGAATTTAATCACTCTGTAAGGAATGGCCTTGCAAGAGGTCTTAAAACAATTCAATGGAACTGTAACCTTATTAGAGGATTTACAACTGGCTATTAAAGCAACTCTGTTAAGAGATTTTAGATCACTACTACAATGGTAAGAAAGTAACAATAAAATGACCTAGTTGTGATGCAACTAAATTGCTGATTACAAATCTCTATTCTACTTCATACTTGATCCTTCTTGATTGAATAAAACTTTTATGCTCCATAAGGATACCTACTTATCCATCAAGCTTCCTCTCACTCATTCCTCCTTAATTCAAACAACACACTTGCACACACACTAAAAATTTCAACTTGACCTTTTATTTATACCATCCAGATTGTCAAGTCAGCTCAGATTCAAATTACAATAACCAATGCTTATCACCATAGTCAGCTAGAAACAATAATTAAGCTTCTTATGCCAAAACAAAAAAATCCTTCATTGGCTAACCCTGCTTGGTAAATACTAGTTCTAAGACAATTTCCTGTGTTAACCAACAAAAGCTTGATTAATACTATGAACTTGCAAAAACCCTTTGGCAACCAAGTGAACTTAGGGAATACTAACTATATCCAACTTGCCTTTGCTAACCATGTGAACTCGGTTAATACTATTTTCTACCTAAATTCCTTCGATGCCCAAGTGAGCTTGGTAGACACTGTCTTCGTAGAGTAATCTTTAGGAATGCTCAATAGACAAGGAAAACTATCTTGCTAACCAAGTGAACTTGTTAAGAACTGATTAACAACTGATATGACATTTGTGTAACATCAAAGATAACACACAATTAGATAATTGTATCCAATAATCTCCCTCTTTGGCATTGATGGCAACACAACATGTCATAGCATAATGAAATTTGAGAACAAGACTTTCTCTGATAGAAATTTTCTCCCTTTTAGATTTTCACCAAAAAGCTTCTTCTCTTTCATGCGATAATCTCCTTCTGTGAAGCAATTTCATAACTTCTCTGATACTATACTTTCTTCCTCAAAGGATATAAAAAAATTTCAAAAAGATATGATAGTAATCTTCTCCCTCTTTGACAACAAATTCCAAAGACAACACATACCAAATTAGTATCAATGTACCTTGAGTACTGATTCATATGCAATATTATCTTTGACTATGTTGCATCAATTGATTGATCTTCAACTTGGGTCCTATTGATGCATCACTAAAACTTTATGTAGTGAGCTTCAAATAGGGGAATGACCCCTAAATTACCTCTTAGATATAGGAATGCATTCTTAGGTAATGGCTCAATGAATATGTTTGCAATCTATTCTTTTGTATGAACATATTCCAATCTGATTTCTTAATCTTGCACCAATTCTCTGAAAAGATGATATTTTATAGCAATATGTTTAGTTTTTGAATGCATCACTGGGTTCTTTGATATGTTAATTGCGCTAGTGTTATCACAATACATGACAACTGGTTCTTTGATCTCAACCTTGATGCCTTGCAACAAATTTTTAAACCAAATAATTTTAGAACAATTTACTATTGCTACAACATTTTCTACTTCTGTTGTAGATTGGGATGTGCAGTTTTGCTTCTTGCTTGTCCAAGATACCAACCTTTTACCGAGAAAGAATGCTCCACCACTTGTACTCTTTCTTTCATCATGATTTCCTACCCAATCAGCATTAGTGAATACCTTTAGGTCTAACCTTCCTCCAAGTTTGTACCACACACCATAGTCTTCAGTACCTTTTAGATATCTCAAAATTCTTTTGATTGCCATCATATGATTTTCTCTTGGTTTAGCCAAGAATCTTCCCACTATCCCAACTACTAAAGCAATGGCAGGCCTTGTATGGAATACATACTATAATTTTCCAATCATTGATCTGTATTAGGTTTGATCTACCTCTTTTGAATCATCATCTTTGGTAAGCTTTTGTCTAGTACACATGGGGTTTCCAGTTGGCTTAGAATTTTCCATTCCAAATTTCTTGAGTATCTCTTTGATATACTTAGATTAAGTAATGTAGATACCATTCTTGCTCTACTATATCTAATGTCCAACAAAGAAATTTATCTCACCAAATATAGACATTTCAAACTCTTTGTTCATTTGTTCCAAAAATTCTTTGCATAGATAATCATTCACTATAAATTGAGTGTAATCCACAAATATCTTTGCCAATACAATCTTGTTATCTAGTCCTTCCTTAATATAAAAACTACTATTATCATTAGTTCTCTAAAAACCAATCTATATAAGGTAGTTGTGCAACCTTTCATACCATGCTCTAGGAGCTTGTTTCAAACCATATAGTGCTTTGTGTAATTTGCAGACCATGTCACTTTTGTCTAGATCAAAAAAACCTTCCAGTTGCTCAATGTAGACTTCTTCATCAAGAATACCAATTAGAAATGTATATTTAACATCCATCTAATATACTTTGAATCTTATGCGAGCAACATATGTAATTAGAGTCCTAAGACCTTCTAATCTTGCAATAGGAGAAAAAATATCACCATAATCAATTCCTTCTTCTTGAGAGTAGCCTTTACACACCAGTCTTGCTTTGTTTCTTGATACTTGTCCATCTTCATTTAGCTTATTTTTGAATACCCATTTTATCCCAATCACATTTTTATCTTTAGGCCTAGCAACAAGGGTCCAAGTTTTGTTTATTTCTATTTGTTCTATTTCTTCATTCATAGACTCAATCCAACTTTCATTTTCCAATGCATCTTTAACATTTCTAGGTTCAAAATCAGCAAGTAAACATGTACCTTTTAGCTTACTTTTTGTCATAGTACCTTTTTATTTAACTCCAATAATCTAATCAGGTGTATGATGCCTTTTGACATAATTGGCCAATATAGGTTCTTTTCCTTTTGAATGAATTGTATTGTCTTCATTTTGAATTTCAAAAACTAGCTCTAGTTGCTCAAACTCAATAGGCATTGGCTCAGTAGCTTTAAAATGTGACTCAGGTTCTTATGACTCAGCTTGAACTCCTTGAAACTTAGTGATTAAGGAAGACTTAGGAGTTTAAATCTCCTTATTGATAGATGTGTCTGGAAATGTATCAGGTTCAAAGTGAAAAAATCTTCTATAATTTTCTAGTTCCTTTTTGCTTTCTTCTTCAGTCCTTTGTACAAACTTATCAATTCTCATATGAGCACTTTCTATGATTTTATTAGTATACAAATTCAAACATTTATATGTCTTACTTCTGCAAGAATACCCTAAGACTATACCTTCAACACCTTTCACATCAAGCTTGCCTTTTCTAGACTCTTTCAAGGTATAACATTTACTTCCAAATACTATCAAGTAACTTATATTGGGTTTATAGCTATACCATAATTCATAGGGAGTTTTATATGAGTCCTTCTTCAACTGTACTCAATTCAAAGTATGAACTACAATGTTTATGGCTTCCTTCCAGTATTTGATAGCAATGTTCTTTTTAATCATTAGAGTCCTTGTGCAATCCATGATAGATCTATTTATTATTTCAGTGATTTGATTCTACTTGGGAGTACCAGGGGCTGACACCTATCTTTTAATTCCTCTTTCAATGCAAAATTTATTGAATTCATTGGAGATGAACTCGCCTCCTTTGTCTAATCTTAAGAATTTCAAAATTTTCCATGTTTCCTTCTCTATTCCTGCTAGATACCATTTGAATTTCTCAAATGCTTCTAACTTTTCTCTAAGATACATAACAATAATCATTCTGGAATAGTCATCAACAAAGAGAATAAAGAATTTTTCTCCACTATAGCTTTCTATTCCAATGTGTCCACATAGGTCAGTATGCACAATTTCCAAGACATCTTAAAACTAATAATTTTTGCTCTTAAAACTAGTCTTTCCCATTTTGCCAATTTGACAATTTTTGCATAAACCAACATCTAGTTTCTTCAAACTAGGAATAACTCTTACTTTTTTGAATTTTCTTATCTTGAACATATTATCAAAGTTTACATGACATAGTATTTTTTGCAATAACCAACTTTCTTCCATTTGAGCAATAAAACATGAACAATTACCAAGATCAAGATAAAATAGGTTGCCTCTTGTTTGTTTTCCTAATCCAATCAGATTCCCTTTGTCATCCAGTAGTCTTGCCTTTCCATGCATGAATTCTACCCTAAATCCAATGTTGATTAGCTATGCCAGAATCAGCAAATTATGTTTTAATCCTTCAACCCAATAGCCATTGTCACATACAAGTTCTTTGGTTAATGAGATTTGACCTTTCCCTTTTATGCAACAAGGTTCATTGTTTCCAAACCTTACACTACCACCATCATAGTCTTCAAAGTGTTCAAATTTTGTTTTGTCTCTAGTCATATGATGTGAAAAAATACTATCTATGATCCATGTATCATTCTTACTGACATGAGAGATATGTGTCATCTTATCTTCTTCTTCATCAGATTCATCTTTCACAATAATGTATACTATTTCATCTTCATTGTTATCAGAATCTTTAGCCATAAAAAAAGTCTTCTTACCTTTGTCCTTGAATGATTTTTTATTTTTGAATTTTGTCTTGTCATTGCACTTGTGACTTTTCTTCTCATCCTTTCTTTCTTTCTTTGGGCACCTAGCAGCAATATGACCAATTTCTTCACATGAAAAGAAGATTAGGGGAACTTTACCTTTGTATTTTCCTCTACCTCTAGAATATTTCCTTGTAAGTAAAGCTTCAACAACTTCAAGATCACTATAAGAACTTTCCTCTAATTCTTCTTCACTTTCTAACTAAATGTCCTTGATTTTTTTGCCTTTCTCCTTAAGTAAAAGTTTGGCCTCAAATGTAGATTCAATATTCTTGGAAGCTGGAACATAATTGTCATAGTTGTCTAGCTCAAAAGCTATCAATCTTCCTACTAAGGAATCCAAAGTTATCTTGTGATTTGGCTCACACCTCTTCTCTTGAATAGCAGATAGTCTAATTGCATAGATAGGAAGAAATGTTCTAAGAACTTTACTAACAATAGTGTCTTCCTTGATTTCTCCTCCAAAATTTTTGATTGCACTAACACTAGCTTTGATTCTTTTCACATACTTGGCAACATTTTCATCTTCTCTTATTCTCATTTGATCAAACTATCCTCTAAGGCTTTTTCTTTGGCTATCCTTACATTGTCATCACCACCATAGGTTTCCTTTAGCTTGTTCCAGATATCAAAAGTAGTTTTGGAGCCTTTGATCTCATCAAATTCATCATAGCTAAGAGTAGATGCAATATCAATCATCATGGTGTTATGGTTCTTTTTCTCAACAATATCTTCAACAAATAATGTACCAGTAGGAGTTGTATATTCTTCATCAAGGTATTTCAAGCTTGAATCACTAATGGAAGCTAGATGAAGTCTCATGAGTCACTGCCATGTTGAAAAGTTGTCTCTGTTAAGCTTTCGAATCTCTCTCTTGTAAGACATCCTGGTCTTTAGCTTAGGTCCTTGAAACCTTTCTTGCAAGCACCAAAATCTCTAAAACCATTTTTTGGAAATATAGAAGGAGCAACTAGGGGGGGGGGTGAATTAGTTACCACTAAAATAAATCCTAGATCTCTTAGATGTCAATAATAAAAATTGATTGCTATTGTTATTCGATAAACACACAAAAAATGTTGTAACTCGATAAATATAGAGTGTGATTTACTATTAACCGATCTTAAAACATTAACAGTGATTAGTTTGCAAGCATAAGAAAAATAAAATGAATACATGAGACACCAAGATTTAACTTGGAAACCCAATATGGGAAAAACACCAATGTAACTAGTTACTATTTTCACTCTTTTGAAGTGAGCCCTATTAGGAGCCAACCTGGTTAAAGGTTACAAAACACACTATTAGGTGTGTCCTTATTAGAGGATTTAATCACTCTATAAGGAGTGGCCTTGCAAGAGGTCTTGAAACAATTCAATGGAACTGTTACCTTGTTAGAGGATTTACAACTAGTTGTTAAACCAACTCTGTTAAGAGATTTTAGATCACTACTACAATTGTAAGAAAGTGACAATGAAATGACCTGGTTGTGATGCAACTAAATTATTGATTATAGATCTCTATTATGCTTCATACTTGATCCTTCTTAATTGAATAACATTTTTCTACTCCACAAGGATACCTGCTTATCCTTCAAGTTTCCTTTCACTCATTCCTCCTTAATTCAAACAATACACTTGCACACACACTAAAAATCTAAACTTGACCTTTCATTTATACCATCTAGATTGTCAAGTCAGCTTAGATTCAAATTACAATAACCAATAATCATAACCATAATTGGCTAGAAACAATAATTAAGCTAAATATGCCAAAACAAAAAAATCCTTTATTGGATGACCCTGTTTGGTAGACACTGTTTCTAAGATGATTTCTTGTGTTAACCAACAGAAGCTTGGTTAACACTACAAACTTGCAAAAATCATTTGGCAACCGAGTGAACTTGGTGAACACTAATTTTTTCCAACTTTCCTTTGCTAACCATGTGAACTCAATTAATACTATTTCCTACTTGAATTCCTTCAATGCCCGAGTGAGCTTAGTAGACACTGTCTTCGCAGAGTAATCTTTAGGAATGCTTAGTAGACAAGGAAAACTATGTTGTTGATGAACTTGGTAAGCACTGACTGACAACTGATATGACATTTGTGTAATATCAAAGACAAAATTTTTTTAGACAATTGTATCCAATGATTTGATCATCTTACCAAGACTTTTGGTTGAAGGACTTCAATGAAGAGGGTTTTTTGGACCAGTTGATCATCAATTAATCAATCCCACTAAGCTTAATTGCATCAAATGGTATCAAAGACATGGATCTTACTAATTAATATGAAGAAATCCCTTCAAGGGTAATAAATGATGAACTAGAAAAGTTTATGAGAGAACAAATTGAAACTAATATTGCTCTTGCAAAGAGGTTGAGAGAACTTGAAGTAAAGGTGGATAGACAAAAAGGGGCACAATCTGATGAAGATGACTAGAATATTGAGACTGAAGACCTTGAGGAAGATTTCAAAGTGCCTACTAAATAGAGACCCCTTTTGAATTTTTTCAAATCCATGGAGGAAAGAACCATGGAGGGGAAGCTGCAATTTCCAACTTTCAATGGCAAATTGAATGCTAATGTGGCATTAGATTAGATAGAAGCCCTAACTAGTTTCTTGAGTGTGAAGACATTCCAAAGAAGAAGAGGATAAAGATGGAAAATTCTAAGTTGAAGTAAGCAACCCTAACTTGGTGGAACTTCATCTAGATAAAGAGGGTGAAGAAAGGTAGAAGCATGATTCTTCTTGGGATAGAATGGTGGTACTAGTCAGGGAGACATATGTTCTTGAGGACCATGGGGTACAACTCCATAGAAGATAATAGAATTTGAAACAAAAGGATCTAGATGTTAGTTCCTATATAGAGGAGTTCTTAAAGTTGTGTATGAAAAACAACATAGTAGAGGATGAGGAAGAAAAACTAGAAAGACACATAAAGGGCTTAAGTTGCCCATCTAAGAAGAACTCATCCTTTTCACCCCCTCTTCAATAAATAAGTTCTATCGACTAGCCCTTAAAGTGGAAGAAAAATTGAAGAGAAGGTAGGATCAAAACAAAGGCAAAGAGAACAACATGAATTTCAAGCCCAAGAACAATTCTTAGAACAAGGGATAGACTAGTGAAAACAAACCTACTAATTAGAATAAAGATAAGGGGCAACAGATATCTGAAGAGAATTATAGAGGAAAAGGAAGAGGCAATGACCCTCTCACATGCTACAACCTTAATCAAGCTGGACACCATGTAGGAAAGTGCTCTCAGCAGAAGAATAACAACCAAGGGGAAAGAAGAGCACAAATTGTGGAGGAAGAGAAACTTGACTACAAAGATCTTGAACCTAAGGAAGGATCATGTCTACTGATGAGGCAAGCATTTTTGTAGATCCCTCACACCCAAGAGCCACCCCAAAGGAAGAATCTCTTTAGGAAAAGGATCAACTGCCAACGTAAGGTATGTATTTTGTTGATTGATTTAGGCTCAACTAAAATTTAGTTTCCTCTTAAATGGTAGAGAAAAGCAAACTACCTAAGAAACCCCACCCCTTTCCATATCATTTTCTTGGCTAACAAAGGGTCAAAAAAATTTAGAGATAGAACAAGCATGGGTAGAATTTTCTTTAGTAGATTTCAAGGATAAAGTACTCTATGATGTCATAGAAAATGGATGCATCTCACATACTCCTAGGAACATCTTGGCAATATGATGTTGATGCTATCCACAATTACAAGAAGAATACCTATTCTATAACTAGGAATGGTGTAAATTTCACCATGAAGCCCATGCCTAATCCTAAAGAAAAATCTATTGCTATAACCATAGGGGAGAAAGAAATGATTAAAGCATAGAAGTAAACTAATGCCCAAGGTTTTATATTGGTCTCTAAGCCAAAGGAAAACATAATTTCTAAGGAAAAATATCCTATTCCCCAAGAGATACAAGACTTACTACAAAAGTACAGTCATGAAATTTCCAGTAACCTACCCACAAGCTTCCCTCCCATTAGAGATATCAGTCACCAAATTGACTTGATACCTAGCTCTTCTTTAACTAACAAGTCCTCCTATAAAATGACTCCAACTCAACATGTTGAAATTACCAAGCAAGTTAATGAATTATTGGAAAATGAACTAATATAGAGAAGCCTAGTTCATTGTGTTGTTCCATCTATCCTTGCTCCCAAAAAGGATAGAAAATGGAGGTTGTGTACTAATAGTAGTGCTATCAATAAGATTAAGATATAAAATCAGCATGCCAAGAATTGAGGATCTATTGGACCAACTAGGAGGAGCTTTCTATTTCACCAAGATAGACTTAAAGTATATATACCATTGGATCATAATAAAACTAGGTCATGAATGGAAGACATCATTGAAAACTAATGAAGGTTTTTTGAATGGTTAGTGATTCCCTTTGGGTTAAGAAATTTCCCTAGTACTTTTATGAGGCTTATGAATGAGATATTCATTTATTTTATTGGAAATTTTTTTTTTATTTAGCTTGATGACATACTAATATTCATTCATATAAGCAAGAGCATTTTGATCACATGGAATAGGTATTAAGAAGACTTCATTAGCACAAGTTGGTGATCAACTTGGAAAAGTACATGTTTACAAAGAAAGAACTTGTGTTCCTAGGTTTTGTGATCTCACAAGGTAACCTCAAGATGGAGCCTGAGAAGGTTGAGGCAATCATCAACTAGCCTCCACCAAATAACCAAGGTGATGTAAGAAGATTCCATGGTCTTTCTACCTTATATAGGAGGTATATCAAAAACTTTAGTCATGTGTGTGCACCAATGCTTGACACTATTAAAAGAGGAAGGAAGAAAAAAAATTCTTGGAAAAAAGAACCCAATGATGCATTTTAGTATTTGAAAAATAGAGTCTCTCAATACACAACCCTCATTCTACCTAATTTCAACAAGTTCTTTAATGTGACAATTGATGCAAGTAATTTTTCCATAGGTGCAGTCCTGAGTCAAGAAGGTTAGGCACTTGCTTTCTTCTCTGAGAAATTAAATGATGTTGAGAAGAAATTCTCAACTTATGACTTGGAACTTTATGCCATGGTTCAATCCCTCAAGAAATGGAGGCACTATGTAATCCCAAAGGAATTTTTAGTATACATTGACAACCATGCATTAATTTTCTTCAATTCTCAAGAAAAGCTCTCTGTCAAACATTTGAAATGGATGGAGCAATTGCAGGTCTACACTTTCAACATCAAGCATAAGAAAGGTGTTGAAAACAAATTTGTTGATGCCCTTAGTAGAAGGGTTGGTGTAGTTGAGGAGGCACAACTTTAGAGTGTGTGAATTGATTTTATCAAGAATTTATATGCTCATGATCTTGATTTTGTAGAGATCTTTCAAGTTTTCATAGAGAAGATTGGAAGATACCATATTGATTTTTATGAATACCTTATTCAAAATGGATTCTTATTCAAAATATCTCAACTATGCATTCCCAAATTCTCAATGAGGAAAAATACCATAAGGGAGAAACACTATAGTGGTCTAGGAGGACAATTTGGCATTGACAAGCCAACATACATAGTGAAAAGAATTTATTACTAGCCAAGAATGAACAATGAGATAAAGAAGTTCATAGAAACCTACACCATCTGTGAGCAAGCTAAAGGTGTTTCAACAAATTATGGGTTATATCAACCCTTAACAATCCCACAAGACCTCAAGAATTAATCTCAATGTATTTTGTCATAGGGATACCTAGAACAAAATAAGGTTTTGATAGTGTTTTTTTGGTAGTGGATACATTCAATAAAATGGTCAATTTTATACCACATAAAAGCAAAAATGATGCTTCTCAATTGCACATCTTTTCTTTTAGGAAGTAGTTAGGATCCATGGTTTACCACAAACTATTGTATTTGGTAGGGATGTGAATTTTCAAGGCCACTTTTGGAGAACACTCTTCAAGAAGTTTGGTACCAACCTAACCAACAACTCTTCCTACCATCCACAAAATGATGGGCAAACTAACCTGGTGAATAGATCCTTAGGAAATCTCCTAAAATTCATAACCAAATAATATGCTCAAAGTTGGCATCTAATCTTGCCTCAAGTAGAGTTTCCATTTAATGACTCCATATAGGTCAACAAGAAAGACACCTTTCCAAATAGTGTATGGCCTTCAACTCAAGGGACCATTAGACCTAGTAGTACTACCATTTGATTTCAAAATTATTGCTTAAAGAGAAGAATTTGTAGAACTCATTCCAAAGGTATAGAATGAAGTCAAGGAAGCATTACAAAGATCAATAGTAAAATATGAGAAACATGCTAACAAGAAAACAAGGGAAATCCACTTCAAAGTTGGAGATAAGGTATAGGTATTCTTGAGAAAAGAGAGGCTACCTAATGGTAGATATTGAAAAATTTAGATGAAGAAGGTTAGACCATGCAACATACTCAAAAATATGGGTGAAAATCTATATGAGATCCCTACCTTGAAAATTTCTCCAGTCTTTAATGTTGCAGACCTCACCTCCTACAAAGGCTTAGTAGATTCATCAAGTGAACAAGGTGACTAAGTAGACATCTATGATGAAGACTATGTAAGTAATCTCCCTCAAAGAAAACTAGTGGAGTTAGAAGAGATTTTGGAGACCAAGTTGCTAAAGTAGATAAGAACCAAGAAGGACATTTAGTACTTATTAAATTGGAAAGGACTCCCCAATACTGAAGCAACTTGGATGACAAAAGACCAAATCAAACAACATGGCACTTTTGTAAAGCAATTAACCTCAAGTTGGAACTTGAATCTTAAAATTCAAGAGAAGCATGGTGTAGGAGCATCCAAAATAAAGGATGAATCATTGAGGTCCTAGGAACACCTAGATTAGGTTAGATCAATCAATGAGGCATCTAGACCAAATTATAAGACCTAGTTCCAAGATTGGTTAGGTTATAAGCCACATGGTCAAATAGCCTAGAATCTTAGGATTTTTTTATTTCATGTTTCTACATGTTTAGGACCTATTTGGGTCATTTGGACTAAGATTTATTAGTTCTATTTATAAGTTTGCTAAAATTGCACAAAATGCAAAAATTGTTGAAAAGTTATCAAGCAACTTTAGCAACTTTTCACAAAAATATCATAAAAAATTCCCTAATGGCTCAAAAAAATTCAAAATTTTGTTATGAATATTGAAAGGCATATAATAAGTCCATTCATGTGGGGGATAGGTAATAATGATGTACTTTCACTTTTCAAATCAATAAAAATACCTTGTATTAGTGCAATCTATCTATTGTCCTACCTTGTATAGATTTGTATGGACTCATCTAATGTTGAAAATTACATTTTTTGATAGGTGAATGAAATAGCTTTGCAATTCATCTATTTTTAATTCTCCATCTATCTCCTAACTCAATTTATCCTTATTTCTGTACAAGTTGGTCTTGAAAGTTGCTAACCTAGGGTTTTCAAACATTTTCACTCATCACCAGGGATTTCACCATAGGAATCTAATGGCCTCTAGTGAAATCATAGTGTTTAATATGTATAATAATATGCAAGTTTTTTTAGGAATGTAATTTCAGGGACCCATGAGTTATTTGATGCCTTAGGCATGCAAGACCCATGTGCATGCTTCTCCCACAACTTCAACTAGACTTGGCATCAAGAATTAAAATAAATTTTGTGACTTGTCTAGGGTTTTCTTCACATATTCCCATCATTTTTTTTTTAGGATGGAGTCTTAGAACATGTAATTCCTTTGTAAATGGAGGCCTAATTACCCTAATTATGTAGGCAAGAATTTGAGAAAAAGCCCTTTTGTTTGTATCATCAAACCTTGCTACCTTAGTATGTATTTTAAGTCCAAAAAGGGTGTCCAAAAATAATTTTTTTTCCCTGAGTAATGTGGGGATATTCCTTTTAAATCAATTTTTCATCAAAAAGGGCTACTAGTCTTCATTAGTGACTTGACAAAGAAACTATATGCTAGAAGTTGCATGGTTAGATTTTAATCATTGGATCATTCCATTATTGACCTAAATGTTGGGTGATGCGACACACTCCCCTGCCCACGGGTGGTTAATTATGTGGTGTTCCATGTTCACTAATAGTCATGGCTTTTGGTGCAATGGCAAATGGGCCCTACAAGTGGTATCAGAGCTATGGTTTTATTATTGTAACCCTAGATTGAATCCATGGGAATGCATGAGAGGATAAAAGAAAGGGCAAGATATATGAATATTTTATTGTAGATCTGAGGACTTTGGATTTTCTGTTATGATGGGATGTTAAAATATTTTGGGCATGTGAAATTGTTGGAGAAAAGATTTTTTTCGGATGTTTCATTTAAATGAGGGTTTTGGGGGGTAGCTTGAAAAAATGACCTCTTGGGTAAAAACAGACCTCACCATTGGATCCGGGTCGACATTTCCATAAATTTTGATATATATTATGCCCTAGTTTGGCCATGTTCAAAGGAAATGAAAAAGTTTTTTGGTTTCAGCCAATGATGGCCATCAAATTTAATCTCGTCGGAATTTTCGTCACTGAAAAAATAAAAAATGAAAAATCGTACTGAAAATGGTAAAAAGACTGTCTTAGTAAAACGGCCATAACTTTCTCTCAGAATATCAAATTTTAGAGTTCTTACAGGCGTTGGAAAATTAATTCAGAGCACTAGAAGATGGTGTAGGTTTGGTTCTATGATTTTGAAAATTTGTAAGGTTTTAAGAGCCCTAAAGTTAGATGTTATTTATTTTGAGCACGGATTAGGGCATAACTTGGGCATACGGAGTCAGATTTTGGACTTCAAGTAGTCAACGGAAAGCTCTTGGAGAGCTCTACACATTGGTTTAGATTTGGTGTAGGTTTGGCATGATTTATTTGTTGATATATTTATCTGAATAGTTTATGAATATATTTTGACTATGGTAACATTGTGAGTTTATGGCATTGGAGATTTAAGATTTGATGTCATTGTATACTTAGTTCATATTTTAGATTGGTCTCATGATGATATGGTTATTAGTGTTTGGTTTGGATATGCATGATGACTTTTTGGGTCTACAAGTTGTGCAGTATTGTAAGTGGTCTATACTTATAGGTTGCATTTATAGCTTGGTTATGGGTTATCTTTGCCCATTGATCGCTCATTATTGATGCATATTCAGATTGGTGGCTTGGATTTGGGTTGTCTATGCCCTAAGTCACATGATTTACTATTTTCTTCATGTAGAAGGGATGAGATGTTGTTACCAGGTACAGTCATGGCAGAGAATTGTGGTTGACTATGCTGACGGGTTGGACATATTGAGAGCCAGATGCTCGGTTCATGGATGTGATCATGGTGTCATGGATTTTGGCATGACATGATTGGATATATAGGTACATCCTTGATGTTCATTAGCTTGGATTTCTGATTTGGCTATGGTGGTATATCTTCTTGGTAGAGGATCATGGTTATTTGGTTTCTTTTGAAGAGCTCATGATGTGCACTTTGAGTTCTTTGATAGTTTGATGCCTTGGTTGATTCTCATAGTTAGAGAATGGATTTGTTCATCATTATGTCATGGATATCTTGGATACACGGTTTAGTGGGAGCTTGTGATAGTGATGGGGTGACAGTGCAGGATTAGTTCTTGGTTTGGTTTATATCTTCTTGGTTTGGAGAGGATGGATTTTATGATGCCATAGGTGACTTGGTACCATAGTTGAGTGGGAGTTGTTGGCATTGATATATTTATTGAGTGTTTGTAGATGTTGGAGGTTTGTCTTAGATCCTGTTGCTACAGAAGCGTCTTTGACATTTGCATGGTGCACTTGTTATCTTCATGGTGTGTGGAGATGGTTGCATCTTGAGGACTCACAGGGTTCTTGGCAAAGGTGTGGTTTATATTTTTTATTTGGCATGTTATCCTTGGTATGAGGATGGTTTCATTATTATGTCATGGTATACTCTTGATACGCGTTTAGAGTTGTGACATGTTATGGTATGTTCATATGGAGCATGTTATCTCTTTGGTTGAGATGGTAAGATCATGTTGTCATGTTTATGTTCCTGAGGCCATGGTTGGAACTTTGACATTGATCTTGGTTTAGTTTCTTGGTATTGAGTACACTGATCATAAGCTGGATACTTCATGATATTGCTATGTTGCATTTGGAGTTGGCATGGATTGATTGGTTATAGGTGCTCATGGATACTTAGAGACAGTGGTGATGCTGATTTCTCTTGGATTAGAGAAGTATTTGTTGGGACAGTTGATGGTTTCAGCAGGAAGTTTGAAGGGCAGTCACCTGATATGGACTTGAGAGGAGATTGTTCTTAGATGAGTCTTGGTTGGAGACTTGGGTATCTTGATGAGCATTCTCATTCCCCACTCTTGGTCTGCTCGGCGGTTTGCTACTTGAGAGGTATAGCCCATTTGCCATTGCACCAAAAGCCATGACTGTTAGTGAACACGGAACACCACATAATTAACCACCTGTGGGCAAGTGAGTGCATCGCATCACCCAACAATCTCCCCCTCGATGCGCATACTAGGCGCTTACGTGGGTCGGGATGGCACCGGGGAGATTTGAACCCATGACCAGGCCAAAACCAGGCTCTGATACCAATTATAGGGCCCATTTGCCGTTGCACCAAAAGCCATGACTATTAGTGAACATGGAACACCACATAATTAACCACCTATGAGCAGGGGAGTGCATCACATCACCCAACACTAAATAGACCATTTTCATGAGTAAGAGTCTCCCTTGGTCATTTCATGAAGTTTAGGGTTGTTTTACCAAATTGGGTCAATTTGTGCATTGTAGGAAACTTGTGATAAGTTGTCTTGTTCATAGGGTTCCCTAGTGATTATGGTTTTCCTTGTTTCATAGGGTTCATATCATCCTAGAAACACTTTTTATTGGTTCTTGCGCATTTGACCATCTTACCAAGAGTTTTGGTTGAAGGACTTCAGTAAAGAAGGTTTTTTGGACTAGTTTATCATCAATTGATCAATCCCACTAGGCTCTATTACATCAATATGGAATCTTATATGGTGTATCTACTAGCACTTAGAACCAAAAACTAGCTAGGGCCATATAGGAAGGGAAGTTTTCAAGACATAAATGCTTGGCTCTATGTAGTATACCCACAACTAGTGAAGAAGAAGCACCCACTACAAAGTGTGGAATATAGGGTAGTGAATGAGGGATTTTTTTTTGTTATCATTAGATTCATCGAAGTAGATTATGCCAAACCGATGTTTGTAGATGCATTGGTGAGAGTAACTAAAGTAGGAGCCTACTACAAATTGTTCATGAAATTTAGCTATCTTTGAGCAGATGACACTCTTCTATGCCTCAAGAAGCTCCCAAGGTACCCTTATGACTAACTCATACTTTTGGAGATAGCTCAACAACTCACTTTTGCATATGATAGGGTCAGAAAACAACACAATAAGACCTATGTCTGACTAATAACCATTAGAGTGTTTGAGGTAAAGTAGAAACAAGATATCACTACCTTTAACTCAGAGTGAGATCATTATCCCTTGTAAGATTATTAGGCTCCTTGCCCATGTTTTGATAATATTTGGATGGTTCAACATCTAGTAGGGAAGAATCTCATACATGAAGAAACCTTGGAAGACCATTGGATGAATGTGGTAGATGACTATGGTGTCTACATTATGGACTATTATACCATGAATCTAGATATGGAAGAGAAGGTACTAAACATGGAGATTCCTCTAAAGGCCTTAGAAAAGGATGTCCCACAAATAATGGATCCCTTGTATAGTAGGGATAAAATCTATGATTGGCCCATTATGAATGTAGAAATAGGGCATGAGGAGAATTATGAAATAGATCATTGTTGAAGACATGCAGAAGAACTAATAAGGGTGGATCAAGAGTCCATTTCAGATCTATATAGTTCCCCAAGTCATACCTCTATAAGATACTATCAAACCTTAGAAAGGAAAAGGAACCAAACTCACAATACCAACCTACCCTACTAAATCACTGGTGATGTTGGAAATGGTACATCAACCTGAGTGGGGGTTGATTATTTTTACACTAACAAGAGCATGTGTAAGAGGAAAAGGGAAGCCCCTTGGGAAAGGAAGCAAGTGTTTGAGATCCAAGTAGTAGAATCCTAGCAAGAGCCACAACCAACTGGGCAAGATCAACCAGAGAAAGAACTAGAGCAACCATAAGTGAAACAATTAGAGAAACAAGAGGTAGAAGCACCAAAAGAGAAAGGATTTTTTTCCACCAAGAACCTTAAAGGAAAAAACCTCTCCATTAGTTCCTAAGAGAGTCCAAATAGAAACAATGGTGCTAGGTGTCAAGAGAAGGAAATTGAAGAAGAAGAGAACTCCCTTAGCCCAGGTGCCAAAAACCATTCTAGAAGCAAATGATGAGGAAGAAGGGGAAAAAATTAAATTTCCCCCCTTAAATAAGAGAACTCATTTGGACAAGGTAGTAGAGGAGAAGAGAAGAATAAGCTCAACTCAAACACCTCCATGTACTCCAAGGGAGCCTATCTAGGTAGAAACTTCTCATGATGAACAACAAAAGTTGATAGTTGAGATGGAAGGCGAAGGAGCCAATATTTTTGACCTCTTAGATTTTGATTTCATCCCAATGGGCACAAAGATGGTAGGAGAAAAGATAAAAGATACTCAAAAAAATGAGCCATTAGGAGAAGATTGGAAACAACCATCTCCTCTACCTCAAGGACCCCTAGGCATTCCTCTACGACTAACATAGGATATCGCCACTATAATGGATAGAGGGTCACTAGCTCCACCTCCTTTGATAACATAGGTATAAATGCAAAGTTAAAACATAAAGGAATGAGAGTATCAATAGTTGCATGCTGATGAAGTATCAGAGGAAGGATAGATAGTAGAAGAAGCTACACAAGTTCTCTTGTATATAAAGGCATGATGCTTGGCCAACAAAGTACAAAAAATCCTTCCAAAGATCTTCCTCAACATGAGAAGACTCTAAAGAGGAGTAATAAGGAAAATAATTCTTCTTCAAAACTAATTTCTCTAGCCAAATATATGTCACCAGTGGGGAGCACACCATTGTGGCTAAAGAAGGAGGTCATGTTTCTAGTAATATATGATTGGTTTTGACATATGAGTGACCATATACTTAAGTCATTTACTTAGTTCATGCCAAACAAGTAGTATATGCCAAGTAAGATATATATAGTTTATGCTAAGTAACTAGTAAGTGATAAGTCACTCAAGTGCCCACCATATAGTAAGTGCTTTCATTTAGATGTCAAGTCATTCAAAGGTCAAGTTATAGAACTGAAGAGAAAGTGGATGCCGAGCATTGGACACTTCAAGTGCCAAGTAAAATTTTTTGGACATAGTTATTTTTAATGGCATAAAATTATATGTAAACCATTTTTGAGCCAACTTATGGATTATTTTATGATTCTAAGATGATAAAGATGAATCTTTATTGTAGATCCCTACATGTAACCAATCAGTTAAATGAATGTTTTGAGTAGCAAGATGGATGAATTACAATCTTTGATTCATAACTAAACCTAAGTAACCTAGCTATTCTTAAGGAGGACAAGCCCTAAACTTTGTATGAATGTGAGAGATTTTTCTATGCACAAATAGAGCATTCAAGGTGACTAAGGAGTTTGAAGGCATGTGAAGGCATGGTGACCTAGCAAAAAAAAAAAGCTAAAGAGGAAAAATTCATGATTGAATATGAGAAAAGGATACTAACCAATAGACTAGAAGAGAAGACAATAGAGGTGAATAGGATCTCTCATATGCAACTAGAAACATTGAATCAAATGATGATTTTCAATAATGAATTGAAGGGAAATGATATTGAGATCACAATACTGAAGTTGTATAATGAACAACTAAGAAATGATCAACAAATAGAAAAATAATTTGTTGAAAGTTTCAATAGACCTAGTGAAGCCATAAAGTATTTTGAGCAATTGATGAGATCTCATATATCCAATAGTGATACTACTAGATTAGGTTATACTAGTACTGAAGAAGTAGAATCATTTAAAAGCGGTGAACAAAGGGGAATCAATGGTAAGAACTAAAAACCTACTTGTCATGATTATGTTAAGATAAATCATACAAAAAATGTTTGCAGGAGCAAGACTACAGATAAGAAGTTCATGGGTCACTGCCACAAGTGCAACAAGAAAGGACATCGGGCACATGAATGTAGGACAAAGACATTAAGCACACAAATATTTGAAGGTTACTACTATAATTGTAAGAAGTATGTACATAAATCATATGAGTGCAGATCAAAGCCTAAATAGTCATCAAGCAAGCAAGATAAGGTAAATAATATTAGTAGATCCTACAATTGGGCTTACAATACAAGATATAGTTGTCACTATTGTCAAGAGTATGGAAATGTTGCTGAAAATTACATTAGAACACATTTTAGAAGTGACTACAAAATATGGTTGAGTCAAACTACATGTATTAGCTATTTGAAGACTATTCATATAAGAAAAAATTGTCCAACAAGGTCAAAAGCACCTAGAATTGAATTTAATAAAGGAAAAGGAAAGGTTGATGTTGAAGAAGTCAAAGTGCAGATGAACAAAACATGGAAGAAAGAGGAAGATTGAAACACATCAAGTTCAGATGGGATCACTTCATCCAATGGATCAAGTGATCACACCATTACCAACTAGGTAATTAAGAGGTATGTATGGGATTGATATTTAAAATTTCAATTATATATTAGTTCCAAGGATTGATTTTTAAAAAGATCATATATGCATGAAGTAATATGACAAGTATAGGTTAGAACTTTGAAGAAATCTATGAGTTTTCATGTTACTACCAAGCATGAAAAATTTCACCATGGTTGTTGAGTGAAAGTTAGTTGTTGCCAAGCCATTGAAGGTGATGGTATTTTCTAAGCTTTTAGTGGTTTCTAAGCATGAAATAAATTTCATGGAAGCTGAGTGATTCAAAATTTCTATTGGAGCTAAGCTTATAGCTGTGTAAGTATTGAGCATTAATTATGAAGTTTTAAGGGCTATATGGTTGATTTTTGACGCATTTGCAATTATTCAAGATTGAAGAGAGTGAGCTATAGGAAAATTGGAGAAAAGGATTTGATTATTTCAAAATTGAATTCAATTGCTACTCGACACTAGTCATCAAAATTTTCAAGGTATTTATCATGTGTTGAGCTATGTTGTTTGAATTTTCACAAATTCTAGTTAGTTGTTATAGTATCTAATTCTTATACTAGTGTGGTTAAGGTAGGAAAGGAAGTTTTGAATGTTCAATTATTAAGTAATAAGATCAAACAACCACATTTATTTGTATTTCCTAACATTGCATATAAAGAAGACCCATCTAGTGTGTTATCAATGATACTACCACAAGTTTTGATGATACAAGATGTAATGTGTTGCTACACTTGTAAGGTTGGAAGCATTGAAGACATGGAGATAAGAGATTTATATGGAATATTGTGTGAGAATGGAGTATTAAATGAAGAATTCATGGTTGGAGAGAGAAAAGGGTTAACCATTGCCCTAGATTATCTAAACATGTTCAAGACAAAATGGATTAAGATTGTTCTTAGTAGAATTAATGAAAATTTTCTATGGTTGTAGGATGACCCTATAAAAATCACAAAAAGGACTATTCATAGAGTGATAGGGTATCCAACCTTAGATAGACCTAAGACAATGAGGAGTGATGCAAAAGGGGCAATTAAAAAGAATATAGGGAAACTATGGAACAAGAGATGAATGATCATAGACACAAATTTTGATCTCGTAATTGCATTTGCAATGAGAATTATAGCACATAAGTTCTTTCAAATTAGCAGGTTAAATAGTGTACCATGCATCGCTATGGATTTGGGTTACAAGATACTGAAGAAAGACCATTCTTATGACCTTTCTAAGTTACAAACTCCAATAGTTATCTAAGAACTTGATAACCATAATGAAAACAAAAATTGCATAGTAAAAATTTGGTTCATTATTCTTTGTATTTTTTTTATATGTGTAGTGTTAAATTTTTTCAACTATTAAGCATCAAAATACTTAATACGAAGATAATAAAAGATTAAAATAATCTAAGGATCAACTACTTCCCACAAATAATTATATGTGTTTTATATGTGGACCCAACTTCAACAAAATCAAATAGATTTTCTTCTCTTAAGGCTATGCAAAACCAAGGCAGGTATATTTGAGGGATAGAAGATATTCAAACTAATATTACATACATATTTTATTCATTTCATGACATTTCACAACAATACACATCCCTTAAAGTAGATTTGGTCACAATTCTTCTTAGATTTACAAGTACTTCTAGCAATAATACCTAACTAAAACATAGGGATTACATGTAAACAAGTGTTGACCAACATTGACATTCTTCAAATAGTAAAGTAAAGTTGACTTCAAATTTAAGGTTGATTCTTGTTCATGATCTCTCCATTTGTACTCTAAATTAATAGATCAGTGCCTATCCATTCGGATTCAAAGTTCATTCAACTTCTAGATCTTGATTGACTACATTACAATCAATACTATCAACAATTCTTACTAAAAATTATTCTTATAGACATCCTTCCTATTACCATGGAGACCCTATCAACCTCACTAAAGAATTTAATTAATTCATTGAATTAAAAGCAATAGTGAATTGACATACAACTTGACTTGATTGCATTCAGTTGAACAAGCTTTGCTCATACAACTTCAAAATGACTAGGTAAATAAAAATGGAGACAAGATTTAGCTAAACTAGGTAACGGGACAATTCATTTTTGTATTAGTTTCCTTTGAAAATTGTATATAATTGAAAAGTACTTAGAATGACTCAAGAAAAGATACCAAGATCATGTAACATCAATGTATTCTCAGATATTGGCAGAGAAAATACATCACAAAGTTTACATCAATAAACTGGACCAAATCAACTTAGTAGAAACTAAAATTATGTAATAAATCAAACCCCTTTCTCTAGCCCTAGAATCTCACTTATATAGTGTGAGATGCAACAAGATTTAGGCATATAAAACCAACAACTATCCTTTAGAAACAATATATTTACAATTTTTATTGTCAAAATAGAAAAAAAATTGTGCAATAGAAAAAACTTGATATCATAATATTCTTTGTGGTGGGCCTATACTCTATTACACTTTCAAAATGCTACAACTTCCATGATAGGTTCTTTCACTACCCTGAATCCTTGGAGTATGTAGCTATTAGGTTTGCCAATGATAAATCTAGCTTTGATCTCTACAAGGTCACTTCAACTTGAGGCTCTACACTTTCATCATCATGAACTATTAAAACAATAGTTATTTCTGAATCCTCGGTTGCCAAACTAGTAGTTGGGACCATCGTACTTTCCACTTGGGCTAGTTGTTTTCCTTTGTCTTCTTGTGCATGCACTGATGTGTCATCTATTTGGTCTTCATTAGGGTCCATATCCCCTCCTTTTGTTTTTATTTGTTTTAAATGAGTAAAATCATCCATTTTTTGAAGACTGTATCATCAAGCCAATCAAAGTTCAATATTTCTTGTTTCTTTTTAACAACCCAATCCCCTAATTCATTTATTTCAAAAAATTCCTTTCTGAGGGAATTGTAAAACAGTTGCACTTTGACAAATTTGTCATTTGTCCTCGCCCATTGCACATATCCTTCTTCATTACTAACTTCATTTATTCTTTTGCACAATAAATCATTTAATTATTTTCCCCACTCCTTTTTCTCTTTCATTAAGTCAATCTTTTTGAGCACTTGGGGAAAGAGATCAAATTTCTCACCTAAATATTTTGAAAAACAAATTATTATTCTTTTTTGCATTGCTTCCTTCTTATTTTTAAAATTAGATAAATTACTAGTTACGTGAAAGGTCTTTTTTATTTGTTCATAGGATAAGTTAATAACTGAAATGCATAAATGGGTGATATCCTTGTCTCTTCCATCCTATTTATTTATTATAGGTTTCAAAACCTCCTCAACTTCTTTGATTTCTCTCCACATATCCAATATATTCACTAATTGTTCATAGAATGTTGGCCAATCAATCTTATCCACCAAATATAAGATTTCTTTTTTAAGTTTCTCTCTATACTAATAAGTCAATTCATCTTGCAAGGCCCTTAGCCTATCCTTTTCTTGCTCCAACTCCTTAGTAATAAAATTCCAGCCTTTGTGGAGTATTAGGGATCTCAATGAAGGGATTAGATCTAGAAGATTCTACTGATTATGATCCAATATCTATCTTGCAATTCTAACCTTTCTTTTTGGTCTCTTTTAGCATGGCTAGAGTAAATTGTGTTGTTCCAACACCTAGATGTCCAGCTTCTACATTTGTAGTTTCTTCTACTCTCTTCACAATCAGGTTGCCTATTAATCTAGTATCATTAGGCTATAAAGAGCTAGCTCTAGATCCTTAATGACCAAATAATTAATTCAGGCTAGTCTTCACTAAATTTGGCACCTTTTATTTCTTTCCTCCCTTGGTCCTCTAAACTCATCTTGTCTAAAATAGAACTAAAAACTAAAGCATCTGATATATCCCAATCGGCTAGTAGTAAAACACTAGATGCTTTTACTGTTTGTCTCCCCTTTTTAGGGGTCATGCTTTAGAATTATCTCATCATTTCTTCCTTTACCTAATTTTGTACATTTGCATCCTCCATTCTTGGATGCTCTACTTTTAGCTTTTTACATCTTTCTTCAAATTTTTCAATGCTTTCTCTCTAGGAAAATTGGTAGAAGGCTCTAGTCTTAACAAAATTATCATCAAATATGAACTCATGAATAGCTTGATCAATTATAGGATCTAGCTCCTTTCCTTTGTAATCTACCACTTTTAACTCTAAGCTTGGCATTGGAGGCTCCTATAGATTTCCTTCTTCTAATTCAACCTATTTAATGAATATTCCCCCTTGGGACCCTAATAGCTCTATTTGCTCCTTAGTGAGATATTCATCTCCTGTCTATAATGGGGACTGTGTAGGTGAATATTCCTTAATGGGAGATTTTTGTTCTCTTATTATTTTCTACCTTTTGGGTGAGGGCTCATTAGATCTTTCTTCCAAGACAATGCTAGTTAACCCTACTATCTATTTTTGTTTATCCATAGTGGCCCTTTATTCCAAATCACATTATAGCAAAGTCTCTTCTAGATAACCAACTACCCCATCCCTATTGTAGGAGTAAATGTCAATCTCCTCATGACCTCTCCAACTTTTTTAGGAAAATAATTAATAAAAAAAATGTTTCTTTTCATTCACAGTCTCCATATTTCAGGAAAAGTAATCATGAGTTTATTTATTTTATCTATCTCTATTTTTGCATCATCTAGAGGCTTATAAGATTTATCAAAACAATGAATAAATTCGAGAACTCTACAAAAAACTCTCCATTTTTCTTTCTTAACCTCTTGCTCTTGCAAAGAGAAATCATTCCTTATTATATCCTCTGGGAAATAAGGTTTATGTTTTTTGTGACCAAATTTAGCCCTTAATCTAAAGATATTAAAAAATTCCTTTGAATCACAAAAATGAGGATGAGACACAACCATCTTGTACTGATCCAAAAATATATTCAAAAAGAGCCATCCACCTTTTGTAATTATGAAATGGTGGGCTACAGTACAAGTAAATAAAATTGAGCCTTTGTTTCTTCTAACTAGATATGTTTCCTCCAATCCTCCTAGCTACCAAAATATCTCAGCTATCCCTACTTTCAAAGGCACCTAGTAGGGTCATACATGGGGAGTCCCTTGGAAACCATAAACCCTAAAAACTGTTGAAATAGGGTATGGTATTATATTAGCCCAATTATGTGATACTTTTAAATCAAATGGATTAGCCATTCATCTGATAAAATTCATTAATGCCCTAGGGATTCTAGGATTGCCCCTTAATAAGAGACTTCTTAATTTGGAGGCAAAATATCAATCAAACCTAAAAAAACATGCCTTTTCTACATCCCTAGTCATATCTACACTCCATAACTAGACTGGTAGAACCTCTCCTTCATGTTCTCTATTCAAAACCATCTCCTTCCCAAAATATGTCACCCCCTTAAACAAGAACATATGCATCAACAATGGCCAAAAGTCTTTTCTACTTTGCCTTTGGAAATTCCAACTAGCCCTATATGGATTTATTCTTCTATATAAGATGCAAAATCAAAGATAATATCCACACCAAGAGAAGAAATTTGAGCCATCAAATACATAAATTTAATTAGCATAAAATTCTACTCATCTTCACCAAAAACTCTACATAAAGTCATATATATTTCTAGGGCTCTAGAAGTGAAAAATTCCTTCTTAAAAGGCTCCTTTGTAGATGTTGTGACCAATGGAAAATTCCCAATTAAGGCCAAATATGCCCTCAGTGCACCTTTCCTGACCTTATCCTTCTTTGATGAGTATTCCTTTTCTAGTCCTAGCAAGTCAATGGTGAGTCAATGGGTATATGGAAATCTGAAAAGGGTTCAAAACCAAAGACCTTTTAAATTTTCTTAGCACATATACTCATCAAGCATTCCCCATCCAATATTCTTACTACTCTAGTTGCAAGCTCATAATTTTGGTCAATAGCCATGAGTAGGTCAACATCCATGAATACACCAGGGACCACTAGCTTTCCTAAATCAAAATTCCAAATATTTTTATGGGGAGCAAACAAATTTTTCTTTGAAAACCACTTCCTAAAAAGAAAAAGCCATGAATTGGTAATAGTAGCATCCCTAATCCAATTGCCTCTATCATATAAACCATCTGCAATCTTGAGCCTAGGGTTTATAGAAATTAACTTCTTCATCTAGGAAGACTCATTTATAGATTCAGGCAATAATTCAACTAGGTCATCATGTATGTTTCTATTAGCATAATCTATTTCTCTCAAGAATACTTTCTTTGGAGGCATGGTGGATAAATTTAGTAGAAAACTAGAAAAATTTGATATATATGGTGAACTAAGAAACTTACTTGGCCCTTCGTTACTCTTTCTCTACGATTCTGCTACACACTATGAAGACTAGAATTCCTTTTTTACTTAATTACATAAAGCACAATTCTTCAGTGGTTATGAGCACTCTGAAAGTCTAAAATTTTTTTGTGTAAAGAAGAATGGTGAAATCTTTTCAATATACTCTATTTTTGGTTCACACAGGGAGACTTCAATCTTCATAAATGAATCATAAGGAAAAAATAGGGTGGCATCACCTTCTATTTTTAAAGCACACCATTGATTCCAAAAAATCTAATGATCTAGGAACAAAAATCATGGATGACTTAGTTTCCACTTGCCAAGTTGGCAGTCAACCCAATAAAATCTTTCCATGTAAGTATTTTCCTCTACTACTAGCAACTTGATCTAGACCCACTGGCACTTGTGACCACGTGTCACATTCTCACTACATCATTATGCATAAACATCGAGCAACTTCTGCATGTGACATAGTGACCATCATTGATTTTTCCATGAGCTAATGATGTGTATTTCACAAGTTCTTTAATGTAAATATGGTGGATCCTCTTATTTTCCCTTTTTTCACCACATCACTACCAGTAAACATTGAGCAGCTTCTTATAGCAACTTGGTACACACCATCGATGTATCATTGATTTGATGGCTCCAACTAATCATGTGTCCTTTCTCTGAGTGCAAATCCACATAGAATGTGACACAACATCACTTTGACATGTTGGCAATACTTCCTAAACTTTTGGCACTATTTTTTAAACTTAAGTTCCATAGTGTTTTGTTTTCATGGGAAGGTGCTATATCATTACCAATGTGAACCAAGGGTTTTTCGATCATGACATAGTGACCACCACATTCTTTGAAGGAATCTGGCCATATGAAATACTCAAGTTAATTTTGTTGGTATTGTATTTAATGCTCTTGACAGTTCATAATGATTATGTGGCTCATTTCTAATAAACAAGTTTATAATGCAAGTTTGATATGTTAATCACACTATTTTTTCACTTTATGGGAAGGTTCCATGTCATTACCAGCCAAAATGATGATTTTTTTGGTCACAACATAGCAACCACCATGATTCTATAGAAAATTGTTATCACGAAGATCAAAATAACACATTCTTATTTTAGTTTCTTTTATACTACACCTGACACATCTGACAACCCACCTCACTAGCATAGCTCACGTATTATAGGAAAGATCCTAGTACTATATCCACTTTTGGGCCCATTGTGTTTCTCTTTTGTAGGATGTCACCATGTCGCTATCAGAAAAACCCTCCCATTTTGTGGTTGTGACATAGTGACTACCATTGATTTCAGAGGATCTAATGGCTTAAGTGAAACATATTACTATCATATTAAACACTAGCTGGGTCCCATGTGCAACACCATATTTGGTCGCTATTTCGCATTAGATAAAGTGACCAAAATTCTTCATTGCGATGTAGCAACCACCATAGATCTTAATAAGATCTGACGGTGTGGGATTTTTAAGGGTATCATGGAGTCAAAAATAAAAGACGTAAAAAATTCACATGAATTATAACCTTTTCAAATGATTTTCTACTGTTCAATTAAGAGGTGCAAAATTTTTGACCTAAAGGGATCATTTAGGGCACAAATTTTACATAGAATAGGGTTCTTCCTTAGGGTTAACAAATATTTGATAAGACCAAACCCTAATTTGGTAATGAAAATAGTAACTCATAGAAGGATACATTCATGAAGGCATAGGGCAAAAACATGGCCAACATGCAAAACACTTTTCCTACATTTTGGAAAGTAGCTTGGAAGATTAGAAGATTAGTTGTAGTGTAGATTGGTGAATTTATAGAGAAACTATGAGATAATTTTGAGAGTGTGATGATTAGCCTCCTTGAATACTTTAAGAAGTTAATGAAACAAAGACAAAAGGATTCTAGTATCACTAGTTGAGAATAATTTCAATGATGCTTGTTTTCTAGTTGATGTTGATTTCACTTATGTTGAAGATGTTGTTCCAAGGGTGAGATAGCTTAGGCCACTACCTTACGAGATTAATGTTGATGAGGCATCTCCAAACATCACTACTTTACTAGCAAAAGAAGTAGATAAGGATGCTACTACTTTTGGAAACTATGATCTAGTAGAGTCAAAGATCATAATGGACTTAAAGACAACTTTTGTATTGAGGAAAAAGAATAAGCTTGTGAAGAAACTCAAAGAAAAATTTGGTGAAGGGATGGAAGGAGATGATGAAGAAGAAGGATCTAATTAATATCATGAATATTCACCTTCCAAAGCACCACTTTCTATTAGACAAGGTCAAGGTGTGGACCAATGTGAAGAAGTAGAAAATGATGAAGGTATAGAGGAAGAAGAAAATTAAGAACTTGTTACCATAGAAGAGAAGAAGAGAAAAGTAAAGAAGCCATCAACAAGAAAACCTAAATAGGTTGTGAAACCAAAGCCTATAGTTCCTATTACCAAGGCTCGCACTAGAGCTACTACCAAGAAGACTTAGGAGGTCCATGAGGCTAAAGGAAAAAGAGCTAGGAAAACTACACAAGGAGATGAACATGAGCATAAGAAAAGAAGGAAGTATATTGCCCTCCAAATGAAGTAAAACTCAAATATCTTATAAAAATATTTATCAAGGGGTCAAAAAGCCACCAATCTAGACAACCTTTTCAAATACCTTAAGCATTTTGAGGTTCTAGGCTTCCCAACCTATCTATATAGTACAAGGACAATTTTAGCCTTAGAAAAAGAGTTTTAAGGGTTTGTAAAGAAGCCTAAGGTAAATATGGTTGTACCTACCTTAGGAATTATATAAATTATTCCCACTAGGATTAGGGTTGCAAAAAAACATCTCCTAGAATATTCTAAGGTCTTCTTGAAGTATCACAAATGTTGAATCACTCAAAATCCACTTGCTCTACATTATGATCCCTAACCAAGTTACTAGGACTTTCCTAGGGCATCACTTTAAAGAAAAATCCTTAGCATTCTAGGGCCCCATTCTTTCTATACAATATTTACATGGATTCATTTTAGAAATCCCAAAATATTGTATAGAAAGTATCGTGGGAAGTGGCCCTATGACCCCATGCTTACAAACAACCAAATTTAGAAGAACTGGCTAGTGGAAACCTAAATAATTTAATCAAGCACCAAAGCTCCATAAAAATGAAAAAATATTCCATATATAATCTCAAAACAACCTACTTTAACACTTACATTCTAGAAAGATCCAAATCTATTCCATATACAAGCCGAGAACACTCAAAAACATAAAACTATTACTAAGAACTTGTTGCTCAATCTATACAATCTAAAAACTAGCTTATCAAACCCCTTGCAAAGGTTGAGAATGGCCTCATATAGGCCTAAAATGAGTTCTCCTAATTTTTTCAGATAGTTATCTCCTTTTCTTGACAAATTTGAACAAAATTCAAGAAAGGTTGTCAATGTTGTCATTGACAACAATTGAGCAATTTTTGCATCTTGAAGAGTTAGACCCTCAAACTTGCTCCAAAGGTGATGAAAATTTTCATAATGTCAAAATAGTACTTAAGAAACCTAAATATGACCTCAAAATCCCTATTTGACCACTCTACCCTTGTAGGCCCCAAACACCTAGTTTTCCCTAGTATGCAACTAATAGCAACTTTTACCTAATTGGGCTTGTCAAACCTAACACTTACATTCTTAGGAATAGATGAGTACCTTTATTCACCTAGTAGTGTGTCTAGTACAACTACAAGCCAAGATATCAAAAGGAGTCGTAGGTCTTCCTTAGCCCACCTAGGTGCGTCTATACCAAGGATTTTAGGGAAATTAGAATAGAAGTAAGAAACTACTAGCAAGTGGTTAAGAGTAAATATGATGCATTAGATTTACTAGAGGCTAGTGAAGTTGTGGAAATAATAGAGAAATTCAAGGGGGAAACATCTAGACATCATTTCAGTATAAAGGAGAAGAAAACCCAGATGTTGGAAGTTTAGTTTTGACACATACAAGATTTTTAGATTTTTGGAACGTGTCACCAAGGTGAGTGGGTGCACTTTTTTTAGAGGTGTGCCGATAATTTGAAAAGAAGGATTAAACCACAAGTTAACTCCCATTTTCTATTTTAGAGCATTCCATGCATTAGAAATGCATTTTGATGATAATTCAACTATCAAAAGCACCTAAAGAAGGTCAAGATTCCATTGACTTCCAAATCATCTCAGAGTTTCTATCTTCGTATCTTCTCATTCTTTCTATTATTTTATGTCAGGTAAAGGCTCATGCACCCATTAATTGATATAAACAAGGGTGGAGACCTACTTAGCACTATTTAGAGAGCTAGTTTATATATAATTTGATTTGTTTAATTAGTTTTTAGCATAAATGTGCATTCAAAGAGCTCTCACTCATAGCACAAAGGGAGTATATGATTTCATTTAAATATTTGGATGTAATATGTCCTCCAAGCCATTATTTTGGTGCAATAATATATTCTATTGGTGATATCATTATGAGTTTAGTTATTCTTGTCAAAGTATGTTATTTTTGTGAATGCATGTTCATGAATAATAATGGAGCCAATGGTTTTATTGCATTGTTATGATTGTGTGATCCTTTAATTCTAGTTTTTTCCTTATGTTAGTGAATTCCATTGCTGTGATGAATTGGAGAAAGGATCATCTTTATTCTTGCATAGATTTTTGTCTCGTATGAGTGCACTTTTTGTCATCCCATGATTTGATGAAATGTTAAATGTCTTTTGGTTATTATGAAAGTTCACATTGAGGATTGCATTAGTGGAGTTGAGGAAGCCCTTCTCCTAATTTCATTGGTTTCCTACTAGATCCTTTTGATAATTTAATTTTCAGACTTGTTGTTACTTTAGCTAATTTTCATTAGGAATTTCCATTTTAAGAAATTTGTTTTAATCTCTCGTTACTCTATCTTTGTTATTTTCCTTTAAAACACTTGGTTAAAATAGGAATTGATATGGTTTCATTGATAAATTGCATTCATCATAAAACAAAAAATACAAAAATATATCTTTTTGTGGTTACCTTTTAGTAGTAGATGTGCAAAATGATCAAAACTAACAAAGGTGTCCTTGTGAACAAACACATTTATTTTCAATTGAGTTACCCAACAAGTTGAAAAACAACCATCTGAAACCTTGGAGTTGGTCATTGATCATATTTTTAAAGAAGAGATTTGAAAGGATCTCTATCATTCAACATTGTGCAAAACCATAGCTCAACAAAACCTAATACATCTCATATCTCATATCTTAGATCTAATCATCAAAACTGTAATGCTAAAATGTAAATTAAAATATTGAATATCCATTAAAAGATTCAACATGCAACACAAATGATTTGGTTACCCATAAACACTTTGATGTGAATGTAAAACTAGGGTGGGGATGAAACCCACAAATCTTCACTATTGTAACATAAGGTTAACCTATTAGGGTTACAATGTTTGACCATAATATATGTTCTACCCTATAGAGGTATACCCTATTAAAAGCTATTAAGATTGCTAGGTCTTACCATGTTAAAGGATTTTACACTTATAATCAAGTAAGGACTATGTTAGGAGATTTAAATAGACCTGATAGGATCACTTGGTTAAGATATTTTCCCTAACTCATTCTATTAAAATTGATTTAGTACTTGAACCTTAATTTTCTTTACAAGCTAATTTTGGATCTCTTCTATTCAATGTCCCAATCTGATCTCTTCACTGCATGGATTTCTCTATTTGATCTTCTCTCAAACTAATCCTTTCTTTCTCTATTTTATCCTTCTTCACTCCTTCACTTTCACATTCACTCATTCATTCACACACACATATGCTTCTCCTTTATTTCTTTGATTCTAGGTTTAGAACCCTCTTTAAATAGACAATCTTCCAATTTGTGGATCATAATCAATAGTGTTCATTGTTCATCTCTTTTGTCATTTTCCTTTCGATTTTTGATTGGTTTATTTTCTTTCCTTGGGATCATTACCATCTATTATGATGCATAAAATCCATCTTAACTATTTGTAAAATCATCAAAGATATATATAAGTTGACCAAAAATAGTTTATATGGTTGTTTGTGCAATTACAAACTCATATGAAAGAACCAATTTTCTTAGCATTTGAATGTTCTGACGCCCGATCATTACCAACATTAATGTTAAAATTCAACTTGTACATCCTTGATCTTTTCTTCTTTTTTTTTCAAAAAAATTTCTTCTAGTTTACTCAGTCTCAGTTGTGTATGCTTGACTTATGTATGCGCTTGGTCTCAACTGAGGTGCTCAACAATTTCTGACTTGCTCAACATGTAATGGAAAATAAAAAAAATCTCATGTTCTTGATCTTTACTAGATGACCCATTCATAATGATGACCTTCCATCCTTGTCTAGTAAATGACTAAGTGTTTGGACACTAATAGGAAAGATAGGCATATAGATCAATAATCTTGTTTTGGAGAAAGTAAAGGAATGTTAGAATCAAGGATTTACAAAAAATTAGGCTAATCATGAGATTTTTTTTGATAAATCTAAGATAGCTAGATCAAACCCCAATCCATAGGTGAAATTACTCAATAAAAGTAGAAAATGAAATTCAAAAGAAGAAATTAGGGTAAATATCATAAATCAAAATCAAAGACCAAATGGAACATCATTAGTAGATTCAAATTGCAGATCTAGATTATTATCTCAGTGGGAGCATTTTTTAATGAAATTATTATTCATGAAAAAAAAAAATTCCACTAATGTCAAAGGGGGAGATTATTGATTTCTATACCTATATTTCCTAGTAGTGTCTAAACACTTGGTCTTTTACTAGGCAAGGATGTAAGGTCATCACTGTGACCGAGTCATCTACTAAAGGTGGACCACATGAAGACTTATTTATTTTGCATTACATCTCAAGAAAATTAGAGATTGATGAGAACCTTAATTGATAATGAACACATACATAAGCTGAGCATATAGAGTTGAGACTGAGTAAATTGGAAGATGGTTTTTGTCGATCAAATAGAAAAGATGAAGTGTGTAGAAGCTGAGTGCCAACATGAATGTTAGCAATGACCAAGCATCAATATATTTAGATGTTGATAAAAATAGTTTTTCCATATGAGTTTTTAATCACATAGATACCTATGTAAACCATTTTTGGTCAACTTCTATCTACATTTAATCAATTTCCAGATACCCAGAGTTGTCATATCTATTGGTCAATTTTTGTTTTGTTGGAATCAATCTCATTTATGTATCTTGGAAGTGTAGACACCTAAAAACCTTTAGAAAATAAAGTATTTATATGAAAAAGTCCTGATGACATCATCATTTATTAATTAATTATTTAATTAATTAATTAATTAATTTTTATGCCATTAAATCCCTTTATCTTAATTAAAAATATTTAATTAAGGAATCCCTCCTAAAAATGTTTAAATCTTATTTAAACATTATTTTCTTATTTATTAATTATTTAATTAATAAATTGACCAAAAATCCTAAAATAAATAAAAAATTTATTTTTCCCAAAAGTTGGCCAATTTCCTTATGACCAATAACCTCTTCCAAAATCTTCTAATTCTTCTTTAATTTTGATTAAAGGCTAATCCCATCATTTCCTACCCCTAATCCCAACTCAAAATATTTAATTAAAATTAAATATTAATCCTCATGTTTATTAAAAAAGTTTTAATAAATATCCCCTCAACCCAAACCCTTGAAATAAATAAAACTTTATTTATTTCCTAAAAATCTAATTTATCCTCACCCTAAGAAGTTCTAGACTCTTCTAGAAAGTCTTCATCCTCATCCTAGGAAATTCTAGACTATTCTAGAAAGTCTTTATCCTCATCCAAAATCTAGACTCTTCTAGAAGATGTCTTTAAACCTAATCCTAATCCCCTCCTAACCTTGTCACATTCCCTAAACATGGGTTAAAACTTACTAACCCAAGCCAAAGTTAACAAATATCTCCTCCTTCACCCACCCTCATTAAATGCCATCCACTTGCCTATCCCTAAGCTAATCCTAAACCATCCTAATCCATCCTCTAATCATTTGCACAAGCCTAAGCAAGCTTAAAACCTTCCTAATCAAGTCCAAGTCGAATTTTCTCTCATCACTCTCAAAATATCTCAACCATAAAACTTTATGAAGTCCACTAGGTCATAAATGACTCTTACAAGCCCTTTTATTGCTCTTACAAGTCATTATGAGGGTCTTTATGAAGATTTTATCTCTTGAGCCTCCTTTGTTGACTCATCCTTGCCCTTTCCTCCATCCTCTCACCATGTGACATGTGTCACTCCTTGATTGGCTATAAGGAAGCACAATCCATGTGCTCTCCTCTCATGTAATCTGAGCCCTCCATAAGCTTTTTCCCATCCTTGCATCTTAGCCCTCAAACCCTCAAGCCTCTTGCCTATAAATTGGATCCTTCCCCTTTACAAAATAACACAATCCATGAAGTAAAGTTATAATGCTATTTTGAGAGCCAAATCCATACTAAAGCCATCTATCCACACCAAAAATCTACAATCATCCATTGAAGCCCTTTTTGAAGCATAAAGCTTGAGCATACATCCTATCTATTTAGACAAAGCTACTCAACAAGAGAGCTTCTTATTGAGAGAGCCCATTAATGGCTCATATTCTCAATTAAGAGCTCATCTTAGTCTATCTTGAAGTTTATGAATTTTGTTTAGTTTGTAGAAGCTTTATTTAAATTTGGTTTCTATTAGCATACTAACATTGCTCATATACATTTTGGCACGCCCGGTGGGACCCCGCATGGGTCATCTTCATTAGCTTTTTTAGTCAAGTTTTGTATGTCATTTGCTAATTTTGGCTAATTTTGCTTGTTTTTGTGATTGGTAGGATTGTATAAATTGGTTTTGTAGGTCCACATGAGCATGAAGAAGACAAAGGAACTCATAGTCTATCTCATAGTATTTGCAGATTTTTCAAGCTTATAGGTGGACAAAGCACTTGGAATTCTTCTTCCTCTTCTTGTCTATATTCTTCTTATTCCATCTACTTCTTCTTCTTCTTCTTGTGGAAGATCTTGACCATTTTTTTTTAAGGAAGCAAAATCATACACACTTCTTTTTAGTGCTTAAAATGAACCCCCAAATCATACTTAAATCCATTAAAAAATTAAAAATTTGCAAAAAAGAAAAAATCTTTTAACAAGTGAAACTAAACCAATCTAATCATTTGCATCCTTGCAACATCAAGGTTTTAGATGCATTCATGCAAAGTTAGGAACACTTCATTTTTGGGAATTTAAAAAGAACTTCAAGTTTCCATTTCAAAAGGTTCAAAATCAACACTAAATGCACACTAAAATCTAATTCAAACTCAAAGCATCAATCAAGCATAAAATGAACCTCATTTGCAAATATGTTAAAGTTCTTTTAAAAATCTCATGAAAACTAAGAGTCCTAAATGGTTGCCAAAATTGTCCTAAAAAGCTTTGTTATTTGTTCCAAACAAATTTCTTGTTGAAAAATCTTGAATGTTTCTTAGGTTTTTCATGCATCAAAACAATCTAGGAATATCATTTTTGGGCTTAAAACATGCAAACTAGAACACAAAATCTCGAATAAAAAGCAAAGTCCAAAGAGTCATTTTCATTTTTGAGTCCAAAAACAATCTTGAATGATCTAAGGTTAAAACAAAGCACTTCAAAGTTCTTAAAACAAACACACAAAATCTCAATCTTGAATGCTCAAAGGAAAAAAACTTGAATGTTTAATCACTTGTCTTTGAATGCATGTTGCTAAACACACTCTTGAATGCTATGGATTAAAATCAAATTTTCCTTCAATGCATGATTAAAATAACAAATCCAATCTTGAATTCCAAGGATCAATTAACCATTGCAATATCAAACACTTCATTTGGGCATAAAAATCGGACAAATCTTGATGTGGAGGGCCTCCGGGCGCGCGCTTGAAATCGAATCTCACACACCTTTGCTTTGGGCTTAAAACAAAATCACACCAACTCTTGAATGCTTTAAAGGAAATTAATCGATACTTGACGTGGAGGGCCTCCGAGCACGTGAGTTTTCTTTTGTTGACCCTAACTCTTCTTATTGTTTGCATTCTTCGATCGATTTACTTTTGTTGGCGCTTCAAGTTGGAATTGAACATTGTCTCTTAAACATGAATGCTTGCAAAGTCTAGATCAGAAAACTTAAGCGTCAGTTGGTAAAAGAACAAGCATGTTTTTTAGCCCAAGATCATCCAAGTCCTCTCTCCCCTTGTCGTCTTTCGAGGCCATCTTGGGTGCATAAGATTAGGATCCAAAATCTTTTCTTAGCTTTTTAGGAGGCCTTCTTGGGGATTTCATCACCCCTTGGGACGACCTCAACTCCAGTGTTCCGACAGAGTATAAAGATCGGGAGGTGAATCGAAAGACACCTCTCTTGGAATCAAGATTTTGTCACTCGGGCTAAGCCTCAAGGAACTTTATACCCTTGAGAAGTGAAAGAGGAGAAGTGGGTTACCGCTCCTCTCAGTTGTGTGACATCTTTTTGGTTTCATCTACGGATTTGGGCCTCATGTACCTTGCGTATATCGAGGACTCCCTAGCTAAACCAAATTTCATCCTTGTAGAAAGCTTCCTAGGATGTTGGTGTATTTGATGTGCTTGCTCAAAACTTTTGTCTGCTTGTTTGTTCACTTCTTTTGAATGAATGTTTGCCAATTTTGGTCGAAATCCCAGAAAAGTAGAAATCTCCCAGCTCAAGGCATACTTAGCATAGTCACTGCCTTATCAAAAAATTATCCAAGCTCCCCCGCTGCAACTGAATCTATCTAGTTCTTTGCCTTAGAACAATCTCAAATCCAAAGTCCATCCAAATCATCCCCCTAGCCAGCTAGCAACCCAATCCAAAATCACCCAAGCCTTTAAAGAGTTGTTGTTACTCTACCAGAATTTGCTATCCAATCAATCCTACCAATCAACCAATGTCACCAAGGTTATCCCTCTGACAGAGCATTGTCTAGGGTAATCTAGCTTTGTCACTTGCATCCCTCATCACCTTGAGCTAAAGGTTGGGATCCACAAGTGGTCAATCTTGTGTCATGCCCATAGGATCATTAGTCTATCCTTAAGTTGACACAATCTCCACCAATCCAGTGCATAGGAAAGAAAAACTCTCACTTTTTGATAGCATGCCCTTGAAGTCTTCCATCCACAGGAAAGCCAAAAATCTCCAGCCAATCCTCCTTAGGTCTGTCATACAGCTTTGACTCTCCCTAGGAAATCCTTCATCAACCAATCCAAAATCTGTGCTTAATCCAAATCCAACCATGAGCTTCCGTTTTCATCCATATGCAAGACCCCATCCCCATCAAACTCATCATCAAAGCATGAAGTACCAATCCTATCATGATGTGTTTGGTCGCATTGTCCTTGCTCCCACCACCTCCTATTCCAATGATGATGAAAATCTTGTTGACTATGATGGGTATATTGAAAGCCTTAGAAACATTTCCCCAAGCATCCCCCAAAATCCAAGAGCTATTCCAAACTATCTAGTCATGCCATCTGATATTCCAGCTTCCCCTCCATCACCCCATCAACCAAGCTTCCAATCTTCCACCCCCATCACACTAGTTATTCCTATCAATCCACCTCCACCTTCGACACACGAGTCTCCAAGGAATCTCCTAGAGGAAATATAAGAAAAGTTGCCTCCAACAGTCGATAAGCCATGTCATCTAATCCAACCATGTGAAGTAGTCAGTGATGAAGCTTCCCCATCTATAATATCACCTCCATCTCCCATAGCTATCATCCCCATACCATCCATCAAATTGCTTAAAATCCTTCCACTTCCCGCAAGCATCAAAATCCCACCACCTGTCAAATCCCTCCAAATCCTATCCACATCACCTCCAAGAATTTCCCAAATCTCTCGTAATGACCCTTATGCATCCATCTTCTACTCACCCATCTCCACTACTGAATCTCCCATCTATCCATCCGCTGCCTTTGAAGAATCCATCCCTTCACCTCCTATCGCACCATCCACTCCAAACCAATCCTATCAAGATCCTGCCCAAAAGCATGTTGACATCCCCCAAAGCATAAATGAAGATATCATCGTACCATGTCTTCCATCCATAGTGCAGTCACCATCTCCTCCATCTCGAAAACTTCAAGCCATATCTCCTCCACTACAAGATATCTTGTCATCCCACCAGCTACATCACTATCCTATCCTTCCATCTCCCCCGCTCCATGCTTCCATCTTACCACCTATCCAAGCTATTCCACCATCTATAATCTACCCTCTTGGTTCACTTACATTCATCCATGGTGGCCCTCTCTCAGCAGAAGAATTAATAACAGTATCTCCCCATTGCAATACACCTAATAAATCACTTCTACCATTTTCTGCAAGCAAAAAGTTTCCTCAGCTTGTTCAAATGCTCAATCGATGGCATTATCAAGGTCAAGGTTTAGGACCACAAGAGCAAGGAATCAGAGAGCCTATTATTGCACAAAAAAATCTAGGATTTCATGGTCTTGGATATGTATCCAAAGGCTCACCATCTAAAGGTGTTGGTACACCACACCTCCAAACCAAGCCTATCTCCAAGCCCACCATGCCAACCTCCCATCACTCCTTCAAGAAATCTTATGTCATCCCCCCTCCACCATCTTTGCAACCCAAAACAACCTACCATATCCCCCCTTCATCCGCTAAATCCATTTTGGGTCCCTATGTCCCAAAATCTACCATCCTCCATCCTCCTATCAGCCATCATAAAAATCCTATTCCATCCATTTCTATGCAAGATCAACAAAGGCACGTATCAGGGCACATCATCCATCATCATCCCCCTACATGCTCTTTCGTATCCTCTTCATCTCACAAAGCTTCTCCTAACCATCTTCCCAAAGCTTACCACAGCAATGTGAATGCCAACTTCAAAATGCATAAAGCTAAAAATCCACATCCTAGGCAATCATATGTCTATTCTAAAAGACATACTCCAAAAAGGCAAAATCCAACCAAAGAATGCAAAACAATGCAAAAGCCTATGAAAAGAAAATCCAAAACCATGTGGATCCCCAAGAAAAAAGTTGAAACCCAATGCATAATGGCATCCACCATTGCTAATCCCCCATCTAGTGACTCATGTCCCCCATCTCCTAACTCCATCTTGGGTGCCTATATCCCCAAGCACACTTCCACAAATCCTCCATCACGCCCGCATCTACTATCTATCCCCCATATGCTCTTTTCACACCCGTTCCAACATGTGCCAATGTTGCTCTTGCAAGCATCCCCATCTCATGCTCCTTTCCAGCATTTTCATCCCTCCATCTCCTACCATCAATCCCATCTAATCCGATCTATTGCATAAATCACACATCCGGTGTACCAACAGCTAGCAACAAAATTGAACATTCCAATAGCCAGTGAAAAATCCCAAAAAAAAGCCAAAAATAGCTGAAGAAAGACAAAATCATTCCAGCTAAGTCCAAAGTCAAAAAGTCAAAAAAGAAAAAGAAAAATAAAGTGTCCACTGGTGAAAACTTGGCAATTCAAGCGCCTTGGACAAGTACCATGATGAAAACTTGGCAAACAAGCATCATGTGTAATCTAGCCATCCCCAGCTTAGCCTATCATCCTTGTGCTTTTGGTCGCATCTTGACATCCAACTCCATCTTCCAATCTATACACCAATCCTCCATCCTCCAGCTTCCATCTCACACCATCCACTAATCTTATGCAGCTTCAGCCAATCATCTCAGCTATCATCCATCTCCCTAGCCCCTCCAGCTTTTTCCATCCTAGCTTCAATCCTATCACATCCATCATAAGACCTCCTTCTGCATGTTATCTTCTGATTGGGGGCACTATATTCCTTGGAGATCTTGTCTTGTCCATCCTCCCTTGTCATTGGTATCTAGCTCTAGGCTATCCTCATGCAAACCCAATGTCATCTCTTTATATCCATCATAATCCTAGTTATCTACCATCCTATCCAACCATCTCATCCTGCTCCTCTAGCTATCCTTGGTCACAAAATCTCTCATCATCACTGGATGCATCCTGCCAAATCCACATCTTTTGCTATCACCCCACCCTTAGCTTTCGCATCTTGCACAACATCGAACCATCCCGCTATCCTATCATCCTGAGCTTTTGCCTGCTTGTAACTATCTTGGTCTGTTAGCTTGTACCATATCTTGATTAGCCCACTTGTAAATATCTTGGTCTGTCAGCTTGTACATCCTCTTTAGGTTAGTACCGTTGTATCTATCCAACTTTCGTGTTCGTTCCTCCTTGATTAGCATCTTGCACACATCGCACAACCCTTGGTTAGCTATTCCAATGCATCCTTTAGCTAGATTTCCTGTCACCAAAGTGTTATCTTTCTTAGTTCAGCTTGCCAGACACATCACTCATCCAAATCCACCAGCTTAGGTGCTCTCCGATAGGTCCTTGCAGGATATAGCTTTCCTCATGTCTGATCTTGGTCCGTTAGTACCTCGTCCTACCCATCTCATTGGCAAACGGTTCTCTTTTGGATTTTCACTTTCTTTTGATTTGGGATCTTCCCTTTTGGGTCTTGAAGTATCTTTTCCAAGCAATCTCCTTGTTCCCTCCTCAAGGTTGCCACGATCATCCATATCATGGTATGCTGCGAATGGGGCAATTAGAGCGTAAGGTCTTGATCAGGTCTTTCGTTTGTTTTTCTTTTCTGCTTGTGGGTTCTCCAGTGTCGTTTCCATGCTACTTCCTCTGGGATTAATGTGTGATGCTGGGGCAATCCTTGTGTGTTTTTTTTGAGTTAGTTTTTCAGTCCTTTGGACGGTTGGTGAAAAGGCCTTGATGTTCTTGGTAACCTTGGCAATTAACCAATAGTCCTATAGCAAATCTAGTGCTCAACTACATGGTGGTACTTCTCTTTGAAGTATCCCCTCGCTCAAAAAGCTTCAATGGTTTTCCTTCATCTACATTATCCCCCATCCATATCCAGCATTTGTCTCTCCTACCCCAGCTTATGCATCAGTATCTCTTTGAATCACTCATCACTCTTAGCTTTAGGGATCCACAATCCTAGTCTTAGGGATCCACCAATCCAAATCAATCCACCAAGCCTCATCTTTCGAGATCCACAATCCTAGTCCTAGGGATCTCCGAAACCCATCTTCCACCAATCTGACTCTTTGAAATCCTGTTGCATCAGCTTTTTAATCCCCTCATCCATCTCCCTATCCTAGATTCCTTTTTATAGCGTTCCGCTCCTTCATCCTCCACCTTCCCTAAAGTCTTAAGCTTGCTTCCTCTTGTGCATCTGATTCTCCTTTATCATTCTCTCATAGTGAGAGTTTGAGCTAATTCAGCCCCTTCTCTTTGCCAATATGAGTCTCCTTGCTCATCTCAGATTCTTGTACTTTTCAAGAAGCCATCGAGCCTCGCTTTCTCTCCTCGCTACCTTCTTGAGGGGGCATCTCACAATCCATTCTCTCCTCTTATGCTCTAGCCTTGGGCATCTTATTTTCTTATCTTTGATGTCATGCCACTTGCGGCATCACATCAAAGAGGGGCAAAATGTAGACACCTAAAAACCTTTAGAAAATAAAGTATTTTTATGAAAAAGTCCTGATGACATCATCATTTATTAATTAATTATTTAATTAATTAATTAATTAATTTTTATGCCATTAAATCCCTTTATCTTAATTAAAAATATTTAATTAAGGAATCCCTCCTAAAAATGTTTAAATCTTATTTAAACATTATTTTCTTATTTATTAATTATTTAATTAATAAATTGACCAAAAATCCTAAAATAAATAAAAAATTTATTTTTCCCAAAAGTTGGCCAATTTCCTTATGACCAATAACCTCTTCCAAAATCTTCTAATTCTTCTTTAATTTTGATTAAAGGCTAATCCCATCATTTCCTACCCCTAATCCCAACTCAAAATATTTAATTAAAATTAAATATTAATCCTCATGTTTATTAAAAAAGTTTTAATAAATATCTCCTCAACCCAAACCCTTGAAATAAATAAAACTTTATTTATTTCCTAAAAATCTAATTTATCCTCACCCTAAGAAGTTCTAGACTCTTCTAGAAAGTCTTCATCCTCATCGTAGGAAATTCTAGACTATTCTAGAAAGTCTTTATCCTCATCCAAAATCTAGACTCTTCTAGAAGATGTCTTTAAACCTAATCCTAATCCCCTCCTAACCTTGTCACATTCCCTAAACATGGGTTAAAACTTACTAACCCAAGCCAAAGTTAACAAATATCTCCTCCTTCACCCACCCTCATTAAATGCCATCCACTTGCCTATCCCTAAGCTAATCCTAAACCATCCTAATCCATCCTCTAATCATTTGCACAAGCCTAAGCAAGCTTAAAACCTTCCTAATCAAGTCCAAGTCGAATTTTCTCTCATCACCCTCAAAATATCTCAACCATAAAACTTTATGAAGTCCACTAGGTCATAAATGACTCTTACAAGCCCTTTTATTGCTCTTACAAGTCATTATGAGGGTCTTTATGAAGATTTTATCTCTTGAGCCTCCTTTGTTGACTCATCCTTGCCCTTTCCTCCATCCTCTCACCATGTGACATGTGTCACTCCTTGATTGGCTATAAGGAAGCACAATCCATGTGCTCTCCTCTCATGCAATCTGAGCCCTCCATAAGCTTTTTCCCATCCTTGCATCTTAGCCCTCAAACCCTCAAGCCTCTTGCCTATAAATTGGATCCTTCCCCTTTACAAAATAACACAATCCATGAAGTAAAGTTATAATGCTATTTTGAGAGCCAAATCCATACTAAAGCCATCTATCCACACCAAAAATCTACAATCATCCATTGAAGCCCTTTTTGAAGCATAAAGCTTGAGCATACATCCTATCTATTTAGACAAAGCTACTCAACAAGAGAGCTTCCTATTGAGAGAGCCCATTAATGCCTCATATTCTCAATTAAGAGCTCATCTTAGTCTATCTTGAAGTTTATGAATTTTGTTTAGTTTGTAGAAGCTTTATTTAAATTTGGTTTCTATTAGCATACTAACATTTTCTCATATACAGGAAGATCCCTCATTCAAACTCGAGGCTTGTGTCATAAATCATATTCTTTAGACACTTGAAGGGTATTTTTTTTCTATAAAAACCCAAATGTGGTGACCTATACAATCAATGTGGGATAACTCCCTTCTCACTTCTGTACATAGGCTCCTACATGCAAATGAGAAATGACTCCCCGTGATAGAAAATGCATGTATTTATAAACATGTCCTTCCTTCATTCAATATATCTCCATTAACTACATATCTAATCTTTTCATGAGGCCAAGAGAAAATTGGACAAACTTGGTGTCAATAGTTATGATCAACTTGGTGGAAATTGCAAGGATCCATTTGCGTTCTTGAGTTTATTCTACCACATAGAGAGTAGAGAATTTGATTATAGGGACTTATTTGAATTTTTTGTACCAAATATCTACTCAAAATATTTGATGCAATGTTGAGTCCCAACATCTTCTACAACTACCTTTTTCTTCTTTCTAGGCATTGTATTATTCCACAATAAAATCAAAGAGGGAAAGAAAGCCACGTATTGATCCACAATGTTTAATATACTAGTGAGCAAAATTTTTGTGTATGTCTTTCAATTTATCACACAAAGTTTTATGGAGTCAATTCCTTCCAATTTCAAATAAATTTAGATACATGCAAAATGAATGCTCTAAATTATTGCCACATTATCTCACTATCAATCATCAATGTGTCATCATTTGAAAATCTCTCTATGTGAAAAAATTTCCTTTTCTATATCACAAACCATTGGTTCTCCCTTTCTACAAAATATTTATGGTCATTATTTCACATTCCTTTATATTGTTCGATAGAAAATAGTAGTGTTCACTATTTTTCACTCCCTTTGAAGCTCATTCTATGAGATATCAATGACAATTTCTCCTATTATTTGTGATAGATCTTGAAAATAATGTAGATCTTACTCATGCATATTTATCCATTCAATACATTATTTTCAATATCCCCAACATGACCAATGGGAGCTCTCATAACATCTTCACTACCTTTCTTAAGTGATGACTACTATTCCTTTGATATGCCTTCTCTTTTTGTTGTCCTCTCAATATGTTTTCCAACTTTTCTTTATACAAATCATCTCTTGACTAAATTTCTCCTTGTAAGGATGTGATAGATTAGGAGCAATGAGTAATGATGGTCATAAAAGATGGAATGTACTATAAATGTTAAGAGTGTGAGGATTAGGAAGCTTAAGTAAAGTCACAGGTCAAAGACCTTAACGGGATGAGCATGGGTAAGTGTTATTTAAAACTATTATAGTCTCAAACCTCAAGTGAATCACATGATAGTTAATAAGGTTCATAGGTTAATGGAGTGGTTGTTGCAAAATCTCTTACTTAGAAGTGAATTTGTTTGGTAGAATATACTTAGGTAGAACGAAGTATGGACAAAGTTGATATCGAAGTGCTGACATAGACATATTATATGTTGATTTTTGGGACTTGTAGAAAAAGGAGGATCCATGGTGGAATGTGACCATTAAAGGTCTTATATTATAAGTTGTGAATTGAAATGATTATGGGAACAAGAGTCTTTACCTATTTATGCAAAAGTTAATTAGTGTCTTGTAATAAAACATTTAATGTGAGAAGTTGTATCTCATAGTTGGTTACATATCTAACATCTAGGGGTTACATATTGAAATTTTGTCATCTCTCCTCCAATAAAATGACCAAATAAATGACCTATGATGAATCAGTATATTGTCATCCTCACTATCCTTTTTATCATCTACAAATAAACACTTCATCCCTAAATATTTATATTTTGGAAATAATTTTAACAATGTATACTATGGGGGATGAATTATTCAGTCTCCTACAACTAGCCCATTCTTCTTTTAAGGCATTATAATATTCTATAGTAAAATTAGAGAGGGAAAGAGATCCAATTATTGATTTTACACAATTATTCTAGTTGATTCACATCTTTAATACACCAATGCATCAACTTTTTTCATATGTCTTCAATTTAACACATACTTTTTTATCAAATCAATACCTTCTAATTTAAAATGAATTCTTATACATAAAAAATCAATGCTCTAAATTATTGCCACTTTATCTCACTATCAATCATCTATGTGTCATCATTTTGTATAACTCTGGAAATCTTACTATGTGAATAAAGTACTTTCTCTATATAGAAAACCTTTGTTTCTTCTTGTGATAACCCCACTAAAATAATATATATGAATAATGTAATAATACTAATGTGAAAATATAAATGATTATAGATCATAATAATATAAATAATACTATATATTTTTTTTTATATAGTAATTAGATATTAAATAATATACTATTGAATAATTAATTATATATATATATATATATATATATATATATATCCATATTATGATATAAATAACTAATATTTATATCACTAATACTATTAAGAATGATATCACTATACATATAATATATGTTAATATAATTAATATAACTATTATATTATAAAAAGACACAACTCTTACCATTGAAATATATAAAAAGGGAATAGAAACATTGGTAAGGGGATCATCAAGAAGAAAGAAAAATAAAATATATTCATAGTTAAGATTTAAAATCTAATGCGCTAGAATAGGACATTACAATTGGTATCAGAGCATGATCCTACCATCCTGTGCTCATAGAAATTTATACAAAATTAGAAGAGAATATAAAGACAGAAGGAATAATGTATCTTATACAAAGAGAAAAGTAATAATATTACATCAAATAAACATATAATCATTAGAAGAGATAATTATATAAATTACCTAGAGTGGATAATAACGATCACCAAACTATGGCTACAACATTGATAACTTACATTGGAAGTCAACAATAAAGACTTCATATAGATTAGTATGGAGAAGAGGGCCAAATAGCCAATTTATGAGAAGACAAAAACTATGGAAGACATTGCAATCAATGTCTACAATCACCTTGAAAACCAACACACACAATTGAGGTCTACAGATACCCCATGGGAGATAAGGATAATGACTATATATGAGAATATATTACCGATAGCAATAGACCAACCAACATGACACACACTCTTCACATATTTAAATCAATAAAATAAGCTAGGCACCAGTGAAATAAAAGACGCATATGAACAAAGAAATATAGTTCGCCACCTCAATGAGACAATGCATACAATCGACGATAATCAACTATGACAATATTGTTGTAATGACCTAGTTCTTGAAATCTACAACCTAGGAAAGGAAATAAATACATATTAGGCTTAACGTCAGTATAGGGAGGGTGTCCATATCCATATCAAGTTTGCAGATATTGCATATAGAATGATCATACCATAATATATATCACTCCCCAATTAAAAGATATCTTTCAAGGGTTGACAAGATAAGAGATAGTTATGGATATCCATTAAAATATGATTAAATGAGAATTTTTAAAAACTACTTTAGATTGTAGTATAAATTAATGACTTTCCAAACCAAGTGAACTGTGTGAAATAAAGATGCAATGATAGAATGAGAGAAGAGAGATATCTAAGCATCAGTGTGCCAAGGCATACCTAATCTATGAGACTATGTTTTCAAGTGCATCAAACCATTGATCCTTAAATAGGAATTAACATGGCATAATAATGGGATCATATTTTAGAAAAAATATAATGGATTAAAATTTGTATTAATGTGATAGTTGACATCAGAGGGATACACATTGCCAAAGAGATAGACATGATAGGAATACCAATACATCAGAGTTCCAATAGATGGCATCCCTCCTTTGTTATGGAGAGGATTGTAGACAAATACTTCAATGAAGGGCATCGTATAATTCATAAATGTGAGTTATAGAAGAGAATAATGTATTACTACATGCATGGAAAAGTAAGCAGGACCACTAAATGTTGTACATACATATTTGACAATGTCATCCACAAATAGAAAGAGAAAGAAGTTCAAAAAATTGGAATTAAAAGTGTTTCTTCCATGAAGACTTCTCATGCACCAAGATGACAATGAAGACCTCCCAAACATAGGGCCGAAAGAATGTTTTAAAATTTACATTTTTGAAGCACAATAACTCTTCATTTGTCAGGTAACATTAAAGGTAAGTATTTAACTCTTCATTATTACTCATATGAATATTTATATGATATTTAAATGAATATGTAGATTGGAAAACTGATTAGAGGATCATTTATTAAATTTTGAATAGACTTATTTATTATTTATCATAATTAGTTATTTGACAAGAAAATAATATATTTTAAAGATATATCAAAATATGTATATAAGAGATTGAATATATAATAATATATATACATGTCAAATATAGATTTAATCATTCTTAATGATTTAAAATTATTATGTATTATTTGGTTTATGATTGAAAGGAATATTATTTCTTGTGCATAAATTTAAAGATCTATGACAAATAAATTTGGAATTATAAAGAAATGTCTCACAAGGGGGACATTATTCAAAATATTTGTGACCTATTATGTAATGGATAGGGAGTGTGCACAGGGTGAGGAGTAAATCAATCGTGTTGGGGCAAGAGAATCCCAATATTTATTTTAAGATTTGAGGGAGCCCCAAGATGAGCCTATCCAAACTTGAGTAGTAATAAACCTTCCATCCTTAATGAAACTAAACAAGTACATAGTGGGTAGGGAGTGTGCATAGGGGGAGGAGTAAATTGGTCATGTTGGGGCAAGAGAATCCAAATATGGATTAAAGATCTGAGGGAGCCCCAAGCTGAGCATGTCCAACCTCGAGAAGTAGTAAATCTACCATCCACATTGAAATTAAGCATGTTCCTAGTGGGTAGGGAGTGTGCACAAGGGGAGGAGTAAATTGGTCACATTGGAATGAGAGAATACCAATATGGATTAAAGATTTGAGGGAGCCCCAAGCTGAGTGTATCCAACCTCAAGAAGTAGTAAATCTACCATTCACATCAAAATTAAACATGTTCCTAGTGGGTAGGGAGTGTGCACAGGGGGAGGAGCAAATCGATCATGTTGGGGCAAGAGAATCCCAATATGGATTAAAAATTGAAGGAAGCCCCAAGCTGAGCATGTCAAAACTCAAGTAGTAATAAATCTACCATCCACTATGGAATTATACACCCTATTATAGTACCAACTATAGAAAATTTGTTAAAAATATGCATCTTTAAGAAGTTTTGACTTTGAAACAAGGGAAAGGAGCGCGACATTCATGATCAAAGTGGTAAAAAATTTCCTTACCCTTTTTCTTATTTCAATTTGCAAGCTAGATTCTAACATGTATATTATGTGTATACCTTGTGTCTTCATGCATCAATGTGTTTACTTCATATCTTCTTCATGTCTTCATGCATTCATGTGTCTACCTTGTGTTTTCATTGCATCTTCATGCATTAATGTGTCTACTTTGTGTCTTTATTCATATGTTCTTGTACATGCTATTGTATACTAACATATTTACTTTGCATGTGTCTAACACATATGTAGGAAAGAGAATAAATCTAGACTATGAATTAATGAGGATAAAATTAATTGCTTGAGGACAATAAAATTTGAGAGGGGAGGAACGTGATAACCCCACTAAAATAATATTTAATAATTATTAAGTTAAAATAATAATAATATATGAATAACATAATAATACTAATATGAAAATATAAATTATTACAAATCATAATTATCTTTGTTCAGGTTGGGAACTTCTCTCTTGGACATCTTGATCTTCCTACTTCTAGTACCTTTAAACTAAATCAGTGGATGGCTCTGATAGAAATTTTTAGAAATGGTTTAGCATAACTAAGGGGAGGGGGCGGGGGTGTGAATTAGTTGTTCAAGGTCCAAATTTCCAATTCAAACTTTTCATCAAGTAAAATGAACTTATTAAACTATTCATTCATCCAAGCTTACACTTTTCTCTTAGCAAGTTACTATAAGTCAACATGAAAACATAACACATGAAAGATCAACGCATAACATAACGATTTACATGGAAACCCAATTTGGGAAAAACCACCAATAACATGCTACTCAATTTTCACTCTTTTGAAGTGATTCCCTATGAGAGGCCTACCTTGTTAAAGGCTACAACACATTGTTAAATGTGACTTGGCTAAAGGATTTAACCACCTTGTTAGAAGTGGGCTTAGTTAGAGGACTTTAGAACATTCACTTGGAATGTCACCTTGTTAAATGATTTACAAATAGCTATTAAGCCAAAATAAGTCCATAAGATTTTACCCTAACTAATACAATTTCTAGAGAGTAAAAATAAGGGGTTTTTGACCCTATTACAACTTACAACTTATCTTATAGATTTTAGATCTTTATTCAACTCACAACATTGTCTAACTTTCAATCTCTTCAGCTCTGACAACTTGTCCTCCTTTCAAGCTTTGTCTCCTTGAAGACCAGTGCAATCATCTCTCTCTAACCACTTATTGAAGCAAAGTCTCTGTGCTCTATTCTTCCTTCTCCTTGATATCTTCTCATTGACACCATTTAATCACTTCAAAATTTGGCACCCCAACGACTCTTGATTCTTGGTCCGTGACCCCTTAAATAGAACTCTAGAATTTCTTTTACCTCTCGATTCTTCCCTCCTTTAATTTTAGCTAGAATGGATTAGGTAGGATTCATTAAATCTAACCCATATTTTGTTTCTTCTAGAAACATCATGAAGAATCCTCTTGAATTCACTCAAAAATATTTTATCTAAAATTTTGTGCCTCTAGATCATCATCCTTATCCTCCATCCAGTTCACAAAATTCAAGGTGACAACCATGTCGGCTCAGATCTGGCAAATATTTGATTTTTCAAATAATGTAGCAGCTCGACACTATTGAAATTTTGGTGCTTAGCACATATTGTGTTACTTGGCATCAACTACATTTTATTGATGCTCGACACCTATAGTGGAATCACTCAACATTCACTAAGTTTTACTGATGTTTGACACCTATTACTTTTCTCCACACTTGAACACACTCGAATCCTTTTGTATCACTCAGTACACACTAGATTTTGATTTTTATTGGCTCTAACTAGCTTGCTTGACACTCACTAATGAGCTTAGTTAAGCTTTGCAGTCAACCTTATTACAACCTATACTTCTAAAGTTTCTAAGTGTGGCCAACCTCTATATCTTCAAGTATATTATCAATACATCATTTTACCATTGTCTTAATTGATCCTTGCACTTCATTACAAAACCTTAACTCAGCATTTCCCTTAGGTGCTTTTGTTACATCTCGTTGATTAAATCCTCTTCATCAATCAACTAAGTGTTAGTACTTGGATCTTATAAGCAACTTTCATTCCGAAAAATAGAAAGTTTGACATGAATGACAAAACAATGATTGAAAAAATTTTCAATCAAAAATCTTCCTTCTTCTCAATAATCTCCCTCTTTGATAGTGATCTTTTCAATTAGATTTCCAACAATCTCTCTTTGGCATTGATGGCAAACCAAACTGATCAACCATCAGACTAAACTATTCAACCAAGTTATCAAGATGCTAACTAGGTTAGAATAGTAAGTTAAATGCCAAATAGGAAAATATGTTACCATCAATTTTCACATCTCCCTTTATAATCTATATCCTAATTACTTTACTTTTTCCTCTCCCTCTTAGTTGTTGTTTCCTTTCTCTTTTCATTGTACACTTTGTTGTTGTACTACTCCTAAATTTGTCTTACATTATTTCTCCCTCTATACATTTGATCCTATAGATTTTATTAGTTTCTTACTACTTCTCCCTCTATCTAATTGAATGTTGTTGATCAATTTTTTTCTATTTCTCTTTGTCCTAAAATGTTGTTGATTAGCTCTTTCTCCCTCTTTTTCTATTGATCAATTTTTGTTATTTCTCCCTCTTTGACAACAATGACAAAGAAATACTATTTTTGCATCTTATCATGCAAGTATAACATCTACATGTACTCTAATTTCTCCCTCTATGACCTTACCTTGTGACTGATTCAGAACTTCAGTACTTTGATTACTTCAAGAAAAATCCTAAAGTAAGTGTCTTATCCATCAATTCACAATATTTCAACAATCAACTCATTTGATGCAGGACAGTCTTGCTTTTTATCAAGTAGCCTTGGTTAGGGGTATCACCCCTAACTTACCTCTAAAATATTCAAATGCATCTTTAGGTAAATCTTTTGTGAAGATGTTAGGAATCTATTCCTTTGAGATGACATATTTCATTTTCACTTGCTTGTCTTCCACCAATTCTCTTACATAGTGATACTTAATTGCAATATGCTTTGTTTTGGCATGCATCACAAGATTCTCTAATATATTAATGGCACTTGTGTTATCATAATAGAGTATCACAAGTTTAGTTACCTCTTCCTTCATACCTTGCAAAAAATGTCTGATCCATACAATATTGGTGTGGTTAATAGTAGCTGTGATATACTCAGCTTCTGATGTGGACTATGAGGTACAACTTTTCTTTTTTCTAGTCTAGATAAAAAATATTTTTCCTAAGAAAAGTGTTCCTTTTCTGGTCCTTTTTCTATCATCAATATTACCTCCCCAATCTGCATTAGTGTAGGCTTTCAACTAAAATTTTCACTCCTCTTGTAGTATAAACCAAAGTCATCAGTTCCTTTTAAGTATCTCAGTATTCTCTTCACTATCATAAGATGATTTTATCTTAGATTTGCAAAAAATCTTGCTACTATTCCAACTTCTAATGCAATGTCTAGATTACTATGCACAACATACTGTAGCTTTCCAATCATTGATCTATACAATGTCCGATTTACTTCAGTTGACTCATCATTCTTGGATAACTTATGTCCTGTTACTATTGGTGTACTGACTTGTTTTGAATCTTCTAATCCAAATTTCTTGAGTATCTCCTTGATATATTTTGATTGGGTCACAAATACACCATGCTATAGTTGATGTACTTGCAATCCAACAAAGAATTTGATTTCTCCAAACATTGACATCTCAAACTCATGTTTCATCTGGTCAGCAAAATCTTTGTATAGAACATCTTTTCCTCCAAATATTATATCATCAACAAATATTTTAGATATTAGAATATCTTTACCTTTTTTTGCCTTGATATAGAGGTTTCTATTGTCATCTATTATCTCAAATCCTATCTTCACAAGATATTTATGCATCCTCTCATACCATGCTCTAGGTGCTTGCTTCAAACCATAGAATGCTTTATGCAATTTGCAAACCATATCCTTGTTGTTTTCATCAAAAATCCATCTAGTTGTTCTATGTAGACTTCCTCTTCTAGTATACCATTCAAAAAATTAGACTTTACATCTATTTGGTAGACTTTGAAACCTTTGTAGGCAGCATATGCAAGTAATGTTCGTACTCTTTCCATTCTTGCAACAGGGGCAAATGTTTCTCCATAATCTAGTCCTTCTTCTTGTGCATAGCCTTTGTAGAATCTTCTAGCCTTATTTCTTGTTATCTCACCATTCTCATTAAGTTTGTTCCTAAAGACTCATTTGGTACCAATTACATTCTTATCAACTGATCTAGGAACTAGGGTCCAGGTTTTGTTCTTCTCAATTTGATCTATCTCTTCTTCCATAGCTTTATACCAGTCATCATCTTATAGTGCATCTTCCACTATTGTGGGCTCAATATTTCTCATCAGACATGATTCATTCCTTAGTTTGTTCCTTGCCATTGGTCTAGCATCCTTGTCACTAATGATTTGTTTTGGAGGGTGATGTCTTCTCACATATCTAGATAGTCTTGGTTTTGTCCTTCTTTCCATGTTTGATATTTTAGCTTCAGAGTCACTTTGCACATCACTTTCAAGTGTTTCATCATTCCTTCCATGTGTACTATTTTTAGAGTTAGAATGTGCATTATCTTCATTCTGCAACTCAGCTTTTGAATGTAGGTTGGCATTCATTGGTTGTGATTTAGCTAATACTAAAACTTGTTTCTATTTCCAAACTTGGTTGGTAGCATTATCTTCAATAGACATTCCTTCATAGAAGTATGCAAATGATCTATACTCTTCTAATTTTTTAGATTCATCAACTTGGACTTCTGCATGCTCATTAATATTTACATTTGCACTCTCCACATTCTTGTTAGTGTTAGTCTTCAAACATTTATATGCTTTGCTTCTAGTGGAGTATCCAAGGAATATGCCTTCATCACTCTTTGCATCAAGCTTGCCATTTCTAGCATCTTTAAGAATATAGCATTTACAACCAAATACTTTGAAATGTTTTACATTGGATGAGTGACCATACCATAGTTCAAAAGGTGTTGCATTTGTACCTTTCTTGACTTGGACTCAATTTAGGGTATAAAAAATAGTACTTATAGCTTCTCTCCCATACTTGAGTGCAACATTCTTCTCCATCATCAATTTTGTAGCATAGTTTATCACTAATTTTTTCCTCCTTTCTATAATTTCATTCTTAGGTGGAGTTCTTGGTGCTAATGTTTGTCTCTTGATTCCTTTATCATTGAAAAATGTCTCAAATTCTTTTGATGTAAACTCTTCTCCTCTATCTGATCTCAAGAATTTCATACTCTTTCCTATTTCCTTCTCAACTTTGGCCAAATACCACTTGCCACTTGAACATTAGGAACTCATTAGATTTTTCCTTTAAGAACATGGTATTCATCATCCTAGAGTAATCATCCACAAAAAAAATTATATATCCATCTCCTTGGTATCTTTGAACTTCTATTGGGCCACATAAGTCTGTATGGACTAGCTCTAATACTTCTTTGGAAGTGTAGGTTTTTCTTTTGAAACTTGACTTGGTCATCTTTCCTAGTTGACATTGTTTACACATTGTATTTTCAAGTGTTTTTAGTTTTGAAAAACCTTTGACTTTCTTATTTTTGCTAATACTAATAATATTATCAAGGTTAACATGACACAACCTTTTATGCCATAACCACACATCATCAAGTTTAATAATAAGATAGGTTGCATCTTCCATATCTAGGTAAAATAGATTACTCCTAGTTTGTTCACCTTTTCTTGTCAGATTTTCATCAGTATCATAGATTTTGGCAGTTTTGTTTCCAAATTCTACTTTGCAACCTACATTGCCTAATTGTGATACACTTGGCAGATTATAGTTCAATCCTTCAACATAGTATGCATTATCATGTGAGATTTTCTCTATAAGTTAAATAGAATTTTTTCCTTTGATTTGACATGAAGCATCATTTCCAAATCTAACACTATTTCCATCATACTGAGTAAAGGTAATAAACTTAATTTTATCTCTTGTCATGTGATGTGAGCACCCACTATCTATGATCCACTTGTCATTTTTGTTCACACAGGTTACTAGTTTTTTTGCCTCATCTTCATCTAACTCATGCTTCATGGCTACATAGACTACTTCATCATCATTCTCATTAGAATCCTCTTCAACAATGTAGCATCTTTTTCTTTTTCCCTTGTAATATTTGTTATCATCTTCTCTTTTGTTCTTGTACTTGTTTCCTTCTTTGAAGTTCTTCTTTTGTGTACACCTTGCAGCAATATGTCCTACTTTATTGCAATTAAAACAAATGATAGGAAACTTACCTTTGAATTTACCTTTGCCTCTGTAAAATCTTCTGGCCAATAATGCTTCCAATTGTTCCACATCTTCCTCATCAATGTTGCTATCACTAGATGTATGTTTACTTTTTCTACTCTTCTTCTTTAACTTTACCTCCTTAGTATCTTTGAATTTCAGCTTGGCCTTCAAAGTAGATTCAAGATTCTTAGGTCTGTAGTTATCAAAATTGGACAATTCAAATGTAGTGATTCTTCCCACTATACCTTCATAGGTCAGTGCATTTCCTGGTACACACCTCAGCTCTTGGATGGCTAAAACTCTAATAGCATAGATGGGGAAAAATGTTCTTAAGTATTTTCTATTAATAGTATCATCTTACAAATTACCACCCAAACTTCTTATTGCACTTACCACTTCTTTCATTCTGGAGGCATACTGAGCAGCATTATCACCTTCCTCCATTTTCATGTCATCAAAATTTCCTCTGAGGATTTCTCTTTTTGCTCTTTCAACATTCTAACCTTCTCCATAGATATCTAACAAGGCTTTCCACATCTTGAATACAAAATCACATCCTTTGATGTCATCAAATTCAGCATAGTTGAGTGCAGAGGCAATCTCTGGCATTGCCTAATTATTCTCCTTCGTTTTGTTCAAATCATCTACGGTAAGGGGTCTAGCTGGATCTAAATGTTCCACTCCAATTGAGGTTTTTGCATAGTCACCTATTAATATAAGGTGAAACTTCATTAGACTATTTCATGCAGTGAAGTTATCTTTGTTAAGCTTGGGAATTTCTCTCTTAGACATCTTGATCTTCCTATTTCTAGTACCTTTAAACTAAATCAATAGATGGCTCTAATACCAATTTTTAGAAATGCTTTAGAATAACTAAGGAGGGGGGGGGGGGGGAGGGGTGGTGAATTAGTTATTGAAGGTTTGAATGTCCAATTCAAACTTTTCATCAAGTAAAATGAGCTTATTAAATTGTGAATTCATCCAAGCTTAAACTTTTCTCTTAGCAAGTTACTATAAATCAACATGCAAGCATAACACATGAAATATCATAACACAGTGATTTATGTGGAAACCTAATTTGGGAAAAATCACCACTAACATACTACTCAGTTTTCACTCTTTTGAAGTGATGCCCTATGAAATGCCTACCCTGTTAAAGGCTACAACATACTATTAAATGTGACTTGGTAAAAGGATTTAACCACCCTATTAGAAGTGGGCCTGGTTAGAGGACTTTAGAACATTCACTTGGAATGTCACCCTGTTAAAGGATTTACAAATGGCTATTAAACCAACCTAAGTCCATAGGATTTTACCCTAACTAATAAAATTGCTAGAGAGTAACAATAAAGGGTTTTTGACCTAATTACAACTTACAACTTATCTTACAAATTTTAGATCTCTATTTAGCTCACAACATTGCCTAGCTTTTAGTCTCTTTAGCTCTCACATCTTGTCCTCCTTTCAATATTTTTCTCCTCGAGTCTTCATGCTTAATGTACCAGTGCAATAATCTCTCTCTGACCACTTATCAAAGTAGAGTCTCAGTGCTCTGTTCTTCCTTCTCCTTGACACCCTTGAATCACTTTGCAATTTGGCACCCCATCAACTCTTATGTCTTGGTTTGTGAATCCTTAAATAGAAGTCTAGAATTTATTTTCTTGCTCAATTCTTTCCTCCTTTAATTTAAGTTTGAATGGATTAGGTAGGATTCATTGAATCTACCCCATATTTTGTTTCTTCTAGAAACATCATGAAGAATCCTCTTGAATTCGCTCAAAAATGGTTTATCTAAAACTTTGTGCCTCTACATCATCATCCTTATCCTTCATTTGGTTCACAAAATTCAAGGTTACAAACATGTTGGCTTAGATCTGGCAAATATTTGACTTTTCAAATAATGCAGTAGCTTGGCACTATTGAAATTCTAGTGCTTGGCACATACTATGTTACTCGGCATTAACTACATTTTACTAATGCTTGGCACCTACTATGGAATCACTCGACATTCACTAAGTTTTATTGATGTTTAGCACCTGTTACTTTTCTTGGCACCTGAACACACTCAGCTCCTTTTGTATCACTAGACACACACTAGATTTTTCTTTTGTTCAGCTCTAACTAAAAATTTGCTTGGCTCTAACTAGCTTGCTTGGCACTCACTAATGACCTTAGTTAAGCTTTGCAGTCAGCCTTATTACAACCTATACTTCTAAAGTTTCTAAGTGTGGCCAACCTTTGTATCTTCAAGTATATTATTAATACATCATTTTACCATTGTCTTAACTAATCCTTGCACTTCATTAAAAAACCATAACTCAACCTTTCCCTTAGGTTCTTTTGTTACATCTTATTGATTAAATCCTCTTCATCAATCAACTAAGTGATAGTACTTGGATCTTATAAGAAATTGTCATTCCAGCAAATAGAAGGTTTGACATCAAGGAAAAAACAATAATTGAAAACATTCTCTATCAACAATCTTCCTTCTTCTCAACAATCTCCCTCTTTGATAGTGATCTTTTCAATCAAATTTTCAACACCATTGTCATCGCATTTGTGACTAGTATAGTTGTTAAGGATATTTTTTCTTAGTGGGAAGTGTCAGGTAGAAGATGTAGATGGATCAACAAGATCCAAGAATTTAACATTGATATTTAGATCACGAAATAGGTAAGAGGTCAAGGACTAGCAAAGCTTATGGCCTAATCAAATCTAGATGAGAATCAGGTAAATTTGGTAGTAGATGATCTGAGATCAGATATATGTGATATGGATCATTATGAATGGTATACTAATGTTATATATTATTTGCAACACATGGAAGCTCCTTCCCATTTGATAGATAATCAGAAAAGAAGCATAAAGTTATAGGTCATCAGGTATATTATTGTTAAAAACAATTTATGGTGGAGAAATTTTGAAGGAGTCTTGCTTAAATGCATTGATCTAGAGAGATCCAAGGAGGTATTGAATGAGATGAATGCATGAGTCTATGGAGGACACTATATGGCCAAAAAAACTTCCCACAAAGTGATGAGAGCTAGATTTTGGTGGCCTTCTCTTTTCAAAGATGCTCAAGTAATGGTTAGAAAATGTGATGCTTGTCAAAGATTTGTAGGTAATCTAAAACTTTCTAAGAATACTCACTTAAAACTAGTTGAAGTCCAAGAAAATTTCTAGCAATGGGGTATGGATTTTATAGGTGAAATTTCCCCCAAATCTAGTACTAGTTACTCATGGATTCTAGTAGCTATTGACTATTTTACAAAGTGGGTAGAGGCTATTCCAACAAGGAATCCTACTAGTAAGGTGTTGAATAATTTCCTCCTAAACAATATTATTTCAAGATTTGGATTCCCACAAAAGATTGTAACTATCAATGCAATGTGGTTTAGGCTAGAGGAGTTCATAAAGGTTTATGAAAAATATGGTACAACAAGGTCAACATCTTCCTCTTATCATCCACAAGGAAATGGAAAAGCTAAATCAACAAATAAAAGTTTGTTAAAATTCATCAAAAGAACATTGTATGATAACAAAAAAGCATGGGATTCCAAACTATAGTTAGCAATATGGGTTGACATGGTGACTATGAAGAAAGCCATACATGTAGCACCCTTTGATATTCTATATGGGATCTAGGCAGGAATGCCTCAGAATAGTCTTGTAGGCTTATACAATTACATCCAAATGTACAATAAGGATATCATTGATGACATGTAGGGAAGGATCAATGAATTTGTAGGACCAACTCAGACTAGAAAGGAAGCTTCTCTAAAAAGTGAAAAATTATAGTTGCAAGTCAAGACACTTTATGATTGAAAGATAGTGAATAAGAAGTTTTAAATTGAAGACCTAGTTTTCATGTGGAATGCTAGGATTGAGGACAAAGGGAAACATGAAAAATTTGACCCAATATGGCTGGGCCCTTATCTAGTTGAAGCCACATGGGGGGAAGATTCTTATATTTTGAAATATTTATTAGGTAATATTCTTGAACTACCAATTCATGGATAGTTCTTGAAGAGGTAGTTTTGCTAAAAATACTTGTTTATTCCATAAATAGTAGTCTAGGGTTTTTCCTATACATTCTGTAAATTCTTTGTCTTTTGTATAGCCCTTGTATATTTCTTTTCTTGTGTTGTTGCTCTCTCAAAGTTGTCAAGAAAGAAATTGATCAAGTTTGTGGTTTGCTTCTCCTAGGGATTCTTAGCCCTCATATGAATTTTTTCATATTCATCATCCCCAGGTAGAGCCACTATTGGTCATGTTTTTACTCCATGCGTGTATGAGTATGTTTCTTAGTAAATTTTCTTGGTTCCTTATGTGTGAATTAGGGTTTGGTCTATTTTAAATTTTGTGAAACCTAAGAAAACCCTAATTTACATTCTACAAATTTTTTCCCTAAGTAAGCCTTTTAGCTCATTTGTTTCTTCCTCTTAATTGGGAAGGAAAATCATAACAAAATAACCTTTTGCGAGATTTAAAAAAAAAAAGATTATGTGTTTCATTCCATGAAAATCTTGAAATCCTCTTTATCATTAGATCTTTTAAAGATCTACAATAGTGATATGTTGCTATAGGAATTTATGTGCAATTTACCACACACAACATGGAAACCAAGTTGGTTGTTACATGCAGGACCCAGTTAGTAATAAAACATAGTTTCAAAAGTGAATCATCCATACTGTTAGATCTTTTGAAGATCAATGGTGGTCACTATGTCACGACCAAAAGTTACAAGGTTTTTATCACATGTGACATAGTGACTACAACAAAAGAAACACAGTAGGATGAACTCCAAAGATAGGCACTAGGATTTTAATTACTATTGATGAACTTAATGACATGATGAGGTTTCAAATATGTTAGTTGTAATCAAAGAAGCATTATAATGAGAAACTATTGTTGATTTGTGCCATTAGATCTCTTCCAGATTGATGGTGGTCACCATGTTGTTATGGAAATCTACTCGATCTTTAGTGCATGCAACATGGCAAGCTCCCATGAAAAAATAGTATAATGGATCCAAGTTCAAAGGTGGCATCATGAATTCAATTACCATTAGTGAACCCCATTAGCATGACAACCCATCATAAAAGCTAGATGTACTTAAAGACACAAAATAATAGGAAAGTGTTGTTGAGCCACACTATCGGATCTTTGTAAGATTGATAGTGGTCACCATGTCATGACCAGAAGTTACAAGTCTTTTAGTGTTAACAACATGGAAACCTCTTTGAAAAGACGCACCATAAAGATTATAGGTCATTAGTAGCTAGATCAGCATGTTAGAATTATTTGGTGTCACATGCCACCGTGGACTCACACTCAAAAAAGTATACTTGTTGATTTACACCATTAAATCTCTGCCAAATTGATGATGGTTGCCATTTCATGATGGAAATATGATTGATCTTTAGTGCACATGACATCATGACCAAAGGGAAGATAGAAGGACCCACCATAGCTATGTTAGGATTAAACCACAAATAGAAATAACAATTACATGAAAATATAACCAATAAATAATAAATAGATCACACAGAAAAGAACACAAGACACCAAGATTTAACATGGTTCACCCAATCTCTGGGCTATGTCCACCAAACAAGAAGTTTGATATTATTACAATCCAATGATTACAACTTGATTACAATCAATTATCCCTTACAACTTAATACCACTGCAAGAACCTATTTCACATCACCACTATAAAACAACCCTAACCCTAAGCCCTTTTATGCAAGTATTAAACCACTTTAGGGTTACTACATGTTGACCATAAATTAGCCATTACATTAGTGGTGAATCTACAAATAGTACCATTTTTTTTTTTTGGGGTGATGCCCCAAGCCCCAAAGAATTTATGAAGTACAATACTTTCCTGATCAGTCACCACAAACTAAAAATCTCCCACTTGGGGACTGATTAGGCTCCACACTACACAAAAACCTCCCACTTGGAGATTGATCCTATAGCTATGCCGCTACTCCATGAGGCTCCCACTAGATCAAACCACCCTAGACTTTACTATTCTTTTATTCATGTTCAATCTAAAAGACCAACCAAAGTTGAAGAGGAGTTCAACTTCTCTCTTGTTACTACCTTTATCAACATATCTATTGGATTGTCATTTGTATGTATCTTCTCTAGCTTTAACTATCCATCTTGTAAAACTAACCGAATGAAATGGTACCACAACTGTATGTGTTTGGTCTTTGAATGCAGAGCTGAATTTTTTGCAAGATGAATGGAACTCTGATTATCTCTGAACAAATAATTATCCTTTTGAGAATGTCCCAATTCTTCCAAGAAGAACTGAAGCCATATCATCTCCTTGGCTACCTCTGTAGTAGCTGCATACTCTACCTCTATAGTGGATAAAGCATTAACCTTTTGTAACCTAGAAACCCAACTCACGGCTACCCCACCAATAGTAAAGACATAAACTATAGTACTCTGCCTAATATCAATATCCCCTACCAAATTTGAGTCAACATAGCCCTATAAATCAGTAGTAGAGGCCCCAAAGTGTAAACACTTATTGGATGTTCCTCTCAAATATTTGAGAATCCATTTGACTATATTCTAATGCTCAATTATGGGATGACTCATATAACTACTAACGACTCCCACTGCATGTGCAATATCTAGCCTAGTACATACCATAGCATACATCAAACTTCTTATAGCTGAAGCATAGGGTACCTTAGAAATCTTATCCTCTTCTTGTTTCTTAGGACACATCTCCTGAGTCAACTTCAAATGACCAGGTAAAGGTGTGCTGAAAGCTTTAGCATTCTCTATAGAGAAACATTGGAACACCTTCTCAACATAATCAACCTAAGACAGCGTCAATGCTCTATTCTTCCTATCTCTGTAAATCTTCATACCAAGGATTTTTTTTTCTGCCCCAAAATCCTTCATAGCAAATACATGTGCTAATTGGCATTTTAACCCCTTAATGTGATCCATGTTTGACCCACCTATAAGCAGATCATCAACATATAAACATAAAATAATGTAGCTGTCATCATCCAACCTCTTAAAATAAACACAATGATCTAAATGACACCTACTATAACCATGCTCATGTATAAAACTATCAAATTTTAGATACCATTGGTGATGTGCTTACTTCAAGCCATATAAACTTTTCTTCAATTTGCACACTAAGTTCTCCTTACCTTTGACCTCAAATCCTTGTGGCTAAGCCATATATATCTCTTCATCCAAATCACAATGAAGGAAGGTTGTTTTAGTATCAAGTTAGTCTAAATGCAAATCTTTAGTAGCCACAAGATTTAAAATAGAATGGATAGAAGTCATCTTAAAAACAAGAGAAAATATCTCATTAAAATCAATGCCCTTTTTCTATGCAAATCCTTTCACAACTAACCTAGCTTTAAATATTTTCTTACCTCCTTTCCCTTCTTTCAACCTATAAACCCACTTATTTTGTAAAGCCTTTTTACCTATAGGAAACTTGCACAAATCCCATGTCTTATTCTTCAACATAGAGTCACTTTCATCTTTCATCTTTCATCTTTCATCAAAACTTTCAGTTTCACCAACATCAATAAGTAAAATAGAATACAAAGAGGGAGCAAATATTTTTGGAGGTCTAATTTGTCTTGTTGACTATTGTTGGTGTAAATTAGTACTTTACTATTTACACTTACTTAAGTTTACTTAGGTTAATGCATTATTTAATTATATTGCATTATTTTTTTTTTTTTTTTTATGAGACACTTAGGAGTTTGTGCAACCTTGTAAGTTGTCATGTAGACAACATAGGAGTATGCACCTCTATTTGAGCACACAGTGTCTACAACACTATTTTGCATGTCCCACCCTTATAGACTTATCCTCACATTACCGCACTTACTTCCGTGCTTAATGGAGGATAATCTATATCTAGTGGACATGTCCTTGATTGTATGACACATCATGATGCTAACTTCTATGCATTCTAGAAGCTCTGCTATAGCCTTTATATTTAGACACTCCTAGTGTACTTCTAAGTATCAAGTATTGAATGCATTGTTATTCTAATCATACTCTCTCCATTTTTGGTCTTCATTTGTGCTTGTGTTTGAGTTCTTAGTTCTTGGGTGAATTTTTCCCTTAGGCAAATTCTTACATGGTATCAGAGCTTGGAGACTTTCTCATCACATAGCCATTCGAGACCTCTTGCTTGCTTCATCACCTCAGCCTGAATCTAGAGTTTTGCAGAAATTGGGAGCGTCCAGCATCAGATCTAACCTCTCCATTGCATCCAGAATGTTGAACCAATGAAAATTGACTATAAGCATGCCTACTTTGGCTCAAAGTCAACTGTGAGGCAAAAATTTTTTTGAATCAAAACTCAGAGGCCCCGAATTGCAGTATGGGTATGGTTATTTTTGCAGATTTATGAACTTATTTTTAGATCTGCATGCATTATTGTTATCTTTGTATTTTAGGACATTATTTCAAAATATTATTTTCAGAATTAAATTTATTGTCCGTCAGAGAAATTTTTTTTGCAGTACGAGTTGTCAGATCCTGTACTGCACATTTGAGGTGGAAATTTTCGAATTATTTTTGTAGGTTTCAATTTTAATTTTTGGGCATATATATTACTACAACAAGTGTAGTCACAAGCCGACATCAATCCAACTCCCCCCAAACCGATGGCCCATTCCTAAAGTCCCCAACTACTTCTCTGATTTCCATTTGCAACAGTAGGCTTTTATATATTTCCTAAGCCTGCGATCCCACAGATGTGGGACTAAACCCTAGCTACTAGCGTGTGATTTCAACTCTAACCATCGCAGCATTTGGGGTTCATTTTTTTGGCAACGACGCTGTCTCCAACTTTGACGGCCTCAAATCACATTTCCTGGCACTGCTGTAAACTCTGCGACAGCTTGCTATGTTTCCGGTAGACGATAGATATTTTTCTAGCATGCGAGATATTTTTCCCACCCACTATGTAACCTCCCACCCAGGACCACATGGAGGCCTACAATAACACCATGCGGTACTCCCTGCCCTCACTACGACCTGGAGTTGATCTTCACCATGTCGACTCCTTTGACACACAGGTGTACACACCAACTCAGCTGTGACACCTCATCACCCGGGACTACCACGTCACCTGTGGAACCTAATTTTGACTTGCCACATCATCCATATGGACTGGCACATGTAAAATATATACAGTACCATGTCATAGCCCATATGCCAAGTCAACATCCAGTCATCCGCCATGTCATTAGGATAGCTTAGATTTTGCTGACATCATTATTTCACAAGCCTAAATTTGATACTTGTTTGAAGGTCATCATAGGAAACTTTTTTAACTGCTTTGATGGCTGTTTGACCATCAAATTTAACTTCACAGTTTCTCCTCCAAACCCCTCTCCACTTTGCTTTTCAATTTGGCAGCCTGACTTTGCGACCTCATAACTTGGACATCCAAACTCCGATTCAAGTGCAATTTTTTTTGAAATCAGGTAGAATTTCTTGAGTTTTCAAGTGGTGGTGTTGTTTTCTAGTTTTGGTGCAAAAATTTTGCAAAATTTGCATTTTTTGGTGACTATACCTACATAATCCTGCGTTTTGAAACTTTAGAAGCTCCGTACAGGCACATCTGGTCAACTTTACATGTTTCATTTTTTATGAAAGTGCATATTTTTTGGTCTACTTTCTAGAACTGAAGTCAAATTTTAGGGTTGTGTGGACAAATTTCTCACTTTCAGAATTAGGCCTTCTTTGGTATTGTAATGCTTTGATTCTTTTTCAAAATTGTTGTATAACTAAGCTACAGTGCTTAAGTGACAGATTTCAGCCTTATAAGGTAGTTATAAAAGCCAAATCAGAAAGTCCACTTTGTTCATTTTGACAAGTGGCTCATTGTAAACACACTATCTATAAAGTGCCAAAGCATCTCTTTTGGGGGGCGTCTTTTGATTGAGTGAAAAGGGGGGGAGTGTACTGTGTTCTTGTGTCTCTTTTTTGTGCTCTTTCATTTTTGTATCATGGGTTTTAAATGTCCTCCTCTAACTTCACACAACTATTCTACTTGGAAAGATATTGCATGGAGTAGATTAATTGAAAAAGGATATAGTTTGTATGTTGATGGTACAATTACCAAACCTATTGATGCTAAAGAATTCATTGATTGGAAAATTCATGACTGACAAGCTTTAGGTATAATTAGGAGTTGTGTACATGGGGATCTTCTCTTTCACATTAAAAATTGTTCAGAATCTAAGGAATCTTGGGATAAACTTGAATAGTTGTATGGTAAAGTGGATGAAGAAAAGGGATTTCAGATTGAGGATGATCTACTTCTCTTGGATCCTAAAAATTATGACACAATTCAGGATTATATCATCAAGGTCAATGAGTATAGGGCACTTCTAAAATATTGTGGAAATCCCATAAAGGATGATAGGTTGATACATCACATCTTGAAAAAGCTACCTACTGAGTATGCTAACTTTGTTTCAAGCTTTAATACTCACAAGTTGACCATGGGATCTACTTACTAGAAGCCTTCCTTTGATGGATTTGCAGACATGTTGATTGCTAAAAAATATCACTTGGTGGATTTTGGACTTCTCAAGTCATCTAAGACCAAAGCCTTGGTGGCTAGTGATGATTCCAAATCAAGTCAAAGGGGAAAAAGCAACAAGAAGAAAATGTAGTGGAAGTAGAAAACACAATCTGAGGCACAACATGAATCCTCTCAACAAGGCGATTCTTCTTCAAACAAGAAAGGAACTAATGAAAAGAAGGACAAACTCTTTTGTGCATATTGCAAAAAGCCAAATCATGATGAGCATCATTGCAAAACCAAAAGAATCGATGAGTTAGAAAATCTACTCAAGAAGAACAAGATTCAAGTGTCAGGTACTTCTAAGAATTCTACACCTAACTCTTCAAAGGGTAAAGGTCAAGCACTTATGGCCAACACAAGTTCTTCTTTGAAATGGATACTTGACTTAGGTGCCTCTTACCACATGGGTTCTTCAAAGCAAGATTTTTCTTCATTGAAGTAGTCAAAGGTGTCACACATCTTCGTGGGAGATGATACTAAAATGGAAGTTGAAGGAAAAGGACATGTAGAAATGGAAGATGGGGAATTCAAAGATGTACTCTATGTTCCAAATCTAAGCTCCAATCTCCTCTCGGTTTACCAAATCACTCAGCTTGGAGATGGTCATAAGGTTGAGTTCCTTCCCGATTCAGTGATGGTGCGAAGTCTAAAAGATGATTCATTGGTAGCAGTTGGGAAAGTCAATGATAGAAGGAGGCTTTATTCCTTCTCCCATTTTGTGCCTAAGAGTTCTTCTCAAGCCTTGTTAACTCACTCTAATTCAAACAACAACTTATGGCATGAGCGGTTTGGTCACCTTGACTTCCACTCTCTTCAGCAACTTTGCTCAAAACACATGGTCAAAGGTCTACCCAACATCAACTTTTCTAAGGGAGACTGTTCATCTTGTTCAATGGATATGCATCTCAAGGAGAAGTATGATAAAGGGAAGTCTTCTTGAGCTCTAGTTATTCTTCAGCTAGTTCACATGGTATTAGCAGGACCATTTGTAGTGACTTCAGTCAGCCAAGGCCGCTACATACTTGCATTTGTTGATGACTTTTAAAGATTCACTTAGGTCTTCTTACTTCATCACAAGAATGAAGTAGTTAATAAGCTTCAATAATTCAAGGCTCATGCTAAACACAAGTCAAGAAAAGCCATCAAGGTACTTAGAGTGGACAATGAGAATAGATATGTTGATAGAAGACTTAAGACATTTTACAAAATTGAGGGAATTGATCTTTAGAACTCACTAGCATTCAGTCTACACAAGATAGATGTTGTAGCTATGAGGATTAGGACTCTCAAGACCATGGAAAGTTGCATGGTAAAGGCAAAGAATCTTGATCCTATACTTGAAGTTGAAGCCATTAGCAATGCTACTCACATACTTAATAGATCTCCTCATCCAACCTTAGATGGCAAGAATCCTTTTGAGGCATGGTGCGGCAGAAAACTAGTTGTGAGTCACCTTAGAGTCTTCGGTTGTCTAGCATGGGCAAACCTTTCTTCTAGGAGTTGGAAGGCATTGACACCTAGGCCTTGTACCTTTATCAGTTATGAAGACAATGCAAAGGCTTACAGACTTCTTGATCTAGAGACTCATGAGATTTTTGTGGAGAAGGATGTTCACTTTGAGGAAAGTTCTCCAAGCTTATCCTCTACTCCTCTCCACACCTCATACATAGTGGAAACTAATAGTGACACCAGCGATAGTGCTTCAATAGGTTCAGACATGTGGGGTTCTGTCGACAGTTATAGTGAGAGGTCACATCAGTCCAGTCCACGAGCTTACATTGCCACAGTGAAAGGTCAATCACAGCATGGTACATCTTGTCTTCCAGCTCCAGCTTCATTTGACTTGGGAGACAGACTTGATGATACACATCTTCTCATTGATGATGATTCTTCTACAGTTGTTGCGAGGGCTCACTCTTACCCTCATGTCCATTATCTACATGATCAATCTGAATAGGTTGGTGTGATTGTGGATCCTTATGAACAGAAATTAGTGGAGGGCTCTTTGTCAGTAAAAGAGATAGATGGTTCAGTGGAACAGGTTCAACAAACATCCTTGACAGATCTACATTCATTCTTTTTAGCATAGTTGGAAGGGGTGAACTTTAGCATCAGTATAGGGATACTTGAGCAGGTTTCAGGGCCAGTACACATCTTCAGGATCGTACCTTGTGCATTGTTTCTTCCTATGGGGAGGAACACCATTATGTATTCTTGGACCAGCTTCTTCATTGGAGGAGCTTTCACCTATTGCCATTCTTCTTTTTTTTGGGGGGGGGGGAGCCTCTTCTTTCTCTCTTCCTTCTTTTATTCTCTTTTGTATATATTGGATGTATGTCATAATGGGGGGGTCTTGATTACTCCATCCATCAATGCATCCTCACTTGTCTCTCTTTTTGGGGGGGGATTTTTCCCATGGAGTTTTCCCTCTTTCCCCGCTTTATGGGAGATTGCATCTTCATTATGTACATGGGTACCTAATATGGCCTAGTAGCCGGGACCCATTATGCATCTTCATCCTAGCTTGTAAGCTTAAGTGCTTTCCCCTAACTTGCACTTAAGGGGGGGTGTTGGTGTAAATTAGTACTTTACTATTTACACTTACTTAAGTTTACTTAGGTTAATGCATTATTTAATTATATTACATTATTTTATTATTTTTATTTATGAGACACTTAGGAGTTTGTGCAACCTTGTAAGTTGTCATGTAGACAACACAAGAGTACGCACCTCTATTTTAGCACATGGTGTCTACAACACTATTTTGCATGTCCCACCCTTGTAGACTTATCCTCACATTACCGCACTTACTTCCATGCTTAATGGAGGATAATCCATATGTAGTGGACACGTGCTTGGTTGTATGACACATCATGATGCTAACTTCTATGCATTCTAGAAGCTCTCTTGTAGCCTTTATATTCAAGCACTCCTAGTGTACTCTAAGTATTAAGTATTGAATACATTGTTATTCTGATCATACTCTCTCCATTTTTGGTCTTCATTTGTGCTTGTGTTTTAGTTCTTAGTTCTTGGGTGAATTTTTTCCTTAGGAAAATTCTTACAACTATCTAAAATTCACCAATGTGTGTGCTATTTGTTGTTATGGTTGTTGCACATCATGACAAATGGCTTGAACATCAGCTTTTGGAGTATCATCCAACACTACATAATCATCTTCTTTCTTCTCATGTTGCTACAATAGATCTTTGTACAATACATTATCATTGAATATGACATCCCTACTTCTTACAATTTTCTAATTTTTAAAATCCCAAAGACTATAATCAAATTCATTAATGTCATATCCATACACATTTCTTTGACTTAGCTTCCAACTTGGTTCTATTTTTAGAATCTAACTGAAGGCTTTGAGAAAAGAATAACCCACCTTCTTACTATTCCATGCTTCATCTAGAATACCAAAGCCTAAAAAAGTAGAGGGAGCTCTATTAATCAAATATATAATAGTATTGATAGCCTCCACCCACATGTGTAAGGGAAATCCAACATGCAACCTCATGCTCCTTTTGCACTCCATTATAGTCCTGTTCATATGTTTAGCCACTCCATTTTCTTATGATGTACTTGGAACAATTTTCTATCTACAAATACCATTAGTGGAGCAATAATCTTCAAATTCATGACTACAATACTCACCACCATTATTAGATCTGAGGCATTTTAATTTCTTACCAGTCTCATTTTCAACCAAGCATTTCTATTTCTTAAAAGTTTGAAATACATCAGATTTATATCTAAGGAAATAAACCCATACTTTTCTAGTTGCATCATCAATAAATGTAACATAATAATGAGAGCCATCAAGGGAAGATACTTGAGCTAGTCCTCATACATCTGTATGCACAAGCTCTAATTTCTCCCTTTTTTTTCCCTTCCCAGTCTTCACAAAACTCACTCTCTTTTATTTTCCATACACACAACTTTCATAGAAATCCATATTAACACATTTTAGACCTAGTAAAACTTTCTTTGAATGAAGTACTTTGGGAAAAACCTAGCCTCCAAAAGCATCCATCACCATGTATTATTCAGTAAAAAATATCATTGCAATAGAACCATGGATGCCTTCAAAGCCATAGCCACCACTGAGCAATCCACATGAATAAGCATGAATTCACACATCCCATGCCATGCTTCCAACCTTCACAAATGCTCCCTTGGCTAACCTATCAAGCCTTTTCCTACTTGACTCTTACCTTTCTCACACTCATGTGTCCAAGTATGTTGTGCAACAGTGTTGTATCATAATCTACAATAATTATTTGTTCTCCCTGCTCAACTACAACAATTTTTCCTTAACATTCATTTTTCTCTGAAATAATTAAAGTAGAACGAACAATATGACCTGTACAAAGATATGAGGTGCCTCTTTTCACACCATTTTCTACTACAAGGGAACCTTTTGAAACCTTCCAATTTTTATCATTAAAAGTTGTATTGAAATTAAATTCCTACTCAGCTTTGGAACATGTCTTACCTCATGTAGTAGCCAATGATTCCCATTCTACAACTTAATCTTAACTTTTCCCTTTCCAAAAATCTGACAAGGTTCATTATCCCCCCACTAAACAAGTCCAAAATCCCCTTGGTCATAATCAATGAAATAACCTATATTAGGTGTAGCATGAAATGGAGCACCAGAATCTAAAAGCCATGAATCATCAACATTTTCGAAAGATAGAAGCAATGCCTCCTCTTCGGATTTATTACTTAGCACATTTGCCTCCTTATCTCCATCTAATTTATCTCCTTCATTTTTCTTTTGATTCCAACAATCTTTCTTTTTATGCCCTGATTTTCCATAGTACCAGCAATCATTCGATCCTTTTGATTGAGACATCCTCCCCTTTGACTTTCCTCTTGATTTTCCACAATTTTTAAAATTACTTCCTCTCTTAGTCGTTCTGCCCCTACTTTGTGTATTCAAAGCACTTCATGATGTAGATCCACCTAAAGTTTTCCTATGAGTTTCCTCACTCAAAACAACACTGATCACATCTTCATATTTTAGGGTACTAGATCTAGGAACAAAATTACTCATAGCCATTACCAAACCATTCCAGCTTTCAGGAAAAGAACACAAAATCAAGAGATCGCTAATTTTTTCATCAAAATTGATACCCACAGTAAATAATTGACTAGAAATAGTATTAAAATAATTTAAATGATCTGCAATAGATCCACCTTCTACCATTTTCATATTAAATAAATGCTTCATAAGAAATACCTTGTTTGAAGTGGAGGGCTTTTCACATAGTCTCGCTAGGGTTTGCATCAATTCTTCTGTCATCTTCTCTTTTGTAATATTAAATGCCACTGATGGTGCTAGGCATAATCAAATGCTTCCAAGTGCCTTTCTGTCCAAAAGATACCATTCATCATTTGACATAGATCCCTGATTCTTGGCTTTGCCTTCCAATGGCTTCCATAAATCCTTCTGATAAAGATAGTCTTCTATTTGCATCTTCCATAACTGGTAGTTTTACTTGTTAAACTTGTTAGCCCTCAACTTACACTCATCTACCATGTCTCCCACTCAACTATAAGACTCCCACTCAACCATGAGACTTTCCTATAGATGATAACTAAAAAACAACTAGGCTTTGATACTACTTTTTAGGATTAAACCATGGATAGAAATAGCAATTACATGCAAATATAACCAATAATAGAAAATAATAGATCACATAGAAAAGAACACAAAAAAATCAAAATTTAATGTGGTTCACCCAATCCATGGGCTACGTCCACCAAACAATAAATCTAATATTATTACAATCTAGTGATTACAACTTGATTACAATCTATAATCCCTTAGAACTCAATACTGCCACAAGAACCTATTTCACATCACTACTATAAAACAACCCTAACCCTAAGCCCTTTTATACAAGTATTAAACCACTTTAGGGTTACTACATGTTAGCCATAAATTAGCCACTACTTTAGTGTTGAATCTATGAATGGTGAATCTACAAATTTATGAAGTATGTACAATACTTTCTAAATCAATCACCACAAACTAATAATCTCCCACTTGGAGATTGATCCTGTAGCTATGTTGCTACTCTACGAGGATCCCACTAGATCAAACCTTCAGTCTAGAAGACCAACAAAACCTAAAGAGGAGTTCATCTTCTCCCTTGTTACTACCTTTGTCAACATATTTTTTGGATTGTCATTTGTGTGTATCCTCTACAGCTTTAATTGTACATCCTCCAAAACTGACCGAATGAAATGGTACCACAACTAGATGTGTCTAGAAGTGCTAGTGGGTCTAGCATAGCTTGATAGTAGTGGAAGGAAAGGGTTATCTAGAAAAATTTAATTAGGTTGACTACCAACCTGGCTGATTGAAACTGAGTCACTTCTAATTTTATTCCTAGATCATCATATTTTTAAAAATTGATAGCTTGTTTTCAAAATTAGAAGGTAATGCCACCCTATGTTCCTCACACCCCATTTATGAAAATTATGGCTCCCTATACAAAGTAGAACCAGAGATATATTGTAAAATTTCATGATTTGTTCTCTACATGAAGAAAATTCAGATTTTCAGAAAGCAAGGAGCCTATTAAAAAGTTTTTTTTTGCTTGATTAAATTGCAAAAGAATTTCCAGTATCCACTGTGTCTTGCAGAATTTCTATAAAAGAGTAATAAACAACCAAGTAAGTATCTTAATCCATTAAAAAGCAAAGAATTCTTGTATTCTACATCACTATTAAACATTCCTTTGAAGAACATTTTTTCTAGGAAGGTAGATTATGCAAGTATAATTATACACAATGACTTCCTTGAACAATTGATCGAGTCCATAAATGAGTCTACCCAGATGAAAAATCTAATTCCTATGAACCCTAGGCTCAATACTACAGATGGGTTATATGATAAAGGGAATTGGGTTAGGGATTCTACTACTTCTAAAATAGGGCTCTATCTTTTTAAGAAGTGGTTTTTAGAAAGAAAATGGTTTTCTCCCCATAGAAATATTTGGAATTTTGATTTGAGAAAACTAGTGATCCCTGGTGTTTTCATGGATTTTGACCTATTGATAGCCATTGCTCAAAATTATGACCCATCAGTTAGAATAGTAATAAGTATAGATAGGGAATGCCTGATAAGGATAAATGCTCAAGAAATTCAAGAATTTTTTGGCTTGGAACCACTCTCAGATTATCATAAGACTATTGACCTACCAGGACTAGAAAAAGAATACTTGTCTAAGAAGGATAAGGATGGGAAAGGTGCACTAAGGGCACACTTGGGCTCAATTGAAAATTTGGCATTGGTTACAACATCTATTAAAGAACTTTTAAAGAAGGAATTCTTCACTTCTAAGGCCATAGAAATATACATGACTCTATGTAGGGTTTTTGGTAAAGATGAACAATATTTTATGCCAGTTAAATTCATGTATATGATAACAGAAATCTCATCTTTTGGTATGGACATTATTTTTTATTTTTCTTCTCACATAGTAGAAGAGATCCATATAGGATTAGTCTAGTTTGCAAAGGGAAAGGTAGAAAAGATGTTAGACCATTATTCATTGTTAATGCACATGTTTTTATTTAAAGGGTTTACATATTTTGAAAACGATATGGTTATGAACAAAGAATATGAAGGAGAGGCCCTACCAATCTAGTTGTGGAGTGTAGATATGACCTGGGATGCAAAGGAGGCTAGCTTTGTTAGATTTGATAGGTATTATGTATCCATGTTAAGAAGCTTCATATTAAGGGACAATCCTAGAATTTTGAATGTATTACTGGATTTCATCAGGCCCATGGATCATTTTTCTAGGGTGAAGTATCCCATAACTAGGTAGATAACATACCATACCCTATTTCTATAGTTTTTAGGGTTTATGGTTTCCAAGGGACTCCCCATGTACTACCCTACAAGTGCCCTTGAAGATGGGGATAGCTGAAATGTGGTGGTCAATAGGAGGATTGGAGGAAGCACAATTGGTTGGAAGATTGAGAGGCTCAATTTTTTGCACTTGTACAAAGGCTCACCATTTCATCATCATTAAGGGTGGTTAGGTATTCTTGTATAAATTCGTAGACCAGTACAAGATAGTTGTGTCCCATGCCTATTTTTGTGATACTGAGGGATTTTTTGATATTTTTGGTGAAGGGTTAAATTTGGTTCAAAAGAGCATCAATTTTATTTCCCTAAAGATGTAATAAGGAGTAAATTCTCTTTGTAAGAGCAAGAGATAAAAAAGGAGAAATGGAGTTTATATTGTAGGGTTTTGGAATTTATTAATTGTTTTGATAATATAAGCCACTAAAGGATGTAAAACTAGATCCAGACATGTTGAATAAACTAGTGGCTAATTTTCCTAAGATTATGGAAGCTATGAATGAGAAAAAGCTATTCTTTGTTAATTCTTTTCTAGAAAAATCCAAAGAGGTCATGAGGAGATTACCATTTACCCTTGTAGTAGGATTAGGGTGGTTAATTGTTCAAAAAGGCCTGGCTATTGTATAATTAAGAAGAAACTGGCCATATTAGATAGAAGAAAATAAATAATGGGATCAACTAGTGTTGTTCTAGAGGAAAAACCTGATGAGCCCATGCCCAAGAGGTAGTAGATAGAAAGAGAACAAGTGCCTCAAACAAAGGAATACTCACCCACCCAAACCTCCTTACACATAGGAGATGAAAAAATAACTAAGGAGTAGGTGGAATAGTTTGGGTCCCAATGGGGAGTCTTCATTACTACAACAGAATTGGAGGACAAAATCCCTAGGAACCTCATATGCCTAGCCTTAAACTAATTGTTGTAGATTATAGAGGAAAGAAGTTGGATCCAATGATATAATAGGCTAGCCATGAATTCATCTCTGATGATAATTTTTTAAGGTCTAGAGACTTTTTCTAATTTTCTTATAGAACAAACATTGGAGTGTGTTGGGACTTAAAATTATAGCCTTGATTTTGAGTACCACTGAAAAAATCAAGCCCTATAAGTGCCTTTTAATACATACGAACCTGACTATACTTGTGAGGTCTAAGAGGTGTTTAATGTTTCTAAAACCTTGTATTCAATTTTTATATGTGTTCCATAATGATAAATTTCCATTTTGAGCCATTCTTTGAAGTCCCATTTTGAGCAATGTCCAATTCTACATTTCTGGCTGTGTTAAACAATGATAGGAGGCTGTGTTTGCAATTGAATATCTTGCACCCGATAAAGTTTCATGACTCACCACTTTGGAAGTGTTTATTGTCCATATAAGATAACCTATGATTTAGATTTCAAGTTGTTTCAAATCCATTTAACTAGGTTTTGAATCGCTTAAAGTTGGTCATTTATTTTTATCATGCTGATGCAAATTGTTCAAAATTCTAGGAAGCCCTATTTGACTTGTTATAATTTTGACCGAGTTGAGTAAAATGGGAAAATTTCTATTGCATTGCATTCGAGAGGCTAGAGACTTGTTATTTTTTAATTTTAAGCTTATGAAAAATCTATTTGATCAATTTTCAAATGCTATTCCAAATGCAATTTGTAACTTTTTACTTGTGTTAGTAAATGCAAATTGGTTAGTACCCTTGTTCATGATTTCATATCTCAAAATTTGTGATAGATGAGATTTAATGGATTATACCACTATGTTCTACTTTAAAAATACTTTAAGTGTGCCAATTTTCAAATCTTAACGAATCCATATGCACATTTTTCCAGGTCCATTCCGTTTGCAAAAAATATTTTTCTACCATTGTTTCTAATCTGCAAATCTGAAAAGCTCACTTTGACTGCTCGCAAAATTTTCCCCATTATTTTTCATGAGATCTAATCATAGATTCATATTTTCCTCATGATAGTGAACCCATACCCTAGTTTTTGTTTCTCCAAGTGTCTGTTTACCTAGTTTGGAAAGCCAAAACAAAATGTGCTTTGTTGTTTTTTGACATGTTCTCTTGTAGGCAGTTCTAAGAGGGAAACTTTGATAGTCAATGTCTTTTGATTGAGAATTTTGCATGAGATGAGATTCTACAGGGTAGGAGTATGTAGAACAAAGAATCAATGTGTTTGATTTTAGAGCCTGACTAGGTGTTTTTGTCAGTTTTTAAGGCCAGTGAAAGGACCTCTTGGCATGAAATTCACAAGTTGCAAAAAAGGGAAAATTAAGTTTTAAACGTTGAAGAAATGATGTAGACTATTTCCAGACAATGTCAAATGGTCAAAGGATCAACTTGAAGGATTAGTTGTTTGAAAATAATTTTTTTTATAGTTGGACCCATTTTGGGGCTCTGACTTACTACTTCAGATTAATGAAATCTCCTAGGATCCTAAAGATGGTTGGAGATTTAAAGTGATATTGATTTATAAAGAAATAACATGGCAATCAAGTGTAAGTGGGAAATATTATTTTTGAGGGAAATTTAATATGTGGAATTGTATCTATAGTAGAAAGCATAAACTTGAAGCAATGAAAGTAAAAATGGGTAGAGAAAGTAGGAGAAATTGGTTTGCCAAACATCTTGTCCCTTGTCAAGAAGCTTATCTTACCTATCTATATTTATATTTGGATCTCTATTTGGATTTCATCGAGAAAACATAGAATTTTAGAGTTGGTGATTGGGGGGGAAGGTGCAGTGAATTCGATAGGGGTCCTCACTATGTGGGTTTTCATTTTCCAATCATACCTTTTATGCACTTCCAACCATTGTATCTGCTTTTGTATTTAAGACACTATATTTTATTACTAAGAGGAAAATCAGTCCAAATATACTCCTTTTCATTAAACTTGGTAAGGTGTGGCCAATCTTGTACATGCTTCACACTTTTTTTTGTCATTCAAAATTTGCACCGAACTAGGTGATTTGAATAATGAGAGTGTGGAGATTATCACCCTAGGAGATAATGAGGAGCCACAAGGTGTAGGCTTCCAGAAGATTAGATACAAGACTAAGAAGCCATAGGGGAAGCAATGGAGATGTAGTACAAGGTCCATGCTAGATAAAACCATTTGTGAAAAGCAATATAGAGCTGCAAACTCTGCCTTACATGCTAGCTAGAAAAAGCTAAAGAAAAGGTAGGAGACAAGAACTTTCACAAAGCTGAAAGCTATGAAAATCCCATTTTTGTGCATGCATGTTCTAATGTAGCTAACAAATGGAGCCAGCTTGGAGTTGATTCATGGCAAGGGAATCACATCAGGCAAGCCAACATAATATATATATTTTCTGCTTGATGGCTAGTCCCATTCTACCAACCAACTTCATTGAGAGTAATTGAATCGACTCAAGTCCAAGCACTCAGTGTTTGTTAAGTTTGTTGCATGAGATTAGCTAGTTCTTCTATCTACCAATGAAGTCTCACAATTGCTAAAGATTTTTGTAGATATCGGCATGAGAAACCTTCCAAAGATGATGGAAAATTTTGTAAATTAGGGATGGACCAAGACCTTCCAGATTGCTTCATGAAGGATCAAGTGATAAAAAAATGTGAGTTCCAAGAAAATCATACCTCTGAATGAATTCCCCAAAAGGCCCAACTTTTGGAGGCATGAGAGATTTTCAAAGTGAATGAGAATGATGTTCCATGTTCAAATTTGAAGGAGACACTTTTCATGTAGAGAATGACATCATTTAGACTACTGCTACAAGGGAAGGAATCTAAAAACTACCGATTCCACTAGATGACCCCAAATGGTTGTGCCAAATATGCATGGGTGTAAGAATTTGTCTTAGGGAAAGATTCACCCAAGATCATAGAAATCGAACACAAGAACACTTGTATACCAAAAAGGAGTATGATCAATATATCAGAGTATGTCCTCATACATTGCTCTGTATTGTATGTGATTATTGTACACACTAGGAGAGTCTATATATAAAGGCCTCTTAGGAAGCACCTAGAATGTCTCTAGAAAGAACTAGGAGTTAAGATAAGCATGACAACTAAGCACACATCTTATCCATCATTATAGATGGTAGGATAAGAATGATGAGGTGTGTCTCAAGTGGAGATGTTGTAGACACAATGTGCATAAAAGTGGTGTGAACTTCTATTTTTTCAACATGGTAACTCATAAGAGTGCACACACTCCTAGGTGACTAATAAATAAATATTAAAATAATTCATTAACCTAAGTAAACTTAAGTAACTATAAATAGTAAATACTTATTTACACCAACACCCCCCCTTAAGTGCAACTTAGGGGAATGTCCTTAAGATTATGAAAACTAGGATGAAATGCATGATGGGTCTCAACTACTAGACCATGTTAGGTACCCATGTACATAATGAAATGCAATATCTCATAAAATAAAGAAAGAGGGAAAGCCTCATGGGAAAAACCATCCCCCAAAAAGAGAGATGAAAAGGGATGCATAGATGGATGGAGTAATCATGACCCCCCCCATTATGACATACATCAAGTATATATAAAAGAGAAGTTGAAGGACAGAACCCCATAAGAGTAAAAACTCCCCCCCATAAAAGAAGAGAAAGAGAGACAAGGTAGTCTGCCCCCCTAAATGAAAGGTTTCAACCAGTGAGAAATGCTCCAATGTAGAAGTTGATCCATGACCATTGAATGAAATTCCTCCACTTTGGAAGAAATAAAGACAAAGGTACAAAAGAGATGCATCCCCTATATGGAGAAGGAATCTCCATGATGTAAGGAATCTTTGAAAATTGTTCAAGTTTCCTTATATCGATCCTAATGGTGGCTCATTCCAAAAATATTGAGAAGAAGTGAAAATCTAGCAAGGATTGTTGTAGAACTTGTTTCAAAGAATCAATAGTCTCCTCAACTGATAAAGAGACCTCCAACAACTATTGTTCATAAGGATCCACAATCACATCAGCCTATAAAGATTGATCATGTAGAGAATGGACATGAGGGGTAGAGTGAACCCTCACAACAACTATAGAAGAATCATCTTCATCAAAGAGAAGATGTAAATCATCAAAGAAGTCTCCCAAATTAGTTGTATGTGACTCTATGAACAAAACTGAAATGTCTGGCAAGAAGTCATCACCTAGAAGACAAAGTGTACCCTGCTTTGCTGAACTACATGAATTTGTCACTATGGCAACAAATTAAGAATTTTACTAGAAGAGAAGATGAATATCATCTAGGATGTCTCCCACATCTTCAAAGTGAGACTCCATGAATAGGCCTACAATGGTAGGAAGGAATTCATCGCATGAAGGTATAGTAGGAAGACATAAAGGGTCCTACTACACTGAATCTGAAGCATCTATGGTTGAAACAAGATCAATAGGAGCAATAGGAGCATCTGGATGTGTGATCTCATCTGGAGTTGAAGAAACCATAGCTAGAGTGATTGGATGTAGAATGTCCTCTAGAGATGGAGGAACACATGGATCTCCATGTGCTTCCCAAATAGACATCTAAATATCATAAGGAAAACTTGCCATTCTAAGAGGAGAAAAAAATTCCTTACTCATCCTATGATATAGAAAGTGATGAAGGTGCCCAATATGTGTTCAATTAAAATGTGGTGGCAATGAATAGAGATAAGGAAGTAATTTTTTATGGTCTCTTAGACGATCAAGTATCAAAGCACTCCATTTGTGATAGTTCCTTGTTGTCAACTGTGGTCTAATACTATACTGACATATCTAACAAGACTCCATGAGATAAATCAATAAACCTCCCAAAATGCAATACAAATCAAGAAACCCCCCAAACACCCCCCCCCCCCTCCTAATGTATGATTGGGGCACTCTATAGCCACTTGCCAATGTAGGGCCTATTTTTGAAAGCAGTATTTCTATCCATAAAACCTATAATCTGATTTTAGATCTAGAAAATAGACAAAACAAATGCACTTTCAAAAAAAATGGAACCTAATTTGGAGTCTAGATGAGCCCGTACTAAACATTTTAAGTGGAAAAATTTAGGATTTGCGAGTTGCAAAAAAATTCATGAATATACATGTCAAACTTCCTACAAAAATGTGTAGATCATGAAATCCTACCCCAAAACAAAAAAAAAAGCTCACAAAAAGGATTCTATATGAGGGAGATATCGCTGTTTGAAAATCACTACTGTTGTTATTTTTTTTGAATCGCCGTCGTCGCACCTCCAAAACTCAAATGGCTCTAAATTTTGCCTCGGATGTCTAATTTGGATGAAAAAAAATTTGATTTGGGGGTTTTTTGACCTTCTGAATGTGATGCAAATATCTGATTTGCACCAACAAGCACCAATGTTCACCTACAAAAAATCTCTCCTATGGCTTAATGGCCAAAAAATTTCTAAAAAACAATGCAAATCCAAAAAAAAAATAGTAGAGATGTAGATGAAAAAAATGTAGATCAAAAAATTAAATGTACAGATTTGAAATGATCATACCAATTCTACAAATTGGTCCTTCGAGTGCTAGGTTGCAAAAAAAATTGCCTCAATTTTGACTATGCCTATGGTAGGCAAAATTATAGTCAAATTTCACTGAATCGATGTTTTAGACACAATGGTGTGGTCAAATTTAGCTCTAGAAGCTCCCAATGACTATGATACTCGAGATTTGAGTTGAGGTGCTAAAGCAAGAAGATTGTCTTGAATGGCTATGTGAAGAGAGATTCTCCAAGAACTCTGATACCATGTAAGAATTTGTCTTAGGAAAATATTCACCCAAGATCATAGAACTCGAACACAAGTACAACTATAGACCAAAAATGAGTATGATCAATATATCAATGTATGTCATGATTTTACACACTAGGAGAACCTGTATATAAAGGCCTCTCAGGAAGCACCTAGAATGTCTCTAGAAAGAACCAAGAGATAATACAACCATGATAACTAAGCACATGTCTTATCCATCATTCTAGATGATAGGATAAGAATTATGAGGTGTATGTCAAGTGATGTTGTAGACACCATGTGCTTAATTAGTGTGCTAACTCTTGTGTTCTAGACACCATGTGCATAAAAGAGGTGTGAACTCCTATGTTGTCAACATGACAACTCACAAGAGTGTACATACTCCTAGGTGACTAATAAATAAATATTAAAATAATGCATTAACATAAGTAAACTTAAGTAAGTGTAAATAGTAAATACTTATTTATACCAAAAAGGAGTGAAGGAAGACATCACTGTTTTATCCCACACTTGCCAAGTGGGTGCAATTTTAAATGTTTAAGTAATATTCTACACACATTGCATGTTTAAATGTTTAAGTAATAAGACAAGGGCTTTTAGAAGTCATGGCTTGCATGGAGGGGCCCACCATGGATGGCTAGTTGGCATGACAACCAAAGTTTTGAGCAATGAAGCAAAAAAGACCCGCCAAAAAGGACTTGCCAAATTCTAGTGGTCACCATGTCACCATCAAAAAATGGGAAGTTCTATTGGTAAGTAACATGATGACCTCCCAGAAAAGCTTAGAATATGGCGAAGGTTGTGGGACCCAACAGTAGTGGTGAGGACCAATTACAACCCAACACGTGGCATTGAGGGAGTGGCCAAGGGAGATATAAGGACATATTTTAAAATATTAGTTATTTAATTCTCTAGTTTTGAGCGTGCAACCCAAATTTAAAAAATTTGGTCTAAAATATTATTTTCTATAGTTCAAACTATAGAATTTTTTATAAAATTTCAATTCAAATGCTTTTAACTATTCATTTCATAGAAGGATCCTAATTTCCAAATGACTACCAACGGGTATTTTTTACCAGAAATATGCACTCCAATATACCATTGGAACCAAAAGGAGATAAATTTTTTGAATATGGGGTCAAAATTTTCAAAGATGTTAAGTGGTTTAGTCTATAAGAAGATTTGTGCTTTCTAGGACATGCACAATAGAATGGGTAGAATCCACCATTCAACATCAAAATTGGTTGGATGGAAAATTTTGAAGTTTTTCAAAGCCAAAATGTGGAGAAAAGTGATTATGATAAGTTTATTTTGCCTCTAGAAGTCATTTAACTAAATTTTTCCTATGCCTTGATCTTAGATCTAGCATCAAAATTAGTTATGTTTTTTCATTAAATATCTAAGATATTTTATGCTTTTGGGAGCCAAAATGATTAAGGATTTGATATGCAGTTATAGAGAAGGATTAGAGAGATGTTTTGCATTAGAGATGGAAGATTCAAGTGGACACGTCATTTCTATATCAAATTTATGATTTCATTATTTTTCTATATCTTTCTTTCTCTCATTCTTTGTAGGGGTTCTAGTTTTGAAGAAATTTTGCAGTACTGTGATACCATAGTTGTTTTTTGTTTTACTTCCTATTTAATTGAGCAGAGCTCTAGTTGTGAAGGCCACACATCCACTCTTGTGTAGATTTCTAGTTTTCATTCTATGTCTTGTTTCTTTGAAATAAATGGAAATTGATGATAGATCATGTGGCATATCTTGAGTTTCATTTAGTACTACCAGTTTAATGTATTTAGTCTTTCCAAGGATAAATACAAAATTCAATTTTCAATGATTTTTTTGGGTTTTGTTAATCTATCTCATAATTCTTCATATGCTATTGACTTTGTAATTGAGTGAATAAGGTTCATTTCATTTAAGGCAGCTTGGATGAGTTGTGTATCAGATTTTTTGTTTCTTTTAATTAAGGAGTTAAGTAAATGCTTGAATGATTTGATAGGGTCTTTGGGTGTATGGAGGGTATACTAGTGAGAATGGAATTTGAGGATTTTAGCTGACAAACTTAATTGTAAGGTAATCAAGTTAGGTCATCCTACTAGTAGTGACTCTATGTTGCAATGGATAAGGCACTGATCACTAAATCAGATGTGAGCTAAGATGAAGGTCATTTGCACAAATCATTTTAATCAAAATCAATTCAGTTTTTCCATATTTTGTAGTGGGTTGAAAGGAATTAACCCTCACTTAGCTTATGGGTTCATGGCGTATGATTTGTAGCTATTTCATTCCTATGTTATTGCATAAGTATCAAAAGACATTTGGGTTTCAACTCCTATTAATAGGTTTAGACTTTATGTTTTTGCACTAGTACCATATATTAGAACCTCAAGTTTTACAATTGTAGGTCTTGTAGAGCCTAACATGAAGAAGGAGGTATACCTTATAGTTGATCCAAGATTGCAGTCAAGTGCATCCATCATAGGAATTTTTCAATCTTAAATATATTGGTTTGGTTTTTTGGTTACTTTTAAAACTATTAAATCAGGAGCCAAAAAAATGGTTACTCTATTGGGGATTGTATTGAATCTATATGATAGACAAACCTTGAGAATTTGAAAAGGAAATATTTAATATAGTAGGAAAAATTTACTACAGCAATAAGGAATTGTGGTGTTCTTTTCATATCCTTGCTGAATTTTGTGTGCCCTAGTTAAGCTTTATTCATGGACAACAATATGTTATGATAATTAGATGTAAATTATTTTATATGACTATTATAAGTCTATCTTCAATCAATTCAATTTTTTCAAGTACTATTGGGAATGTTTAGAATCAGAATTGTTCAAAGATATTTTCTCACTTCAAAGTGTTTGATGATTTGTAGTCCCATAAATTCAATGTTTCAGTTCATATTTGTCATGTTATAAATCATGTTTTTAAAATCTTTCTCACAATTGTGAGTGGTGACTCTATAAAATATCTTTTTACCAATGAAAATTGGTTTTATATAACTACTTTCAAGATTTTTTAGCTTAGTTAGGAAGATCTAAAAGTTATGATAAGATATAGGCAAGAAGAGAGAATATATAAGTTCTTAACTGATAAAGTTTTGAAGTGTTGTATGTGATCTATTATCATGAGAATTTGAATGTTAAATTGAATTACAACTATGATTTCATTTTGTTCTCCTCAAGGAGATGGCAGCTCTACAAGGATTTGATCAGTGGTTTAAAGAATTGAAGTCAAAACCTATGCCAAACCAGTAGATTAGTGGTTTCATCAACACTTGAGGTATTTTATTTTTCATGATGTTGTTCCTATCATGAAAGAAAGTAGTGATAAGTTTTAGTTTGTAAAAGTTTTGTGAAGTGTTTGAAGTGATTCATTGGTAGATGGTTATAAGCCTATTGCAAATTGTAAATTAGAATTTTTGTTGATGAGTGTCAAGACTTTGAAGAATGAGAAGTCTCTTTTCATCAAATATGCAACCAGTTAGTGATGTTTGTAGATCTTTTTCTACCAAGAGATACATGTCATTATGCTTTGATGGTATCTAGGGTTTCCTAAATGTCATTCCTAATGATATTAGAAAAAGTTTTCCTAAATTTAGTGGGAATCATACTATTTTAGCTAGTCATCATATTCAAGTTTTTAGTGACTTGATGGGTGACTATGTGATTTCTCATGAGGATGTGCAGATGAAATTATTCATTCAAACTTTAGAAGGTGATGCTAGAGACTAGTTTTCATTTTTACTAGCATGTTTTGTTTCATCTTGGAGTGAGTTTCATTTAGCCTTCATGGAGAAATTTAGAGAGAAAAGGTAGGCATATCTGATTCTTATAACAATTTTTTAAGGATTCACATTAAGAATGGTGAGCTTGTTCCTCAATTTAATATTAGAATTACAAGAGTTTTGAATGAGATCCCTGAGAGTTATATAATTGACGGTCAAATATGTTTAGCTATTTACTTTTATGCATTTGACAAGAAAATGAACTATCTACTAAGGATAAAGAACCTTAGACATTATATGAGACTTTTATGACTGCTAGGGATATTGAAAACAATTTGAAGTATCGTTTGATTAGAGGTCATTTTTCTATGAATGAATACTAGTATAATGGTTATGAAAGAAAAATTAAACATAGTGTTGAGACTTTAATTCCAAATCAAAATATCAACACCCCTATTGTAATGTATAATCAAATTGAAATTTCAAATCAGAATGTGTGTGTAGGGAAGAATGAGTCTATTGCAAATGAAGACACATATGTTTGTGATGTTATAGTAGTAAGATGTATTTTGAACTTTGATAGAAATGAGAGATGTAATGATATTATAGATCAAGGATTAGCTATAGTAGTGAGTTCTTGTAATGTTGATTATGTACATGATGATGTTGCTAGTGTTTCTAGACATGAATTTGCTACACCTAGATCTCAGTCTTGTGCAAGTGAGGAGGCTAAGAGTTATGTCTCTAATGATGAGTTTGATGTTGCTGATTTGACATTCCATGGAGAGATAACACAAGATAAAGAATGTGAATCACATTTATCTCAGTCATAGTTAGAAGAACAGAGTGCTGAAAGTGATCATATAAGTGAGAATGATGAAGGAAGTGATGTTGAGATGTCTTCCTATAAGTTGAATGTAACAACAAAAGAAGAAAGCAGTGATGGAAGTGAACATTCATATGAAGGTGAAGGTATGAATTCTTTTTTTGAATTTGAAAGAGAAAATGCATATCATTTTTTTTATTATACAAATAAGTTAGTCAATGAAGAATTTGAGAGTGATTTTTCCTCAAGGTATGAAGATAAAGAAATGGTGAATCCAATTGATGCTAATGAATTTGAATATAAAGATTTCAAGCAAGGGTTGTCAAGTGTTTTTTGATTACACAGTAAAGTTGTAGCATGTAGTGAAGTGTTTAGGAATGAATCATGGTCTATATCTAATGGTTATCCTAAATAGGATAATGAAGATAATGTAATTATGGATACAATATGTTTGGTAGAAGAAATAGAAAGTGAGTCTTCATATAATTCTATTTTTTCTTCATACACTGAGAGTCTCCATAAAGATGAAATGGGTAGTGAGTTTAAAGCATCTACTAATGCTTTATATGATGAAGGTTGTGATGATGATCATCCCATCTTTTGTCCAAATGTTCAAAGATGATCCTTGCATGGAATTATTGATCCATTGTTTGAAGAAGACATGGAAATTTCAGATTTAGTTGAGCTAGATGCAAATGGTGACACACTATCATACTACTGTAACAAATAAAAATGTTGTTCTTTAATATGTGATAGTGAATATTCTAATGATGTTGCATTTTGTGAGCTTGAAGATGAGGTGTTTGATGGAGTTATCTTTGAAGAGAAGCTGATATTTTATAGTAAATCTTATGATGATTCATATGAGGTGAAAACTAATCAGCATTTCAATTGTTAAGATACATTAGGAGGTTATGGAGTGATTTTAATTTTTGATGATGATGTTATGTGTGAATATAAATCTGATTACTCATTTGAAATCTAGTTGACAACATTTGAGGAGATGCAAAGTCAAGGTATGAGAGATATATATAACTCATTTGATGAAGTAGAATATAAGGCATTTGTATTTTCATTTGATGAAATTCATGAATTAGTTTATAAGAATTAGTTTCATTTTGATGTTGGTGTCCATGAGCATGCTGATGCTCTTTTTCATAGTGAGCAAGAGGTTGAAGTTATGCCAAGTTTTTACATGCACTATGAAAGTAATGGTGATGATTTTGTTTTCCCAATTGAAGAAATTGAAGATGTGTATCTAATTGGTGAGATTGATATGAATAATATTTCTAGCTTACCTAATGCACATTTAGATGAAAATTCAATTTATGATACAGGTAAAAAGATTTGCTAAAGTTTGGAGGCCTAGGGCCATCGTTTGTACATAGTAGAAGTAGTTGTTTTTGCTTTCAATAAATCTATTAGAGAGGAAGTTTTTTCTGTAAAGTGTGTGGTCTACTCCTTCTAGAGATCTAAATCCTTGCCATTCCCACAAGGGAAATGCATCCCTAGATAGAGCCACTATTGGGACTCAAAATTGCAGCCCTAATTTTGACTATCATAGAAAAAATCAAGCCCTATAAGCACTTTTTAATGTATACATATATGACTGTACTTGTGAGGTCTAAGAGGTGTTTCATGTTTCTAAAACCTTGAATTCATTGTGTCTATGTGTTCCATAATGATAAATTTCCATTCTAAACCATTCCATGAAGTTTTGTTTTGAGCAATGTCCAATTCTACATTTTTGCCTGTGTCAAACAACAATAGGAGGTTGTGCTTGCAATTGAATATCTCGCACCCAGTAATGTTTCATGACTCACTACTTTGGAAGTGTTTAGTTCCCATACTAGAGAACCTATATTTCAGATTTTATGTCATTTCAAATATGTTTGTCTAGGTTTTGAATCCCTCAAAATTGGTCGTTTATTTTTGTCATGCTGATGCAAATTGTTCAGAATTCTATGAAGCCTTGTTTGACTTGTAATAATTTTGACCTAGTTGACCAAAATGAGAAAATTCTTATTCTATTTCATTTTAGAGATTAGAGACTTCTTATGTTTCAATTTTGAGCTTATGAAGAATCTGTTTGATCAATTTTCGTATGTGATTCCAAATGCAATTTGTAACTTTTTACTAGTATTAGTAAATTCAGATTGGTCAGTACCCTTGTTCGTGATGTCATATCTTGAAATTCATGATAGGTGAGATCAAATGGATTTTACCACTATGTTCTACTCTAAAAATAATTTAATTGTGCCAATTTTCAAATCTTGGCGAATTCGTATGCACATTTTCTCAGGTCCATTCCATTTGCAAAAAATGTTTTTTTGCCATTGTTTCTAATCTGCAAATCTAAATAGCCCACTTTGACCACTCACCAAATTTTCCTCATTATTCATAATGATCCCTAATCATAGATTCTTATTGCTCTCATTATAGTGAACACATGCCCCAGTTTTCTTTTCTCAAAGTGTCTATTTACCCTATTTTCAAACCCAAAACAAAACACGATTTGTTGTTTTCTAACATGTTTTCTTGGAGGCAATTCTGAGAGGGCAACTTTGACAGTCAATATATTTTGACTGACAATTCATCATGACACAAGATTTTGTAGGGTAGGAGTATGCAAAACAAAGAATCAGTGTGTTTGATTTCAGAGCCTAGCTAGGTGATTTTGTCAAATTTTAAGGTCAGTCAAAGCACCTCTTGGCATGAAATTCGCAAGTTGCAGAAAAGGGTGAATTAAGTTTTAAAAGTTGAAGAAGTGATATAGATTGTTTCCACACAATGTTAGATGGTCAAAGGATCAATTATTTGAAAACAATTTTTTTTTTAGCCAAAACCATTTTGGGGGTCTAACTCACTACTTTAGATTAATGAAATAACTCAGGATCCTAAAGATGCCTAGAGTTTTAAAGTGATATTGATTTATAAAGAAACAAAATGGCGATCAAGTGTAAGTGGGAAATATCATATTCGAGGGAAACTCAATATGTGAAATTGTATCTATAGTAGAGAGCATAAAATTGAAGTAGTGAAAGTAAATATGGGTAGAGAGAGTAAGAGAAATTGATATGCCAAATATCGTGTCCCTTTTCAAGAAGCTTATCTTACCTATCTATATCTCTATTTGGATTTCATTGGGAAAATAAAGAATTTTAGAGTTGATGATAGGGAGGTTAGGTGTGGTGAATTCGATAGGGGGCCTCATTATGTGGGTTTTTCATTTTCCATTCATACCTTTCATGCACCTCTAACCATTTATATGCTTTTGCATTTTAGACACTATATTTTATTCCTAAGAGGAAAATCAGTCCAAATATGCTCCTTTTCATTAAACTTGGTAGGGTGTGGCCAATCTTGTAGCTACTTCACACTTTTTTATCTCATTCAAAATTTTCATCGAACTAGGTGGTTTGATTAATGAGAGTGTGGAGATTACTACCCTAGGAGATAATGAAGAGCCACAGGGTGTAAGCTTCTAGAAGAATTCATTTGGAGACATAGTAAATTATAGATATAAGACTAAGAAGTTGCAGGGGAAGCAATGGAGATGTAGTACAAGGGCCATGCTAGAAAAAACCATTTGTGAAAAAAATTATAGAGTTGCAAACTCTACCTTACATGCTAGCCAAAAAAAGATAAAGAAAAAAGTAGGAGCCAAGAACCATCACAAAGCTAAAAGCTATGGCATTCCCATTTTTGTGCAAGTGTGTTCTAATTAGCTAATGAATGGAGTAGCCTTGGAGTTGATTCATGGTAGGGGAATCATGTGGGGAAAGCTTGCTTATATATATATATATATAACTCGGTGGCCAGTCCCATTCAAATAACAGGCTCTATTGAGAGTAATTAAATGAACTCAAGTCCAAGCACTTGGTGTTGGTTGAGTTTGTTGCATGAGCTTAGCTAATTTTTGTATCTACCAATGAAGTCTCACGATTGCTAAATATTGTTGTAGATATTGACATGAGTAATCTCCCAAAGATGATGGAATATTCGGTAAATTAGGGATGAACCAAGACCTTCTAGATTGCTTCATGAGGGATCAAGCAATGACAAAAAGGGAGTCCCAAGAAAATAATACCTCTAAATGAATTCCCCCAAAGTCCAACTTTTCATGGCATGGGAGATTTGAAAAGGGAATGAGCATGATGTTCCATGTTCAAATTCGAAGGAGACACTTTTCACATAGAGAATGGCATCATTTAGACTACTACTACAAGGGAAGGAATCTAAAAACTACTAATTCCACCATAGGACCCCAAATGGTTGTGCCAAATACACATGAGGAGTGAAGGAGAACATAACAGTTTTATCCCACATTCACCAAGTGGGTGCACATTGAAATGTTTAAGTGATATTCTACACACATTGTATGTTGTCAGTAAGAAAAGGGCTTTTGGAAGTCATGCCCTACATGGAGGGGCCCACCATGGATGGCTAGCTAGCATGACAACAAAATTTTTGATCGAAAAAGAAAAGAAGACCTATTGGAAAAGACTTGTTGGATTCTAGTGGTTACCATGTCGACAACAGAAAATGGGAGGTTCTACTAGTAAGTGGCATGGAAACCTCCCAAAAAATCTTAGAATCTGATGAAGTTAGTGGGACCCAACAACAGTGGTGAGGACCAATTACAACACAACATGTGGCATTGTGCGAGTGGCCAAGGGAGATATAAGGGGATATTTTAAAATATTAGTTATTTTACTATCCAATTTTGAGTGTGCAACACAGATTTGAAAATTTTGGTTTAAAATGTGATTTTCTATAGTTCAGACTATAGAAATTTTTCAAAAATTTCAATTCAAATCCTTTTAACTGTTCATTTTATAGGAGCTTGATTTTCAAATGGCTACCATAGGTGCATTTTTCACAATATGCACTCCAATATACTGTTGGAATTGAGATGAAATAATTTTTTTGAATATGTGGTCAAAATTTGCATAGATGTTTAGTAGTTTAGTCTATAAGAAAATTTTAGTTTTCTAGGGCATTCTCAGCAAAATGGGCAAAATTCATCATTAAGCATCATAATTGGCTAGAGGGAAGATTTTGAAGATTTTTGAAGCCTGAATGTGGAGAAAAGTGATTCTGATAAGTTTATTTTGCCTCTAGAAGTCATTTAACTAAATTTTGCCTTTACCTTGATCTCAGATCTAGCATCAAAATTAGTTATGTTTTTCCATCAAATATAGGAGATATTTTATGCTTTTGCGAGCCGAAATGGTTGAGGATTCTATATGAAATGATAAAGAGAGATTAGAGAGATGTTTCACATCTAGAGATGGAAGATTCAAATGGACACATGTCATTTCTAGATCAAATCTGGGATTCCATTCTTCTTCTATATCTTTATTTCTTTCATTCTTTCTAGGGGTTCTAGTTTCAAAGAAATTTCTCACTGCTATGATACTGAGGTTGTTGTTTGTTTTACTTCCTCTCTAATTAAGAAAAGCTCTAGCTATAAATGCCACACATCCACTCTTGTACAGATTTCTAGTTTTCATTTTATTTCATCTTTCTCTGAGATAAATGGGAATTGATGATAGATCAGGTGACATATCTTTAGTTTCATTTAGCACTACCAGTCTAATCTATTTAGTCCTTCTGAGGATAAATACAAAAAGGGATTTACAAATTATCTGGGTTCTCTTATTATGTCGCTTAATTTTTCATATTATATTGACTTTGTAATTGATTGAATAAGGTTCATTTGATTTAAGGTAGCTTGGAGGAGTTTTGTATCAGATCTATTGTAGCTTTTAATTCAACGAGTTAAGTAAATGTTTCAATGATTTGATAGGGTTCTAGGTATATAGAGCGGATACTAGTATGAATGGAATTTGGTGATTTCAGTTGGCAAACTTAATTGCAATGCAATCAAGTTAGGCCATCCTACTAGTAGTGACTCTATGTTGTAATGGATAAGGTACTGATCACTAAATCAGATGTGAGCTGAGATGAAGGTCATTTTTAAAAATCATTTTAATCAAAATCAATTCATTTTTTCCATGTTCTATAGTGGGTTGAAAGGAATTAAACCTCACTTAGCTTATGGGCTCATGGTGTATGATTTGTAGCTATTTCATTCCTATGTTATTGCATAAGTATCATAAGATATAAGGGTTTCATCTGCTATTAATATGTTTAGACTTTATGTTTTTGTATTGGTACCATATATTAGAACCTCAAGGTTTACCTGACTAGGTCTTGTAGAGCTTGAAGTGAAGAATAAGTTATGCCTTATAGTTGGCCTAAGATTGCAGTCAAGTGCATCCATCATAGAAATTTGCTAGCCTTAGATGTATTGATTTGGTTTCTTGGTTAATTTTTAAATTTTTAAATTAAGAGCCAATAGAGTGTTTGAGGAAAAATGTAATAAAATGAAAATAGAGCATCCCAAGATGGATGAGATAGATGTGAAAAATCAAATAAAGGAAGAAATGATGGAGGAATTTAAAATCTTGACCCCTAAATAAGGGAGACAAATGATAAAAGCATCTGGGGTTTTGCTGCTGCCCAATTGGGATATTGCAGATGCTATGATTTTCAATTCTATCACAAAGAAGTTAAGTATAGAGGAGAAAGGGAAGAAGGAAATGAAAGGTTCCTAATTTAGTTAGGATCATACTACACTAGTCATATGGTCAATGCAAAAAGGATCTAGGACTAGCTCTTCCCAATCTGATAACATAGGCTTAATAAGGATCTTAATTTTGAAAAGAGTTGAAGAAAATACCATTGAAGAATCCACAAAGCTAGGTGTTGGATCAGCCAACCTCACCTTAGCTACAAATCATAGAGACACAAGAGAAAGTTTAGAATTGCAAGAAAATTATGAGAAATTTTTGGCTACATACAATAATGAAGTTCAAAAAAGAATTGAATTGAAAAATAAATTGATGGGACACCAAGGACAATCTAGTAGGCCCAAAATCACTTATCCCTATCCACTAGTAGAACCTTTTAAATCCATTCCTCACATTGGGATTCTAGATACACCACAGAGGCCTCAATATTACACTATAGAGGATTTTGAAGAAGAAAAGGCTAAACTATGGGCATTACATGTAGAATTAGAAATTCAATATGAGGATAAGCTAAGGGGAGCTATCATGTATATAATTAAAAAAATTGACTTGCCTATTTTCCATGAGCAACTAACTAAAGTAATAAATACATGGGAGGAGTTGAAAGCAACTGATGATGCACTAAAGCTAATTGTAATAAATGGAGTAAAAGGAATAGGGAAGTTACTCTTCTATGTTTTTCTATTATTAGTTTATCACATGAGCATATAGAGAAAACTTATGATTTGAGTAATGATATATAATAATTTGATGATAATAGAGTTGCATTGAAAAGAAGAATCATAAGTTATCTTGATAAGTATCAGAGTGTCAATTTTGAACTATTTCCACATGCTATTGATGAAAGAAATAAGTTGAAAAATAAGGAGGAACGGGCCCAAGAATTGAATGACCTATTGTGCCTCTAAATGAATAAGGTCATAAATGCAAAAGGAAATGCATGGTGGGTAGCCACAACTGAAGAAGTTGTAAAAGTTCAGTCATTCTTTGATTCTTTAAGGCAAGATTTTGTTAAGATTGACAAAATTGGAGAGTATGTGATGAATACGTAGCATGATATTCTACACTTCGATTACCTAGATGACACACTTTTTGGTAAGTGGATGGTAGAATTAGTTCATGCAAAGCAGTTAGAATATGGTGAAACTAATGATGATGAGATGGAACAAGATGAAGTATAGATAATTGACACATCAATAAAAGTAGAAGAGGACAAGGAAAAGAAACCAATTTCAATTAATAGAGTAGAGCCCCAAATTGATGACTTGACAATAGGACAACTGATGGTGACTATTAATATGTCAGTATAAGAGGACATAGATGGAATATCTCAAGTTCAGCTCAACTTGCAAGTACTAGAACAAGGCCCACAATATGCAGAATCAGTAATTGCCCACTCCGAGGATGAACAACAACACTAAGGCCAATCATGAAATCATCTTGGTAATAAAATATGTTATAGAAAGTGGTTGCCACTAAAGAATATTCATGATGAAAGATTTTCTATTGCATAATTTTTTGTCTTTTATCATAGTAAGAATGAAAATATCATTTTTGTCTTAAGGGTAGTTGTTAGTTTCTCTATGCCCAAAGCTTGTTGTATCTCACCCTATATAAGTGAGATTCCAAGGCTAGAGAAAGGGTCTGAGTCATTGTATAATTTTAGTTTTACTAACCTTTGTTCCATCCATTGCTTGATGCAAACTTAATGATGTATTTTCTTTGTCAAAATCTAAGAATACATTGATGTTATAGGATCATATTTTCTTATTTTGAGTTGTTTTTTGAGTTCAATTCGAGTTGTTATACAATTTTCAAAGGAAATTAATAAAAAGATGAACTATCTCCATATGTTTTCTTTCTAAATTTTGTCTCCATTTTTATTACTTGTTTATCTTGAAATTGCATGAGAAAAACTTGTTCAATTGAATGCAATTAGGGTAAGTTGTATATCATTTTCACTATTTATTTTAATTCAATTAATTAGGTAAATGCTTTAGTGAACATGATATGATTTCCATGGTAATAGGGAGGATATGTGTAAGAGTGAGTTTCAATAAAACTTGCTAATATAATTGATTGTAATGCAATCAATTAGGTCAAGAAACTGGATATACTCTAAATCCCAATGGACGAGGCACTGATCAACCATTTTAGTCTACATCTAGAGAAACCATGAATAAGTTGTTAGAAATAGTAGACTGCCAATATTACTAAGAGTGGGGGGTTGAATCAATTATATTATAATCTTGAGCAATTCTTAAATATTCAACCAAGTAAACAACAATCATAAAGAAATGTGCATACACAATTACACTAGATATATTGACTAGGGAAACCATTGATCAAAGGGAAAACCCTGGTGGGAATGATGCCCACAAAATAATGTACTAATATGAATATTCCTTGATAGAGGATGGACTTGGTTAGGTTTTTTTTACAACACTTAGTACAAGAGTCCCTGGTAGGAGACATTGAATCCATGTTAGGAGTTGTAGAAGGCAACTAAACTCATTGTCCAAATAGTCTTCAAGATCATATCAACTAACCCACTATCCAATTGATCTCAATACTATTCCTTTTAGAATAACAGATGTGAAAAAATCTTTAGATTCTTCCTATATCTAGTACATTGGTCTTCTTCACCTTTAGATCATGCAATCTGATCTAGAACTTTGAACCCATCAATAACCTTTGATGTCATGCATTTGCAAATTACTCTGCTCCTTTACTTTTCAATTTGAAAATCTTCTCTACTTCTTGATTTCCCAATAATTATGTCTAAATCTTGGAAAACATCTTTCCTTTATACCACACTCAATATCAATTCCTTGAGTTGGCTCCATACTTTATAATAAGTTAATTAAATGAAATACACATTGAATTAATTTTGTTGGCTCATAGTTATACACAATCTTCTACACATGTGACTTCTATTCTTGTGCACTTGCTAATGTCATCAGTGGTTAGTGTACTACCTTTGGTTAATTGCACAACCCTTAATTCCAAATACAATGTGCTATGTTGATCATATAATAGAAATTGTTTTCCCAATGCCTTGTTTCCCTGTAGTTCTTTGTAAATCATTAATAAACTCTATATTTTGTTTATTTAGGTTTTGTGCACATGTCATATACATGTTGTAGTATATGCTGGTAATTGTGCATGAGTAGATACTCAATGTATTTTCCTTAATACAAAAATCATAGTCTACTACTCTACCAATTTTTACTAACTTATTACTATTTTGTCATCAATGACAAACATAGTTATACATTATATCAATGTTCTACAATACTCCCCCATAGCATCAGCATACATGCTAACAATATCCCCCTTTGGCATTGATGGCAACATCGATGAAAAACATCTAGTTCCATGAATATCAACAAGTTTTTTAATCACTCAAATCTTCATGCAAATCTTTTATTGCAACACTTCTCCCTCATAATACAAACTTTCTCTAATGTTTTTCATGTCACTAGATGTTTTTCATCTATCTTGCCATCAGTTCCAAAGGGGGAGATTGTTAGCATGTATGCTGATGCTATGGAGGAGTATTGCAAAACATTGATATAATGTATAACTATGTTTTTCATTGATGACAACATAGTAATAAGTTAGTAAAAATTGGTAGAGTAACAGACTATGATTTTTGTATTAAGGACAATACATTGCATATTTGTTCATGCATAATTACCAACATATAGTAAAACATGTATATGACATGCACACAAAACCTAAATAAAAAAAATACAGAGGTTATTAATGATTTACAAAGAACCGTAGGGAAACTGAGCATTGGGAAAACAATTTCTATTATATGATCGATATAGCACATTGTATTTGGAATAAAGGGTTATGCAATTAACCAAAGGTAGTACACTAACCATTGATGAAATTAGCAAGTGAATGGGTATAGAAGTCACACATGTGGAAGATTGTGTACATCAATGTCAAAGATTATACAAAAATTGAACATACAATAATCTATTAGCACGACCACAAGTTGATCTATTTCTTTAGAAATTTTGCATATAGTTCTATAAACAATACAAGTGTTTAAAGATATTGTTGCACACCAATTAAATATTTGTAAGAGTCCTTGACTGACTCTATTCATCACAGATACTCCCCCATTGAGGAAGCATCAACATACAGTCCAATTTAACAATGGTGCTATATACCCTAGACTGATGCACTTTTTGCATCTTCTATTCCGAGCTAGGTAGGGGCATAACCCCAAGCATACCTCTTAGGTACTGAAATGTATCCTTTGGTAAGGCCTTTGTGAAAATGTCTGCAATTCATTCCTTAGTATTAATGTACTCTAGTCTAATTTCTTTCTCAACAACTTTCTCTTTCAATATGTGATATTTTATGGCAATGTATTTAGTCTTAGAATGCAAGATAGGATTCTTAAACATGTTAATAGTACTTGTGTTATTACAGTAAATGATAACAAGTTTTTTGAATTTAATTCCAATATCCTTCATCATCCACTTCATCCATATGACTTGATTATAGTTGTTTTCTATTGCAACATACTTTGCCTCTGCAATACTTTGTGAGGTACAATTTTGCTTCTTGCTGAGCCAAGAAACTAGTCTTCCTCCAAGGAAAAATGCTCCTCCACTAGTGCTTTTTTCGTCATCCCTATCTCCAACCCAATCAGTGTCTATATAAGAACAAAGAGTAAAGTCATTTCTTCTATCATACCAAATGCCATAATTTGATGTTCCTTTTAGATATCTAAATATCCTTTTAAGTGTTGCATAATGATATTCTTTAGGATCAACTTGAAATTTGGTCATAATTCTGACTACATTGGCTATATCTGGTCTACTATGAGTTAGTATCCTCCAATCATAGATCTTTACCTCTTTTTTTCAACAGTGGATGCCTCATCCTTGCTTGATAACTTGTGACCGATTACCATAGGAGTTCCAATAGGTTTACAATTTTCTAGACCAAACATTTTTAGCAAATCTTTTAAGTACTTGGTCTGAGAGATAAAGATATCTTCTTTGTTTTGAACAATCTACAATCCGAAGAAGAATTTCATTTCTCCTATCATGCTCATCTCAAACTCATTCTTCATGTCTTCTGAGAATTTGTTACTGGCTTTATCATTTCTACCAAAAATTATGTCATCAACAAATACAATGATTATTATCAAATCATCTCCTATTTTCTTTAAGTACAAGTTAATATCTATTGTTCCTTTAGCAAATCCAAGCTTTGCTAAGTATTTGTCCAACCTTGCATACTAGGTTTTTAGTGCTTGATTTAATCGATACAATGCTTTCTTTAGTCTGCAAACCATATCCTTCTCTTTTGTTAAAGGATAACCCTCTGGTTGTTCAATGTAAACTTCTTCAAATTCTCCATTCAAGAATGTTGACTTAACATCCCTCTGATATACCCTAAAATTCTTATTTGTTGTATATGCTAGGAACATTTTGACTACTTCCATCTTTTCTACAGGTGCATTTGTTTCCTCATAATCAATTCATTCTTTCTAAGAGTAGCCTTTGCATACAAGTCTTGCTTTATTCCTTATTACTTCTCCTTGTTCATTCATTTTATTTCTAAATACCCATTTTGTGCCAATCACATTTTTGTCCTTAGGTCTAGGAAATAATTCCCATGTGTCATTTTTAATTATCTACTAAAGTTTATCCTCTATTGCTCTTATCTAGTGATCATCTTTGATTGCTTCATCTATGCTTCTTGGTTCCAATTGAGATATTAGACATAGTTCTTCATTAATTCTACTTCTTGTCATTACTCCTTTTTCTTTACTTCCTATTATCTGGTTAGCAGGATGATGTCTTATCATGTTCCTATTTGGAGTGAGAGTTGCTACTTCAACTCTTATTTTAGGCAATATTCTTTGTTCTTCTCTTACATCTTCAATTTGTACATTATTCTACAAGTCATTGTTAGTCTTGAAAAATAATTCATTAGTTATGTTAGTCATTTAAAATAATCATCTCCATCAAAGTTATAATCCATTATCCTTTCCTTGGTGCCAAATTTTTCATCAATTTTAACATTTGCACTCTGTACTATAGTTTTTGTTCTATAGTTGAAAGATTTTTAAGCTTTAGTTTTTAATGAAAAGCCAAGAAACATACCTTCATCACTCCTTGGATCAAACTTACTGATATCATCATCTCTTTTGATGTAACATTTTCTTCCAAATATCCTAAAGTACTTGACTAATGGTGAGTGATAGAACCATAATTCATAAGGTTTTTTGTCCATACCTTTCCTAATCTACACTTTGTTTAATGTATGTACTACTATATTGACTGCTTCTCTCTAGAAGGTCTTTGGTACATCATTCTCAAACAACATAGCCCTTGATATTTCAACAATTGATTTGTTTCTTCTTTTACCAATCCCATTCTACTCAATTGTATGGTTTGAAGATAGTTATCTCCTGATACCATGCTCTTCACAATAAATATTGAATTCTCTATAGGTGAATTCTCCTCCTCTATCTAATCTTAAGCTCTTGATTTTGACTCTAGATTCATTCTCAACTTTGTTCTTAAATATCTTGAATTTCTCAAATGCTTTTGATTTTTCTTTAAGAAAAGCTACCCACATCATTCTAGTGAAATCATCAACGAAAATCAAAAAGTACCTTTCTCCATAGTATCCTCTTGTTCTTGTATGACCACTTAGATTTGTATGGATCAGTTCTAGCTTTTGTGTAGTACAAAACTACTTGCTAGGAAATGAGACTCTCTTTTTCTTAGCCAAAATACATTCCTTAAAAATAGTATCAAGTGGGCTTAGTCATCTTAGGTAAATCTCTTACAGAAAGTGTATTACTAGCCTTCACAATGTTATCAAAGTTAATGTGACAAAATCTTCTATGCCATAGCCAACTTTTGTCAATCTTAGCTACCAAACATGTTATTTTAGTGGAGTTTAACTAAAATAAATCACCTCTAGTTCTTGTCCTAGTACTAAGAAGTTTTCCTTCCTTATTTTTGATAATGCATGTGTTATTACCAGACTATAGGTGGTAACCTTTGTCCATTAGTTTTCCAATGCTCAATATTTTATGCTTTAGTCCATCAACAAAGTAAACATCATTAGTGTATCTATCACCATCAAGTGTGATAGATCCAATTCTTATAATATGACAGGTTGCATTGTTCCCTACTTTGACAATTCCTCCATCATGGCTTATGAATTTGACAAACTTGCTCATATCACTAGTCATGTGATATGGAAAACCACTATCAATGATCTAATATTTCTTTTCAACTTGTGAGATCAATGCAATTTCTTCTTTGATTTCTTTGTCAAGCTCATCCTCCTTTATAGCTATGATCCCTAATTCATCTTCACTCATGTTTTGATCAGATTCCTCTTCTCCTTCTTCTTCATTACCATATAAACAATTTCTAGGTCTTCTAGACTTGAACCTTCCCTTATACTTTCTTTTTCTTTTAGTTCACTTAGATTCATAATGACCATATTCATTACATGTCGAAAATTTGAAGATATTCTTACCATCATTTTCTCTGTCTAGAAGAAGAGCTATTGCATCTTGGATCTTTTCTTCAATGGACTTGGTAGTACTAGGAATGTCTCAATGCACTTTTGTGCTCCTTTCTAAACAAGGTTTGATATTTAGTGCACTAAATGCTATCTCAACTTTTTCCAATTCTCCATACTATTTCAGATCAAATTCTACAGTTTCCAATCTACCAAGCAATGTCTCTTTGGTGAAATTAGTAGTACAAGGTATCATTAGCTGAATTATTTGTGCTACTATCTTGAAAGGTGGTGTTAATTTTTTTTAAATCTTCCATATTACTTCATCATCAGATTTATTTCCATCAAGAGATGTGATTCCTACAACAATCTTAGATATTCTCCCAACATAGCTTCTTATAGATTCATCTTCCATCATTCTAGCATCTTGGAAAGTGCAATATAAATTTTGCAATATAACCCTTTTTGCATGTGTATCACCCTAATAATTAGCCTCTAAAGTTCTCCAAATTTCATAAGATGTTTTAAGTAATTTTCCCTCACTATACTCACTTTTAGGTAACATTGAAAATATTGCTTCTATTTACCTTATGTTGCACATAAACACTTCTCTCTATTTCTCGATACAGGCTTCAAGATTGTCTTCTTCTACAAGTTCTTAGATGTCTTGGTTATAAGACAATATCTAGGACCCATGCACAAGAGATGAGTCTTCATTTTATCCTTCTATCTATCATAGTTTGTGCGATCAAATATAGGGCTTTCCTTTCTAAACAAATTTACCATGGATCTCCCAAAGTTGTTAATTTTCCCTTCAAGGACCTCAAGCTTTGATACCAATTTTTAGAAATAGTAAACCACCAATATAACTGAGATTGGGGGGGGGGGTGTGAATGAGTTATATATTAGTCTTGATCAATTCTTAAAAATTCAACCATGTAAACAACAATCATAAAGAAATGCACATACATAATTACACCAAATATGTTGACTAGGAAAACCCTTGATAAAAGGGAAAACCCTAGTGGGAATGATCCTCACAAAATAATGTACTAATCTGAATATTCCTTGTTAGAGGATGGACCCTATTAGGAGTCAGTTACAACACTTAGTAGAAGAGTCCCTGTTAGGAGAATTTGAATCCTTGTTAGGAGATTCCAATCTTATTAGGAGTTGTAGAAGGTAGCTGAACTCATTATCCAAATAGTCTTTAGGATCAGATCAACAAACCCATTATTGAATTGATCTTGGTACTATTTATTTCACAATAATAGATGTGAATTAATCTTTAGCTTCTTCCTCTATCTATTACATTGGCCTTCTTCACCTTTAGATCATGCAATTAGATCTGGAACTCTTAACCCATCAGTAACCTTCCAGTTCATGCATTAGCAAATTACTCTACTCCTTTACTTTGAAATTCACAAGTCTTCTCTGCTTCTTGTTTTTCCAATAATGATATCTAAAAATCAAGAAACAAATTTCCTTTATACCACACTCAATATTAATTCATTGAGTCAGCTCCATACTTTATTATAAATTAATTAAATGAAATACACATTTAATTAATGTTGTCAGCTCACAGTTATACAAAATCTTCCATGTGTATGAATTTCATACCTATGCACTTGTTGACATCATTAGTGGTCAGTGTACTACCTTTGGTTAACTGTGCAACCCTTCTTTCCAAATACAATGTGTTATGTCAATCATATAATAGAAATTATTTTACCAATGCTCTATTTCCCTATGGTTCTCTATAAATCATTAATAACTTTTGTATGCTATTGATTTAGGTGCTACACACTTTCCCACATGTCATATATATGCTGGTAACTACACATGAGAAGATACACAATTTATTGTCCTTAATACAAAAATCATAGTCTACTACTCTGCCAATTTTTACAAACTTATTACTATGTTGTCATCAATGACAAACACAATTATACATTATATCAATGTTCTAAAATACTCCCCCATAGCATCAGCATACATGCTAACATAAGCATCATGCTTCAAATTTAATCAATTTTACTTTATTGTCTGAAGAGTGTCAATGATGTTCGACACTTGTTTACATTTGATCTCTGAGTCTTAGTTATCTTCTATTGCCCAAACTTATTTTTAGATCTGAAAAGTATTGTGACCAATCTGCTACAAGAGATGTTTATGGTTATAAAATTCCATGGAATGAATGAAATATTTATGTAGTATTAGCTTGTAAAACCTTTATCTCTCAGGTGCACCCACCTTGGTTTTGTAGAGCCAAAAGAGTAGAAATTCTTTCCAAATTTTGTTGAACTTGGGTCTAGATCTGAAGCACATATGACTATTTATGGGAAGTAGCTGATCCTTAGGTTGTTGTGATCTTTATTATCTTGGTATTAAGTATTTTATTACTTAATAGTGTGAAAAAACCAACACCCTAGAGGTAATGAAAGAGGAAAATCACAACGTAGATCTAATGATGGAAACAAATGTTTAAATGGTGAAAAGAAGTAGTTTGTGTGTTACATGTGTAATAATCCTAGACATATTGTAAGGAATTAAAAAACACCTGAATTTAAGAATGGAATCAATCAAAGAAGGAATGCACCTATATGTCAGTTATGTAGAAACTTTTTACACAAGAAAATTTTGTAAAATGGATGGAAGGAACTTCAATAGGAACCCTAATTACAAAAGGGAACATAACATAAATGACAAAAGAAATGATAATGGAAACAATAATAGTTAGAAGGATGAAAGTAAAGAACATCTTGATGAACTCAAGAAGCATTTGTAAAAGCTATTAATCTAGAAAGTTCTCATACAGTTTTTGAGGAGCATTATTTTGATGCCCCTGATTGGAAATTGAATTCATATAATTTTTTTGTGACTCATGCTATTTTAGTTAAGCATTTATAGATGAGGCAGAGCATTGGTCAATTAGAATTGGTGATAGATTTTGAATTAGAAGAAGTACAATTAGTATAAGGTAGACCACATAGAGGGGGAGTTATGGTTGAGTGTGCAAGATTTTTAATGATCTCAGGAAGTCATACGAAAGAAAACAATTTTATTGGTAATCAACAACATATTTTGAAGATATAAGAGATGCACATTTAATGTGGAGTTAAATTTGAAATGATTTAAGGATTACAAGTAAGATATTCAGTCCATTTTATTGTGCAAAGAGTTTGTAGCATATTAGTGAGTGATTTGCAAAGAATTCAAGTTCAAAGTGAAGTGTTTAAGTGTGAAGTTGTAGAAGCCCTAAATCACGATATTAAAGTTATTTTGCAAAGCTTTGAGTTGGAATTTTTTAGTATCATAGTTAGCAATATGGAAAGCCAGTTAGCGTGTGATGTAAGTGAGATATTTAGATATAAATTCAAGAAGCACCCTTTTTTCTTTCATAGATGATATGTTAGGAAAATTTTCTCAAATCCTTCCAAATGTACTTCATGTAAAAGAAAACAAAATTTAAATTCATTGTAAATTTGAGAGTGTAGGAGATGAAGATATTTACAAAGATCTAGGAGTTATGCTTAATGGAGACCTAACCCTAAATTTAGAAAATACATACCTAAATGTGTTAAATTGGATTAAGTATATGTTCTACATAGAATTCAATAATCATGAGTGGACCAGAATATCCTAAGTCAAGTTCATGAAGAATTTTTTTAGGTAGGTGATGTGCCTAATATAATTAACAATGACCTAATCCATAAAGTCACAGGTTTAAGCAATGAAGTTTGTAATCTAGCAAATAAGAAGGATGTGACAAAGATAGTTGAGACAAACTTATATACTATGTTTGATGAAGGTATATGAAAGTTGACATGACTAAGGAAAAAGGAGTCAAAATGTTGAGAAAAATTATAGGATATAAATTGAATCATAGTTCTAGAGTGAACTCTTTGCTAATAGGATTCATGCATGCAACTTATATAATGGCAGATGAGAAAAAGAAATAATATGTGTGTGATTGTCAGAGTGTAGTTGTTGGATAATATTGCAAAGGTGAAGACGTCTAAGAATGTAGTTTTTAGATTTGAATCTTTGTTTACACACTTATTTTTCTATAGTGACCCAAGTAGTTCCCTTTTATGACAAATTGGAATAGTAATGAATATTCAATGAAGATGGTTACATAGTGCTATAGGACTAGATTAGAGAATGTTAGAGACAGTTACATTGATAGAATGATGAAAAGATTCCAATCTAAGATGAAATTGAGATATAGAATCCCCCCCTCTATGGTAGTGAAATATAAAGATAAGATACATTTCATGGTAGAAAATGATACTACATGTATGGAGGTAGTAGAACCTAGGGTAAGTTTTATTAAGCCCATGCGATATGAAATGACTGAAGAACTCATTAAGGAATCTATGCACATTATTCTATAGTTAAAAAGGGACACTAAAGGACCAAGATGGGGTACATATGAGAGAAGATAAGGGAAGTTCATTTTGAACTTCACAACAAAGAGATTAAGAAGAATGTAGAGAAGAAGATACAATCCATTCTTAAGGAATCCAATTTGACAAGAGAAGAATTTAATGAGATCAAAGGCATAAACATGGAGATGAAATCTACTGGGAAAAGTGATGTTTTTGAAGCCATGCTTGTTGATGTTGCAATGATATTTGAAGGAGTGACAATAGTAGAGCCTACTTCATAGATAACTATTGGACCATATGCAACATTTGTGTAGGCTTAACTAGATAGGGTATAACATGGTAACCAAAAGAGGAAATTGGAAGATGATACATTAGTTTCCCAAAAAAAATTGAGAAAGATTAGTGGAGGTTAAGAAATAACTAGAATCATGCTCCAAGAAAAGGGTCAAGAAAACCATTAGTGAACCCAAAAAGACAAGAATGACAATGCAAATCAGTGATTTTGAGGAATTAGATAAAGAAATTAAAGAAAAGCCAATTGAGCTAGCATTTAAAGAAGGAAGGACACCAGCCAATAAGAAAACTTGGAAACCTAGGGTAGAAAATCTAAATATGAAGATTATAGATAATGACAATTTTGTTCAATTGAATAAGTATTATAGTTTGTACAATAACATATATAGGAGATAGCTAGAAAATGCTATTGTAAGGAACATTATTATAAGGAATAAGAGATTTTTTAGCATCCAAAATAAGATCCCAAAAGATTGGTACAATTTATTGCTAAAAAGGAAGAAAATAGTAGTAGAGGAAGACACTAAATTGAGAGAAAAAATGATTAACAAATTGTGTGAAATTTGCACAAAGAAAGACATGGACAAAATTTTGAAAGGTATTGAACCATTGCTAAGTAATAAAAGAAGAACAATTCCTCTTGTGGAGGCAACTATGAAGAAGTCAAGAAGAAAACAAAAGAAGGAATAGGAAAATATATGACTTCCATCCCTAAAGTCACCAAGGAGAATGTGTAGCCTAAAACTACAAGTCCGGTTTATGTGAAGGCCTACACTCCTTCTGATGGTGAAGAAGAAGTTGAAGAGGCTCATCAAACCTCTTCAACTACTCATATAGTTATTGGTATTGAATATGTTAGTGTAAATAATTAATTATTATTACACTTTACTTAAGTTTACTTGGTTAAATGCATTATTTTATTATTTATCATATGGACACCTAGGAGTATGCATAGTCCAATTAAGCACATGGTGTATATAACATTTCTTTACAAGATACACCCATGTAAGGTTATCCTTTCATCTTTGCACTAACTTCTATGCTCAATGGAGGATAATCCACTCTTGGTGGACATGTGCTTAGTTTTGAGGCTTATCACTTCGCTAACTCCTAGTCATTCTAGATGCCTTTATATTCAAGCACTTCTAGTGTGTATTACACATATGATATTTTCATTATTGTTATTTAGATCATACATTAGTGGTCCATATTGTGTTAGTGTTTAAGCTTCTTAATCTTGGTTTTATTTTCCCCAAAGGAAAATTATTACATGGCAAGAGTTGAGGGAGCTTCTCTTCACATATTCATTGGAGACCATTTTGCTTCACCTTTCGGAGGACTAGGATTTAGATCTAGAGAAATTGTAGTTATTGGGAGCATTTAGAGCCAAAGTAGACCTCACCATTACATCTAGAGGATCAATCCAGTGAATTTTGACTATAAATTTGCCTATCATAGGCCATAGTCAAATTTGAAGCAAATGTTTTTTTGCGAATTGGAACCTAAAGGCCTAATTTACAAAATTGGTATGATCTCTTTAGATCTATGAAATTAATTTTTTAGATCTAAATATTTTTACTTGTCTACATTTTTTCTTTTGAGATTTGCATTTTATTTCAAAAATTCTGCAAAAAAATTGGCCTTTTAGGCTAGTAGGAATTTTTTTTTTGTAAGACAAGATTAGAGGTTGCTGGTGCAAATCAAATATTGGCATCATATTCAAAAGGTCAAAAACCTCCAAATTGACTTTTATTTCATCAAAATCAGACATCTAAGGTGAAATCTATAGTCAATTGATTTTTGGAGGTGCAATGATGGTGATTAAGAAAAAGTAATTGAAGAGGTGATTTTCAAACAATGATATCTCCCTCATAAAGACTCCTTTTTCTGAGCATTTTTTTTTTTTTTGTTTTGGGGTAGAATTTTGTGATATACACATTGGTGTAGGATGTTTGAGATCTTTGTTACTGAATTTTTTTGTAAATCACAAATCCCAATTTTTGCAACTTTAAAGGCTTAGTTCAGGCTCATCTAGACACATATTCAGGTTCCCTTTTTTTTGAAAGTGCATAATTTTTTATCTAATTTCTAGATCTACAATTAGATTATAGGATTATGTGGATAGAAATACCATGTTTAGAAATAGGTACTTTTTTGCATTGTGTTTCTTTGCTTAAGCTTCAAATTTTTTCTATATCTAAGCTAAATTACTAAGTACTAGATTTGAACTCCAAGAGGAGGTTGTAAACAAAAAAATTAGTAGTCCACTTTTTTCCATTTTCACAAGTGGCCTATTGTAAATGAAATACATTTAAAGTTCCTAAAGCATTCATTTGGGGGGATGGGGGGGTTCTTTGATTGAGTGAAAGGGGGGCGGGGTTGGGGGGGGGGGGGTGTCTTGTGTTCTTCTATCTCCTTGATATTGTGCTCTTTCTTTTGCATTATGGGTTCTTTCTCTAAGTTAACACCACATAATTATGCTACTTGGAAAGAAAAGAGAAAGGAACCATTGGTTGAATAAGGTCTATTGTGTTATGTAATTGGTGTAGAAAAGAATCATGTTGATGATATTGATGAGTCTCATAAAGTAGACTGGGTATCAAAACAAGAAATGGACATAGGAACCTTGTTGAAGAATATCTTAGATCCTATAAAATATCACATTAGGAACCTTAACAAACCAATAAAAGTTTGGGATAAACATGAACCATTGTATGGGATAGTAGATGAAGATATGGCCTACATCATTTAGTACAATCTTCTCAAATTGGATCCTAGGAATTTTGACACCATAAAAGATTATCTTACTCAAGTAGGCATGTATAGGGCACAAGTTAAGGATAATGGTGAACCCATCAAGGATGAAAAGTTGATCAAACATGTGATGGCTCATATTCCTCTTGAATATGCAACTTTTGTTTCAAGTTATAATACTCACAAGTTAACAATGGGTAGTGCCTTCATTCAGTTCATTTTCAAGAATGTTGGTCTTAGAACATGAAAAGTTCATGAGTATGGGAATTCTCTAGTCTTCCAAGACCAAATTTTTGCTATCTAATCAAGGGAATCAAGGTGGTAGAAATTCCAACAAGAAGCAAAAGTAGTGTAATGCTAAGCCACAATATGACACATAAAAATCTTCTTCTACCTCCTCGCATCAATCTCCCTTGAAACAAAAATATTCTTCACAATAAGGCAAGTCTTTTTCCAAAAACAATAAGAAGGCAAACAACTTCAACAAAAGGGAGAAGAAAACATATGCCTATTATAAGAAGAATGGTCATGATGAGCATGAGTGTAAGGATAAGAAGATTAATGAGTTGCTAAACTTAATAAGGAAACATAAAATTGATGTACCAAATGCCTGTAAGGATAAGGGATCTTCAACCACTGCAAAAGGTAAGGGACAAGCTTTGGTAGCAAGTACAAACATTTTTGAGGATTGAGTTCTTGATTCAAGAGCTACACATCATATTGGTGCTTCAAGGGAGCATTTTTCCTCATTGAAACCATCACATGTACCTTACATCTATGTGGGAAATGACACTCAAGTGCAAGTTGAAGGAAAAGGAAATGTTGAGTTGGATAATGGAGTCTTCAAGGATGTTCTTCATGTTCCCAACCTTAGCACCAACCTACTTTCAATCTACCAAATAACTCAGTATGGATGTGGCAACAAAGTGGAATTCCTTCCTAATTCGGTTGTGGTGAAAAATCTAAAGGATGATTCTATGTTGGCAATTGGAAAGGCTAATCATGAGACAAGACTTTATTATTTTTCTCATTTTGTGCCTAAGTCCACTTCCCCCTCCTTGTTGATCCACTCAAATTCACAAAGTAAACTATGGCATGAGAGGTTTGGAAATCTTAATTACTTATACCTTCAAAAACTTAGCAAAAAGGATATGGTCATAGGTCTACCTCAAGTCAAGTATTTAGAGGGTGTATGTATAGGTTGTGAAGTAGGCAAGCATCTTGAAGAGAAGTTTGACAAGGGGAAGTCTTGGGGAGATTTTTTTTTTCTTAAATTGGTTCATAGTTATGTAGCTGGCCCATTTCTAGTACCATCATTTGGAAAGGCTCGCTATGTTTTAACCTTCATTGATTACTTTTCATGCTACACTTGGGTCTTCTTTCATGCTCATAAGAGTGAAGTGTTTGATAAGTTTATCACCTTCAAAGCTCAAGTTGAGAAGCAATCAAGGAAAGCCATCAAGATTCTTCAAACACATAATGGAAGGGAATATGTGAACTTAAGGCTTATAGAATTTTGTACTCATGAGGGTATTGGTCTTCAACATTCAATTGCATACAATCCACAACAAAATGGTGTTGGTGAATGGAAGAATAGAATCATTAAGGAGATGACCACTTGTATGCTTCAACATAAGTCTCTAGATCAATTTTTTTGGACAAAATCTATGAATTGTGCCAATTACATACAAAAAAAGAAGTCCCTATAAGGCCTGAGATGGAATTACACATTTTGAGGCTTGGTGTGGTAGAAAAAAAAATGTAAAACACTTAAATGTTTTTGGTTGTCCAACATGGGGAAGAATACCTCCAAAAAAATGAGAGGCATTGGAACCTCAAAGAAAACCTTGTATAATTTTTGGATATCCTAACCACATTAAGGCATACAAACTTACGGATTTAAAGACACATTAAATCTTCTTTGAGAAGATTGTTCACTTTGAAGAGACTTGTCCAAGTTTGGCCCCTTCAACTCTATTGAATATAATTGCTCAATTGTGTGTTTTCTTTGATGTTATACAAATGTCATCTTATTTATCAGTTAGAGTCTACTAAGCTTAGTTGGTCAGCAAGGCAAAAGATAAAGTCTACCAAGCTCAAAAGGTTTGCAAGAAGATTTATCGAATCTACTGAGTGTTCTCAAACTTTACCTTGTGTAGATAATTGTTACCAAGCTTTCAAGGTTAGAAAAGGAAATTGAGAGTCTAACGAGCTTACTCGATCATCAAAGGGAAATATGGCAGAGATAATTCTTATCGAGCTCTCATGGTTAGTGAAGGAAATTTAGTTCTTACCAAGATCACTCGATAGCCAAAGGATTTTGCAGATTTTACAGTGTTAACTAAGTTGAGATGATTAACTTAGGAAATTATTTCTAGAGTAGTATTTACCGAGAAGGATCGGCCAATGAAGGATTTCACTTTTTTGTGAAATAAAGTTTATTTGTTTAATGTAATATTTGTAGTAAACTAATGTATGGTTTATTGGTAAATGTAACTTGTAAATGGGCTAACTTGATAATCTAAATGGTATATATAAGAGGTCAAGTTGTGAATTCTAAGTGTGATGGATTTGATGTGATATGAATGTGAAGGAGGACTAATTATTGTGAGAGTGAATTTTGAAAGATGACTAGAGATCATTAAGGAGCAACAAAGCTATATTTGATCAAGGAGGATCTAATGGTGCAGAATAGAGATATGTATTTAGAAAATTCAGTTGCATCTTATTCAGGTCAATTCATTGTTAATTTCTAACCATTGTAGCAGTGATTTCAAAATCTCTTAACAAAGTTGGTTTAATAGCCATTTTGTAAATCCTCTAACAAGGTGGGTAGTTCAGTTGAATTGTTCTAAAGACCTCTAGCAAGGCCACTCTTAACAAGGTGATTAAATCCTCTAATAGGGTCACACCTAATAGTGTGTTTGGTAACCTTTAATAGGATTGGCTCCTAATAGGGCTCACTTTAGAAGAGTGAAAATTGGTAGCTAGTTACTTGGTGGTTTTTACCATATTGGGTTTCCACATTAAATCCAGTGTCTCTTGTGTTCATGTTATTTACTTTTGGTTTCATGTTAATAATTATGAATGCTTAAAGATTAGTAAAAAGTTAATCTACTAAGTTACAAAATTTTTGTGAATTTTTACCAAGTGATAGCAGTAAGTAACTTGTTTGACATCTAAGGGATCTATGGATTTTTTTTTATGGTCCCCCCCCACCCTCCCCTCTTAGTTACTCCATCTATAATTCCAACACAAATCCTCCTTTCTTCATCATGAAAAGTAATGACAATGATGATAGTGAATTGGAAGATGACATTCATTCAACTTTACCTCATATGATACCACCTTCATGGGGTCCACAAATAGTTGAGGATATTCCTTCTTCTTCCACTAGACCTCGTTGGGCACAACAAACACTTGATTCAATAGGTTCATTGGTGGGGAATCCTTCAGATAATAGGATGATAATGTCACAACACAACTCATTTCCACATGCTTATATTGCCATAGCTTTTGATCCATAGTAATTCAAGGAAGCATGATGGATTCCTGAATGGGACAAGGCCATGGAGGAAGAATACAAATCTTTAATGAAAACCAACACTTGGGACTTAGTTCCTCTTCCTAAGGGAAGAAATTTGGTTTAGTATAAATGGATCTATGAGACCAAGTTTTTACCAGATGGAAATATGGATAAGCATAAGGATAGACTTATTGCCAAAGGTTTCTTACAAGTTCCTGGTATTGACTATACTAAGACCTTTGAAAAAGTAGCTAAGATGAACTCCACTGATTTGACACTAGCTATTGTTATAGCTCATGGTTTGGTTATTCATTAGATGGATGTGAAGAGTACATTTTTGAATGGTGATCTTCTTGAAGAGATTCATATGGAGCAACCATAGGGTTTCATTCAGGATACTACTTTGGTTTGCAAGCTGAAGAAGTCTATCTATGGTCTTAAGTAGGCTCCTTAGGGCTTGGTATGCCAAGATGGATTCCTTTCTTCTCATAGTAGGATTCACCAAGTGTCATTTAGATTTGAATGTCTACATTCTTCAAAGAGATAACTCATACTTTATGTCAATCACTTGATTATTACATTGCCAATGTCAAGACTTCTTTGTAGGATAGATTTCCTATGATAGAGTTGTGTTAACTTCATTATTTCCTTGGTTTTAATATCACACAATCTTCAGCTAGGATCACACTTTCTCAACCCAAGTATGCTCTTGATTTACTTGCTTGATTTTGCATGAATAATTGTAAGCCTGCTCCTACTCCCTTTCTTTCAAGTGTTAAGTTAGAGGCCAAGTGTTCCACTCCACTTTTTGATGCTACATTGTATAGAAAATTGGTTGGGAGTCTCATCTACTTGACACATACACACCTTGACATAGCTTTTCTAGTTGGCATAGTTTCTCACTTCGTGCAAGAGCCACATGAACTTCATTAGAAGGCTTCCAAATGCATCTTGCACTACATATAGGGTACACATACACATGGGATATACTATGTAGTAGGTACTAGCCTTTAGTTGGTTGGTTATACAGAATTAGACTATGTAGAGGATCTTGATTCTCACAAGTTTACTTTAGGTTACATGTTTCATCTTGGTTCTAGCACCATTTTTTGGTAGAGTAAGAAGCAAAATACTATTGTTCTTTCTCAACTAAGGCTAAGTATCAAGGAGTTGTCACTATGGCTATAGAAGTTATTTTACATGTTTTAAAGGAGTTTGGATTTGACATACCTAAACCCACAATCATTTATTGTGATAATTGCTATTGAGATCTCAAAACATCTAGTTCAACATTAGTAGACCAAACATATTGAGGTTTATATGCACTACAACAAAGAGCTAATTCATGAGCAAGTCATTGCATTATTGTATTGTCCTATAGCAAAGTAGGTTGCAGATATATTCACCAAAGCATTCATTGAGGTCAAGTATCTTCATTTGTGAGATCTCTTGGGGGTATGGGATATTTTAGAAAGGAAATTCCCTTCACTTCTCTCTTCTTTCTTATGGGAGGGATTTTTTCCTAACATAAGGTCTTCTTCTCCCTCATCTTCTTTATTGTACTTATCTCTCTTTTTGCGGGAGGGTTTTTCCCATGTAGTTTTCCCTCTTTCTCCATTTTCAGAGAGATTGCATTGCATTTGTACATGGGTACCTAAAATGGCCTAATAGCCAGGCCCCATCATGCATTTTCATTATAGCATTCGCGAGCTTAGGTGCATTCCCCTAAGTTGCACTTAAGAGAGGGTGTTAGTGTAAATAATTAATTATTATTACACTTTACTTAAGTTTACTTAGGTTAAATACATTATTTTATTATTTATCATATAGACACCTAGGAGTATGCATAGTTATATGAGTTATCTTGTTGACAACACAAGAGTTTGCATATTCATCTGAGTTGTTATATAAACAATATAGTTATTTGCACTCCAATTGAGCACATGGTGTCTGCAACATTTTTTTATGAGATACACTTATGCAAGCTTATCCTCTCATTATTACGCTAACTTCTATGCTCAATGAAGGATAATCCACTCTTGGTGGACGTGTGCTTAGTTGTGAGGCTTATCACTTTTCTAACTCCTAGTCATTCTAGATGCCTTTATATACAAGAACTTCTAGTGTGTATTACACATATGATATTCTCATTATTTTTATTAAAATCATCCATTATTGGTCCATATTGTGCTAGTGTTTTAGCTTCTTGATCTTGGTGCTATTTTTCCCTAAGGAAAATTCTTACAAAATCCATCCAATTGGATAGTACACATATAAAAATTTATGCCAAAAAGAATCCATTTACAACATATGGAAGTAGCATTTTTGGCAATATCACTTCTTACTCAAGCTCAGATGAAGACGATGAAGAAGAAGAAAAGAAAAATGGAGAGAAGAGAAAAGCCAAGGAAGACGAAAGAAAGAAAGAAAGAAGTAGAAAGAAAAGAAGAAGAGAGAAAGGAAGAAGAAGAAAGAAGAAAAGAGAAAGAAGAAACTGTTGACATAGAAGTTTGTACCCTTTCTTGAGGTATGACCCACAAGGGACCTTGTGTAACATGGAAACTATCTCCAAGTTGTGGGACTTGAACTATAATATTGAGTCTATGGAGAAGGTTGACCTCCTTATAATCAGGATGCACCTAAGTACTCTTGAGAGGAAAATGGAGAAGGAGATGTAAGAAAGAAAACTACCTAATATAATATAAAGGAGAGTGATGTGCCTAATTGAAATGGTTGTAACTGTTCTCTTATATTCACAACACATCAATGAAAATCCCAAATATGTGTATCTTGAATCTATTCAACTCTCAAAGAATCACATGTAAGTCTAGAACTAATGAAATGATAAATGGAAGACATCTTCACAATACAACAATCATCAACAATTTTGACCACAACATATAAACCTTAAACATTATAAATAAACATTCAAGACAAAGAAAAATTCATACACAAATCATCAATTGCAAGAAGAGGTAAAAATAGAACTATTTCATTAATGGAAAGCAAGAAGTACAATTTTAGAGCATAAGGTTACTACAAGTAGACATAACAAAATAGAGAAAAATCCATAAAACATGTTTACAATTTCCTTTTATATAGTTTAGGCATAACTCTAATATTACATTGAGTTCAAACCCCAATTAGGTGGAGTTAAAGTTACAAAGGAGAACAATAACTAAGGATTAGAAAGGAAATTTGATCAGATGCATGTATCCAGGTAGAAAATTTGATCTTACATGAAAATTAAGCCCTATGTTGGCCTGATTTTTCACTTGCTTAGAAACTTGTCAAAATTTGTGAAAAAATAAGAAGAATCATGTCTAAATGCTTAGGGTTTCAAAGAATTTTGTTAATCTTCAAAAAAAAAAACCCAAGTAAGATTTTGTTTTGTTATGTTGTTAAGGTTCATTTGAAATATATTTTCCTTTTAAAAGGAGATATATGAAAATATTGCTATGTCTATATGTCCTAAGGTTTTAAGATAAAGTTTTATTTGTATTTCATGATCACTTATATCTTTTAAGTCACAATGTTGTGAATTCTCAATGATCCCAACATCACTTTTCTTTGTTGACTAACAATTTCTAGGGTAGTGAAAGGGAGAAATAGTCTATTCTAAGCTAAACACAACTTTTTAGTGGTCTATGATAACATCAAGGATGGAGGTGTGATTGAGTGAAATAAGAAAGAGCACATGATTGTGAGTCATTATTGACTTAAGGAATTTCAAGTGGTGATGTTGTGATAGAAGGAAAATGGTCAAGCCCAAACCATCATTGCAAGGTCATAGGTTCTAAAGTATTGAAGGTAACTTAAGTTGTGACTATGTGAATGAAAAGAAACAATCAATGAAGATGTCAGTGCAACATCCTAGGAAATCAAATAAAATGTGAAGAATAAGCTATTAGACTGCAAAGAGATTTTGATGGTTAAGAATTTTATGAAGGCGCATCCCTGCAATTGAGTTAAGACAACCTTGGTTTACTAGAGCAAGGTAGTGAAATATTTTAGTTGCATCTTCGTGAGGTTATATTTTGGGTTAAAATTTTTAATGGCAAAAATGTAAAGCAAAAAAAGGTAGTCAACATAAAGGTTAATCACATGATTGCATTGTTAGTATATGTTCATGTTCAAGGTGCAAAACCATAAAGAATGCCCAATAGTTAGAAGAAGTTCTTATCACTAGATTGCAAAGGTTTAATGCAAGGTAACATGTAAAGTTGTGACAGAGTGATTCATTGATGTGGTAGTTAAGATTAATGCTAGTGCACCATCATTGGAGTTAATGACTAACCCATGTTAAATGTAGTGAAGTGGTGAATATAGTGCATCACACTAGTGTAAGGTCTAACTCCAGTTACCCAAGTAATGTTGTGAGAAAGTGAAGATAGGTTCAGAATGGTTAAAGTAAATATCATCACATATTTGTAAGGGTTTGTGTAATAGTTTATCTTCAAGTGGAAACTCTGTGAGGAGAAGATAGCAGTCAATTAAAACAATATAGTGCATCTTTGTAGTCAAAACTAAAGATAAGTAAGTAATGATGCAAATCCATAAACAAAGGAACTATTGTAGTTGAAAGAAAAACTCAAAGGAGAGTGCTTAGCATAGGGCCGTACAGTTAGAGTGCACATCTGGTCTAACAATTTTAAAGGGGCAGTAAGGTATAAATGTAAATCAATGCATTATCATAGACATAAAATCTATTTAGTGACTAGTGATTGTGAAAGTTAGGAATGTTAAGTAAAGGACTTTGTTAGCTATTTTTCCCTCCCACCAAAATTCATATTTCATATTTGGCAAAATGTGTAATGGTCATATATATATTTGAATAGTCAAACATTAGGGCACATAGAAATTATGGTTTCTTTGACCTTAGGTTATGCCTTAATTCCTAAGTAATGTGCGATTAATATCTCCTTTAGGCCCCATGTTTTATCTATCGATCGATGCAAATGGATCTATGATCATCACCTTGTCACTATGCAAAGCAGTGAGAATTTTAATTCATGTGACATAGCAATGACTCAAAGAGTGTATTCTAGTAGACCTTTCCTATTAGAGCAATCGAGAAATTGTGAAAGCATGTTGGTAGTTTTTTGATTTCTTATTGGCTAAGGTAATGATTGTGCAAGGTGGGTGTTGGGACTCAAAATTGAAGCCCTAATTTTGAGCACCATTCAAAAAATATAAGCCCTTAAGTGTTTTTTGATGCATGTGTACCTGGCTGTCCATTTGAGGCCTAAGAGATGTTTAATGTTTCTAACACCTTGTATTCAATATATCCACTCATCCCATGAAGATACATTTCCATTCCAAGTCATTCCATGAAGTCTCGTTTTGAGTAATATCCAATTCTGCATTTTTGGTTAATTGTCAAATAGCGACAAGAGGTTGTGTTTGCATTTGAATATCTCCCATCTGGTAATGTTTCATGATTCACTACTTTGGGAGTGTTTAATGTCCATAAAAAAGAACCTATTTTTCATATTTTGAGTTGTTTCAAATCCGTTTGACTAGGTTTTGAATCCCTCAAAATTTGTCATTTATAGTTATCATGTTGATGCTAATTGCTTAGAATTCTGGAAGGCCTTGTTTGAGTTGCTATAACTTTGACCTAGGAGACCAAAATGAGAAAATTCCTTTTCCATTAAATTCTATAGGTGATATAATTGCTATATTTCAATTTTTTGCTTGTTACAAATCCATTTGATTAGTTTTCAAACCCTATTCAAAAAGCAATTTGTAACTTTTTACTAGTGTCTGTAAATATAGATTAGTTAGTACCCTTGTTTGGGATGTCATATCTCAAAATCAATGATAGGTGAGATAAAATGGATTGCACCATTGTGTTCTACTCTAAAAATACTTCAGGTGTGCCAATTTGTAAACTTTGATGAATCCATCTACACACTTTCCCAAGTCCATTCCTTTTGCAAAAAATGTTTTTTTTGCCAATGTTTGCAGTTTGCAATTCTGAGTAGCCCACTTTGACCACTCGCCATTTTCACGCTATTATTTTTCATGAGCCCTAATCCTAGATTTATGTTTTCCCTATTTTCAAAGTTTATTCCAAACATGATTTACTATTTTTGACATGTTTTCTTGTCATTAGTTTTGAGAGGGCAACTTTAATAGTCAATATCTTTTGACTGAGAATTTTTCATTAAATCGGATTTGATAGGATAAAAGCATGGGGAGTAGAGAATTAGTGTGATTGATTTTTGAGCTAGACTAGGTGTTTTTGTCAATTTTTAAGGCATAGAATTTGTAGTTTTCTAGAAAGGATGAAATGAGTCTTAAGTGATTGATTCAGTGATAGAACTTGATTCTAATGAGTATGAAGGGTTCAATGGATCAGCTAGGAATATTAGTTGTTTGAAAACAAATTTTTTTAGCTTGACCACTTTTGGGGCCCAACTAAATTCATCAAATTATTAATAGGGGTGGAGTCTTCCTAGTCAAAAGAGTGTCATTAGAATGTGTACTTATCATCAAATATTTTTTACACAAGATGCTTTGGTTTTCTTTAAAGTTATGAAAGGATCAATGTAATCAAAAGTTTTAAAAGCTAATGTGTAACATTATTGAAAGATTAGATTGAGGGATTAGGGTTTTTAATGAGATCTGGAATCTCTTGTTATGGTATTGGCTATGTAAGCAAGCAATCAAGAGTCTCAAGGGAAATTCCTAAAGTTAGTAGCCTGTGGAGTCATAATACCTTTTCTAGTAGGTTAGTTATCTCCTCACTCAGTTGAAGATCTCAAGAGGGAATTCTCAATCAGGTTAAAGATGTTAGATGGAATGCAAAATTGTATGCACAAACTATAGAATTGTGGTTAGTTGAGCATTTTTCAAATGAGTGTAATAATAAACTTGGGACTAGAGTTGACATAAGAAAATTTCCTAAAGCAATGGCAAAGTTGGAGAAACAAGTAAAATGTACAAAGGAAATTCTTATTGTCAATTCTAAGGGTCCTCTATTAGTTGAGTCACTTTATGAAGATACAAATTTTAGGAGCACCATAAGCCGACATAAATTTGAAGAGCTTTGTGGAGATCTTTTGGAGGAAGCACTTGTTCCTCTCAAAGAAACGTTTAAGAATAGTGGCTTGAAGATGGAGAATATTTATGCTGTGGAGTTGATTGGTGGAGCAACTCGCACACTAAAGCTTTAGGTCATAATACAAGATTTTCTTGGGAGAAAAAAATTAGATAAGCATCTTGATATTGATAAAGCTATAGAACTTAGAGCAGCACTTCATGCTACAAATGTGAGTGATGGAATCAAACTGATGCACAAGCTTGGGACAGTTGATGGTGCAATGTATGGCATTGTAATGGAGTTAAACATCGATAAGGATGAGATCCCACCATTAAAAAAACATTTCAATGTTTCCTTTGAAGATGGTAGATGTTACAGATAGGACTAGAAGGTCCCTTACTAAACATTCATTTATAGAAGCTAGTATTAGACTTGCTGACTTGAATTGCAAAGAGGCAGAATGTCATGGGGAACCACATGCTACCATAGAATAAAGGAAATGTTAGCTGAGTAGGAGACACCTAGAAAAATAAAGACATGGGAGCTAGTTTCTTTAGGACTTGGAACATAATCTAGAGGTCCTTAGTATTGAGCAATAGGTCATGACAAGAAGATGAGGAAATTACTTGCTAATCTGCTATCTTAAACCAAAACACGGGGAGACTATTGTAGAAAGGGGCAATGGTGTTAGTAACCATTAGTGACTTAAGCATGTATAAATGTAAGTGCAGCTACTAATAAAATAAATGGTGGCTATGGGGAATTCCAATTTGACCCACTCACCCCCCACCCCCCACCATTTGCAAGGAAAAGTGACCTCCATGCATGTAGAGAGCATATGCCTTCACCTTTTCACATGTAAAACCATTGCAATATTTCTTTCACTTCCCATGATCTCTATTATATCTATTCTTCTTCACTATGCTCTAGTTGCATTTGTATTATTCATGTGCTGATATTTATAGATTGGTCAATGTGTGAGTGGAAGAAATACATGATGCATTTACATGCTAACTTCTCCATTTGAGCTTTGGTGGGAGTACAAAAAAAAACATTAAATTGAGAACACCCCAGAGTACCCAACAGAAAGGGGTCCTCTTGTTATCTAGCATAACAAATATTACAACCAAAAATCCATAAGCAGTGAAGCCAAAGCTCAAAGATATATGGAGAAACCATTGTTTTCTTAAAAAATGGAGAGTAGAGGAGAAGCGTAGGAGCCTTAACTAAATCTTTTAATCCCACATTTGTGCCACCATGGGATTTTTATCTTTAAATATATGCCCACTCATACATTAACTTGTCTTAAAAGACAAGATCTTTTGCAAATACAAGGCTCATATACACTGAGGGATCCACCTGCAGCTAGTTTGGAAGGAAACCTAAATTTTGACCCAAAGTGTTGATATCATTAGATGAGGTGAAATATAACAGACGAACTAAAAATTTACATGTGGCAAAAAATTCCAAGTAGCAATGATGTGGCAAGCTAAAGACAGATGCACTAGATCATGACACATGGCTGCATCCAATGGTTGGCACATTCTTGCATTGCAGAGATTCATGGAAGATAGGAAATGTGGGAAAGTTCCTAGGCACCACATGGCAATGAACCCTGATCAGAGGTGATGTAGTAGTCCAGTCAACGTGCTAACTAGGTAGTGATGGAGCAATCAAAGAATGAATGAAATGTTGACACGTAGTGCTGATGTGTAAGCCTGTGAGAGGGTGCCCGATGGTGCTTGGTAGAGGATGATGTGGTAAACACTAGCAAGTGGCATGCTGCCACCTGGAAAAAGTAGCCAAACCATGGGTTGACCTTAAGTGCATGGGTAGGGCCAAAATCAAAATGGTTTAAAAAATTATTTTTTAAATCATTTTATACAAAAAAAAAATCTCATGTACAGTGGTTTTAAATTCAAAAGGATATATATTCTAAAGTTTAAACTTTAGAGTATTTTAAATTTTTTTTAAATGAGATTCAGTCTAGAGACCATGTATAAGGGGTATATTTTTTCAAATTAAGGTTTTGGGCATTTTAATGGGCTAATATAACAATATTATATATCAAAAATATTGAGAGAAGAAGAACTATTTGTTTATGGAATTTGTTTTTGCATAGGAAGCCATTTTTTCAGGTTATATGAGGTTTTCTCCCAGATTCCTAGTTCACAACTATATTCAGGTATTGAAGTTCAAAAGTGATTTATACTAGGATGATGAACTAACTGTGCATAAAAGGAAATAAAAATATAGTTATGGGTGAGTTTGGTCACTTTCCAGTCAATTAAATCTAGTTTTTATCACCATTCAATGATGCATTTCAAATATTTTGGTGACATAAGGGTTTTCATTATTCCTAAGAGATATTTCCAAGTTGGTTATAGGATCATGATGAAAACTAAATCAAATAAAAGGGGTAGAAAGAAGAGAGTTGTTTTACAATAGGAAAGGATGGAGATTCAAGTGGACACATGTTGTCTTTAGATCAAATCCAAGATTCCATTCTTCCTCTATATCTTTCTCTTTCATATCTATTGTAGTGGTTGAAATTTTTTAGTGTGATACCTCATTGTTGGTTCTAGTTTGTCTATAAGACCACATTGTTTGATCTAGAATTGTGATTTCACCATTTTATTTAGCATATTTTTCTCTTGTATGAATAGTAGTAGTGAAGATAATATAGAAAGGTATGATTTTTTAGGTGTTTCTATGTTTCAAAGAAATGAATACATATGAGCATAATCTCTTTAGTTTCATTCTGATTCTTGTCTCCTATCTCTATAATTTACAATATTATGTGGTTTAAGGACAAAGAATTGAGACCCATTTGCATCCCCTTAAGGTTGTAGGTCTTATATTTTTTTTTGCTGGAATAACTACCAAATAAATGCTTGATGTGTTTGATAGTGTTGTTGGTTATTGTGAGAAGGATTCTTCATAAGAATGAGATCTCTATGAACACTGATGTCTAATTCACAAAGTGACTAGATAGATCTGATATCTTGATGTATGGAATATGTCACTGGTATCATAGATGTATGTATTTGATTTGTGGAATTTCTCAATAGATAAGGCACTAATTAGCTATAGGATCAATTTGTTCTTACTACTACATATTTGGGGTTTTGTTGAACTCAACATCATTAGTCAAATATCTTTCCCTTTAATGTTGGAGAACTAAAAAGGATTCCCTCACTTAGCTTAGCAATTTCTCTAGCCATGTTATCAGTTATTCCATGTTTAAGATATGTGTGTAAATGTTAGAAGATTCAGCGTTTTTTCTACTTTGTTAGATTTAGGTGTATGTTTTAGCATTGGTACCATACAGGTGTATCTGAGGTACACCCACCTAATTTTTGTAGAGCCTAAAGTAGAAGAAGGGTCTAGCCTTATAGTTGTCCTAATGTCTAAAAGGGTATGTTGAAAATGGGAAGTAGTTGAGCCTAGATATATCTTGTTCTCATCAGGGTGATTTGGAACCGTGTTGTTTCAAAACACCAATAGTGGGTCCTTTCCTTTTATGCATTAGTTTATTATACAACTCACATGCCATTAGATCAAGGATCATCTAAGGTTGTCACTATGTCACCTTGAAAAGTTGCAAGGTAGTTATCCATAGTAGCGTAGTGATGGATTAACATGTGGTAGGTGGGTCCTTTCCTTTTTTGGGCCACGATATGGTGGATCGATGTTAGGTAGGTTGGAAAAGGGTCATGTTGCTATTGGTTGGTGCACTGACAGGTTAGGTGTATCTTCAGGGTCATCAGATGGAAGAAGATCAACTTCTCTTTCTATGTTGCTATGGGAAAATGATTGACATTTAGTCATAGGAACATCGTGAGTTCTGGCCATGTACCCAATAGGACAAGTTTGGTAGTTGCGGTTAGGTTAAGATCACTGCTAGAATTAACAATATTTTGAGCCATCAGAGTCAAGTTTTGAAGGGTGGTGCAATCAAGGTGATATGGTGATCAAACACATAAGGACTCTGTAAGGTGGCAAAAAGAAATAACATAGTTGGCCCACATGGCTTATTCTAGTTGCTTGACTGGGTTGACCTATTGAATTTTTTGATTTGTAGGCTAGAAGAAAAAGAGGATAGGGTTTCTTACATGATCTGATCTTTTTGACTGATTTCAACCACTCTAGAATTATTGCTTTGCTAGAAATGATGTAGGGGCACTATTTTGACCACCTGATTATCCATTTTGAGAGTTCTAGCATTGATTGGCACTACTTTTTTAGTTTAGTGTTTCTTCCAACTCAAGGTTTCATGATTTTCATGCCTTTGCAAGTGTACTAATCAATCTACTATTTGGATCATGTTAATGGCAATGGTTGTAAAGTAGATTTAGTTAAGAAATATCTTAGTTATGCCTAAGCTATAAAGGCAAAATTTGTAATCTTTGTAAGGGTTGATTTTTCTCTAATTCTTTAGTATTACTTCTATGCATACTACCATAAATTCTCATGCCCTATGAACCATTGTAACATTTTAATCCTTTTCCAAGTCTCTTTTAGCCATTAGTATATTGTGCAAGATTTCTTTGCCTCTGGTTAATATCTTTGTCTAAATTTTGCAACTCACATGATCGTATCTATTTTTTGCATTTGAATGATATTAAGTGAAGTCTCTTCCTATAGCATTCTTTTTTTGTCTAATCTAGCTAAGGTTGTTGAATTAAGAAAAGTCTAAATCTATATTCTTTAAGGTTATAACTGGTTAATTGTGCATTTATGGTAGAGAAAAGGTCAAACATTCTATTTTGGTGTATCACCCTTTAGGTTAGAATAGGTAGATTTTCTTTCTATGCATTCCTTCTCCCTTTTCCTTTGCAAGTGTAATTAGGTGCACCCTAATAGTAAAGGAAGTCAACCTTCTCTGGAGACATAACCTCATAGTTCAAGTCCTACAACTAGGAGGTTGTTTCCATGTTTCACAAGGTTGTCCTTAGGTAAAACTTTTGACAAGGGTGCAAATTTTTATGACAATAGGTTCATTGCCAAATTGTAATAAAGTAGTGAAGGAGTGAATAACGGTATTCATAGCATCACAAGCTAATTTTAGCAGTTAGAAAGATGAGATGTGAGGGTGTGAAACACAAAAAATAAAAAGCCTAGTCGAATGGGGGCACCTAGAATCAAGAAAAACATAAAAGTCATGGTGAAGAAGTGATGCATTATTCTACACATCACCACAACTATTAGTTTTAAAGCATGAAAGTAGTTTTAATGACCATGTCTAAGCTGGATGTATGAAGATATGAAAAAGTTTATAGTTTTCATCTTTTTGAGGATTGATAGGTTTTTCAAGTGTGCTAATCTTAATTGCCATTAATACTACACTCCCCTTGAAGAAGAAAAGAAAGTCTGAAAGATAAGAAAAAAATCATTATCATTTTCTTAATTGCCTAAATTTCTTGAGTGAATTTCAAGTTGTAGAGTGAATTCTAGTAAGTTTTAGCATTTAGTATATAGAACTAATAGACTCGCTTGTAGAGATGCCTCAGAGAGAAGGAGAATTAATCACCCAAGCAGTGATTGAAGAATTAGATACACCACCAAAGGTTCTCAATACATTCATAGAAGAATGGATACATATTTTTCCTAGTTCCACCAATACCCAAAATGCAAATGAACTTTATTTCAAAGGCCCATGTGCATTATGTAAGGATGTAGAGGTTCCTAATATAAATTGGTATGAACTATTCTGGTGTTTCTACAAGAACATAGTAGCAGAGATTCCAATTTGTAACCCTTAGGTCAGGAATTTGAGTAAGTTGATTATGATAGAAGTCTTTGTAGACATGGACTTCATAAAATCATTAATCAAATGTTACAATCCTATAAATAAGTCATTTCATATGAGAGATACAAGTATTTTTTCTATCCTTGGATAAAGAATCATTCATAGAGGCATTCAACTTGGATGGACCTATATCATTGCTGATTGAGATAGAGAAATGGAATGATAATTTCACAAAACATAAGAGCTTCTATGTGGGTAGGAATGTGATTAGACACATTACTTTGATAAAAAGAATCTGGGAGACCTTACAAAGAAGAAAAATATTGAGAACATCATGCCCTTGGAATTCTTCCAAAGATACTTTGTTTGGAATCAACAAAGTCCTAGGTTTAAATGGAACCATGAATGTTTGTAGGAGCATAGTATATCATGGCTTTGAATATCCAAGACCCAAATCATAATGTTGGGTATGATTTTGTTGAATATATCATTGAGATTATCTATAAGGAGACCACTACTACTCAACAAGGAGACTTGAAGGATTTAAAATTCCACCACTATTCCTTAATCATGTAGCTAGTTCTATTCAAGAATGTTGATATATTTGATTAGAGTTTCTTCAAGTCTACACAAGAGTGGGGAGAAAGGCAACTAGGACAAACATGGACAAGGGTATGGCAAATATTTTACCCTTATTCTAATGTCATTTCTTTTTATAATGATTTTTTTTATCTATTTCTAAAGCTGATAGGGTTATTAATTGAAAGAATCCTTAGGAGTCGTAGAAAGGTTATTAAAACTAAAATGTGCTTGATACTAGAAAGCAATTAACACATGATTGGGGTAGCATTTTCTTGTTTGAGGAATATACTATCATAAGAATCTTTAGATGCTCTTAGCCACCCCATATCCTACTTAAGTATGTTCCTAAGAGGTTAGGGTTTGTAGAAATATTTTGGCAATTGATTTCCTTGAATAGAGAGTACTTAGGAAAATTTATCAAGAAGGGAACCTTTCTGTGTAGATACACCAAAGTAGGAGACTTTAAAATTGAAAAAAATGCCAATGAAGAAACCAATGCATTCTTGTAAAATCATAAACTACCAACTTGTCTAGCTAGAACATATGACCCATGCAATGTAGTTAGACATGCCTTGAAGAACATGAGGGTATGTAATTTTCCTCCTACAAAACCTACGTGGGAAGAAGATATTATTGCTGAGAGGGTAAATGAGGACATCGATAGGGATAGGATAGAAAAATATAGGGATATTGTCAATTTTGAATATGAAATGGAATAGGAAAATCAATTGTTCAAAGGGTTTTATCCCGGTGAAGACTATTGGTCTAGATTGGACAAATGTGTGGTGAATTTTGATGAATTGGTATCTTAGTTCCTTGAGGTAATTAGAAAAAATATTGATCCAAATTATTTAGTTGATTAGATTATGGTTGAGTTCTCTCATGATGAAGACCAACCTAATCAGGAGTAGGCTAAAGAAAACTAGCCTGAGGATGATATTCTTGAAAGTTTTGAGTGGGAAAAATAGACAAATAAGAGGCAAAAGATGATGGAACTATCAAAAAAAGCCTAGTAGAAAGCCGTCTAAATTCTTCCAAGGGGTAGTAAGAATTTTGACGATATAAGGAGAAGGTATTTGATATCTCAAGCATAAGAGAATGAGCAAAGAGAAAAAAACTCCAAATATAATCTCGGATAATAGATGACAAGATTATTAAAGCTCATCAGTTCATGAGGGATGATAGATTTATAAAATTTGAAGAGTTTAAGAGCTTTTTATTTAAATTGAATTAGAATGAACTTAAACTACAAATGAAGGAAAGATATTTAGAAGAAGTAGTTGTTGGACTTGTGAAAAAACTATAAGAATATGATCTTGCCAGTGAGGCATGCACTATTTAAGAGGCCAAAGATTTGGTGACAAGGAGTGGCATGATTATATTTCTAGGATGGGATCTCAGTTCATCCTTTTTGCTAGATCAAATGAGGAGACATGAAAGAACAATTTCATTTGAAGATGACAATCAATTTGGAGAATTGAGAGGGTCATGTTTTAATATAGATGCTCAAACAATGGTGATTTGGAGTTTAGCTCTAGAGAATGATAATACTATTGCTCTAGAAATCAAAGAATCCCCTAGGGGGAATGTTATTTTATGGCATGTGTAGTTAACTTCTAGTGATTAGTTGTATGGGATTCATACTTCATTAGCATTAATGAGTAAAAACAAGATGGATACAAAAAAAAATATTAGAGATTTCTCAAGACAAGAAGAATCTATGAAGAGGAAATGAAAAAAACTTTTGTCTTACAATAGAAGACTATCAAGCTAGAAATAGAAGTAGCATCATTAAAGAAGAGTGTCAAAAATGCTATAGAACTCCATGAAAAAAGTGTGTAAGCAAAAGGTCAGGCACCTGAAATAGGATAAACATGAGGCCATGCAATAAATATTGATCAAAAAAATTTAAAATCAAGCGAGGATGCAAAGATCAGAGAAATGAAGAACTTCTTGATTCATAAGATCAATGCATTGAAGACAACTTGTCAAAATGTGCATAGCAGCTATCCTGAATTAGAAGGAGTAGAATATAAATGTTCAGAGGATATTTCTATGTTATCTCCACTGTTTAATACATGGGGCCCTTTCATGCAATTTTTTGATAATTTAGTCCCTCTGCTACCTCAAAAGAAAGACTTGCCAAAGGTAACCATTATGAATACTAGAAAATCTATCCATAAGGTGAAAGACTTGAAAGGTTTCTTCTGTGAAAAATGTAACTAATCCAAAAATAATAATAAAAATTTTTGTAGGTACAACTAGTTTCATACCTACAAATTTGGATAGTGAAGGTACATTGAAAGACTGGGTAGAATTGTCATCCTTTTTAAAAGACATTCTTGATCATCCCAAGTTTTTGTCATTTTGGAATAATGGAGCAAGTGCTACAATGGTTTATGATATGGTTGATATGCTTTATAAAATAGAGACAAAAATGTCCAAAGTAACTACTAAGGTTAAAGAAATAACTGATGTCAAGTGGACCAAGGGCTTAAATGAATTGGAGATAGTTAGAGATGCCATTTGAATGGATGTGGATATAGATATTACCATATGGGAATTAATTGCAGACAAAAAATCCTTGCCATCTAGTGACAATGACTAATGTAGTTAATATGTAGTTAAAGGTATAAAGAACAAAGAAAAGGCATGGATGGTGACATGATCTAAAGAAAAATAAACTATTTGAAGAGATATCTACTGACAAATTCCACCTACCAATTTCATAACTACATCTTAGATTTTTGGCCATGTACAAAGAATTTTTTTTTATTGTAACAGAATAGCAATATCTTTGTATTTTTTTCTAATAGTTTTTGACAAGTGTCCTCCCATCTGAAGCTTGTTGCAATCCTTTCTATAAAAGTATTTCCAAGATGTGGATTTGAGGTTTGATTTTTGTCAAAATTTTGTATTATGCTAGCTTTAGATTAGGTTTAATAAGTCTTAGTGTTAAATTTTTTATGTATATACCCTGCAAATCTAATAATACATCGAACATTGAAGGATCATGTTGTCTTGTCTTGAGTTATTATGAGTTTACATTAGTATTGCATGATTTTAAAGGATAATTAATACAAGAACAATATTCTGCAATATCCATTTCTCTAAATTATGTCTCCATTATTACATGTTGGTCATCTTGAGATTGTATGAGCAAGGTTTATGCAATTTAATGCAACTAGGATAGTTTGTATATAAGTTTGTTGTTGCTTTTAATTCAAGGAATGTAGTAAACACTTCAATAAAGTGATGGGAATTCTAGTTACATAAGAAGGATATTCATAAGAATGGGTTTTAGGTTAAATTTCTAATATAATTGATTGTAAGAAAATTATTTAGAAATAGATTGTTGGGTAGACTTTAAATGCCAATGGATAGGGCACTAATAATTTATTTAGTTTGTATGTCAATGAAATCATAGAGTTGCATGAAGAAAAATCTTAAAACCAAATCATCTTTTACTTTCATGCATGAAGAGTTAAATTTTTGGTCATCACTTATTTGCAATAATCTGTTGTATGTCATTATTAGTTGTAGTTGTCAAGGATCATTTGTAAAGTATAGAAGAATTGTGACCATTTTATTTTGTAAGGGAAAGAAGTGAAATAGAAAGATGATGTTAATAAGCATATGTTGAAGTCAAGAAGCATAAACTAGTTATATATCCATATGTCCCTCAAGTGAACCTACTTTGGTTTTGCAAAACCTAAAGAGTAGAGAATCCCTGTGATTTTATTGAGGTTGGATCTAGATTTGAAGTTTTATTAGTTTAAAATAGGTGGCAGCTATCCCTTAGAGAAAGATTTATCCTCAAGATCCTAGTATCAAGGTACTTTTTTCTTCATAGTTCCAATAACTTGAAGAAACAAAAATGATGACCATAACTACACTGGTTGAGTAGGTGGATAACCACACGATGAGAGGATAAAATCTACATTCATCAAGCATGGAGAACACTCAAAATAGTATCTACAAATAATCAAGGGCCTATTTTCCATTAAAGAACTAATTAATACCACATTTTCAAACATGCAAAGTTAGACATGTCATCATTCAACAAAAATCAATAGTCAAACTCTCTCCATGTGGCCCTATTACCTTTAAGCATTCTGCCACCTTGCCCAACTTCCTATCTTTATGCTAACCTATTGAATTCCTTCTTTCATGACTTTGCAACCAAAATGCATAACTATAAATGAATCCCTATGATGTTTTAAAATCCCTTAACTATCTCAGCATTGCCTTCTTTATAACTTTGTGCCTTGAAATCTATGTACATGACTTAACTGTGAGATGTTGTGATGACCACTTTAAACTATTGAGCACTCCATCACAATTGCTTACTATCTTTTCTTTTAACCTAGTGATTTTTCCAAAGCCTCCTAGAGTTAACATTTCCTTTGAATCACAACATTTCAACCTTAACTCTCGCCTCATCTTTAACCTTGTGAACATGCAATAATAGGCTTTCACTGCTTTGCATCCTGAACCCTGGGTTAGCCTATACTCCATGCAATACTGCAACTATCTTGAACTATAACTACATGATCAACATTCAGAACATCATGAATTAAGATATTAACTCATATCTTAACCTAGCAAGAAAGTGATCAAAGCATTTCCCCAACCTTGCCACCATGATCTCGAGTTAACCTCAACTACATGTAAAGATGAAAAATCCACTTCCTTGAATGATTTTGTAGATCACTATACCTTATAGAGATAAGACTTGACACCTATCACCCATTTCCATGGCCCCTTTCTTCCTTCTTTGCATGGCTATAACAAACAATTTCCATAGCTATAGTGATAGAGAAACTGCACACAATTTTCAACTTGTGAACTGTCAAATGAGTAGAAAATTGTTCATTTGACAACCAAATATTCTAATATGAATCCTTCAATGCATGAATCTAGAATATTCATTTTCATGCACCCATCAATTCCCAAAATTTCACACTATTTTTTCCCAAAAAATATAGAAATTACATCATTCAATACCCAAAAACTACATAACTCATCCCATGGAAGTTGTATCTGATCATTTATCTTCTATGGGATAAATGGTGAAAAAAATGTCAACATTTCTTCTAACTGAAGGGGGCATGCTTTCCTGCTAAGAATAGACTAGAAGCCTTAAGCAATCTATTGGTCTATATAGTCACAAAAAAATGAGCCTCTTCTCTACAATCAACTAGAAAAAATTGCAACCTCTGCAATTAGGATAATTTCAATACCAAAATATTGACATGGAATTCTGTAACCTTGGTTGAGGTATTACCATCAAATGACCTTGCGTAACATGGAAATAATCTCAAAATTGTGGGACTTGATCTATGAGATTGAGTCTTTAGGGAAGGTCAGCTTCCTTACAATCAAGATGCACCTAATTTCATTTGAGAGGAAAAAAGAGAAGGAGATGTAGGAAAGAAAACTACCTAATCTAATTTAAATGGGGGTGATGTACCTAACTCAAATGGTTGTAACTTTTCTCTTATATGCATAACACATCAACAAAAAGCCCAAATACATGGATCATAACTCTATTCCACTCTCAAAGAATCACATGCAGGGCTAGAATTGATCAAATGATGAATGGAAACACATTTCCATAATACAACAAGCATCAATAATTTTGAACACAACATATAAACCTTAGAAACTAGAAAGAAACAATAAAGTCAAAGAAAAGTACATCCACGAATAATGAAAAGAAAGAAGAGGTAAAAAGAGAACTATTTCATTAATGGAAAACAAGGAATATAGTTGTAGAGCATATGGCTACTACAAGTAGACATAACAAAATAGGGAAGAACCACTAAAAGATATTTGAAACTTCCTTTTATAGAATTTGGGCATAACTTGTTGGCATTAAGTTATTATTGCCATTAATGACAATACTTATCTATATCAGTATAGCTACCAAGCTCAGCACTCAGTTTCCTACACCCACTGAGCTTCATAGTTTACACTGAGCATCTATAGTGCATATTGAGCATTCAGTGGTTACCTTATAGGTTCAACACTTAAGTAGTTCATACCGAGCTTCGTAGTTCACACCAAGCATTCCAATGTTCATCAAGCTTCACAATGTTTACTGAGTGATGGAAGTGTAGTATTTATCAAGTAATGAAAGTGCAATGTTTACCAAGTTATGGAAACAAAGTGCTTATCGAGTAATGAAAGTGTATTGTTTACCGAGTGAAAGCAACGTAAACAAAGGATTTAGTTTTTACCGAGTGATACTATATCTACCAAGTCTCCAATGGTTATCGAGTTCAGAACTATGTCAAGTGATTAGTATGGACTGAGCCTTCACTTGTATTCAAGTGCATGATGATGTTGAGTAATGCAGTGGACACTGAGTACTAGAAGGTCACCGAGTTAGTTCAGTGAACTCAAGTTTTCTACCATTTGGCCAACTCAACAATGTTTTCTTCACTTGTGTTTTAGTTGAACTTGCAATTGTAATTATTGGAATGGTATATATGTAATCTATTATATCATTTACAATAAATTGATGAGAGTACTAAGAGAGGCATGTAATGTTTTGAAGTGTAAATACGAATCAGTACAAGAGTAGAATATTCAACAAGGTCTACAAGGAGCAGTAAAGATTCATCAGTCACAAGAGGTGATCTATCCCTCAAGGAACTAGTCAGAAAATCAAGTTTGTAAGTAGAACCACTATTTCATCCTAATAGGTGAATCAGTTTTGTAAATCCTTTAATAGGGTAGACTTAATAGTCTTTGTATAAATCTCCTAATAGAGTACATACTTCAATGTATATTTGTAAATCCTCTAACAAGGTGGACCTAGTAGTCTTTTGGGCTCCTAACAAGGCAGATCACCAGAAGTGGTCAATCTAAGACTTAACAGACCAACTTCATACTGCAGTAACAAAGTTTCGTGGGTATCATCCCCACCCCAATTTTAGTTTCTATTTGGAAGGTTTATGGGTCACCAAATCACTCTATACATGTGTTATAAATGTTTGTTCTCTCATATATGCAGTAGATTAGATGAATGAATTGAGAATAGTATATATGGTTAAAGTGCTAAATTATTTTAAACTTTTGAAGTTTCTGATTCACCCCTCCCCTCTCAATAACATATCATATCTTGAATATTTCCAACAATTGGTATCAGAGCTTTGTGTTTCTTAAGATAAAGTTTGATAGCTTGAGCAAATATCAAGGACAATGGAGATATTCAGACTTGACAAAGCTATTGAAAATTAAAAGCTAGATCTAGAAATGGCCATTACTCAATTCAAAGAAGCAAAGGAGCATCTTTCTCAATCCCTAAAGAGAAGGAAGGAACTTGCAAGACAAATGAATGACCATCAGTATGTTGAAGAAAATATGGAAGACCTTTCACCATCAAGTAGCTCAAATGAAGCAAATGAGGCTATCAAGGAACTCTTAGCAAAGAATGGCTCTTTGCAGGAAGAGGTAAGAAAGCTTAAAAGAGAACAAGAAATTCAATCAATCAGGCTATGTGAAGTTTTTCAATAGAGAAATAAGGCAACTAAAGACTTAGAAGCAAGAAATAATCAATCTATTCAGCATAAAAATCTTGTGGATCAACTATGAAATGCAAACGAAGAAATTATGAATCTGAGATCTGAAAATGAAAGCCTGAGGAATATTCTGATCACTAAAAGAAAAATCAATGAAAGCTTACAAAGTGACTTGAGATCTGAAAGAAAAGTCAATGAATTTTTGGAAAATGACATAATCACTATAAAAAAAGTCAATGAGAGAATGATGAAATCTCAAGCAGACATGACTCAATTAAATCAACAGAGTGAGCAGAATCTTCATAGACAAAAAGGTAGAGCTAGACTTGGTTATAAGGAAGAAGGTGAAACTTCCAAAGAAGGTGCCCAAATAAATCAAAGACCTACTTGCAATCACTGTCATAAGTTAGGTCATACATTAGACAAATGTTGGAGTAATGGAAAAGCTAAATTCAAAGGTAAATGATATAATTGTAGTCAGCATGGTCATAAAGCTAATGAATGCAAGGAGAAACCAAAATTTGAAGGAAATTGTCACAAATGCAAGAAGCATGGTCACAAGGCATTCCAATGCAGATCCAAATCATTTAATCCAGTTGAACAACTTATTAAAGAAATATTTTGATGGGACTACAATACCTAGTGTAGATGTTATTATTGTGGAGAATATGGACACATTGGCAAAGATTGTGCAAGACATCACCTAAGAAAGAAGGAGACTATTGTAAGGTGTTTTACATGCACTGAACTTGGTCATATAGCCAAAAACTACATGAACATAGGAAGAGTCAAAGATGAAAAGAAAACTAAAGTTGATAACATTCAAAAGCAGATGAGGCAACAGTGGATTCCAAAATCTATCAAGCAAAATAGTTCAAATGATGGCAATGTCACTCAAGAAGTGGGTGACTCCACCATCTCCAGTTAGATCCATAAATAAGGATATGAAACTACATCTTCTAGTAATATCTCAAGTAGTTCCAAAATAAAAGAAAGAAAAATGATCAAATCAATATTCCAGATACACAAGGATCAAAGAAAGCGCATCTTTTGCCGAGTTGCATCTACCGAGGAAAGTCGGTTGAAGACCTTATCGAGCTAGGTCAGGAGTAACTAAAAGTTTTGTTCAAATCATAGAGTTGCAACCTTCTACTGAGCAAGTGACTGATATCCTTTCAACCACTATGTCATCTTAGCTACCTTTGTACCAAGCATTAATGGAAAAAATTTCATCAAAAGAGCAGAATTTGATTTCATTCTTCAGCATGATTTTAGAGCTAAGAAATTTTCAAGTGCAATTCAAGAAATTTTGAGTGACTCCAAGTGATTTTCTAGCAACAAATCTGTTTGAAAAATTTCTCTCTTTTATCGAGCATCAATGGCATCTAGGAGTAGCAGCAGCACCAAGGCAAAGAAGGGTTTAGAGATGCTGATAAAGGGTATAGAATGGAAAGTGCCTAACTTCAAAAAATTTCTGGCCATTGCAGAATCACTTGACCCTAATGGTGCTCAATCTCAAATTCCACTAAAGGTACTCCTTATAAATGATATTTGCACACAAGTTAAATGTTCTGTTCAAGAGATTAGAAACCTAGAGATGGACAATGCCCTAGGAGAAATGAGTATTGGTGGCTCTTTGAAACCAAAGCATAAGCATTTTGAAACCACAGGCTTGAATCATATCTCACATATGCCAAGAAGTTTCCAAACCAAGTGGATTAGATATATTTTGAGTTGGGTGCACAATGGGCAACTATGGTTAGAAAAGCTAGTGTTAATCACAAGGAAGATGATTCACAAAATCATAGGTCTCCCTATGCTCAACAAAGTGAAGGTTACCAAAACCCACAGGATGGGTTTACTTATAGAAGCAGACCCTAGCTGAATGGGATGGTACAGGTTTGAAAGTTAGCATTGTATTTGATTTTGAACTAAGATTTGGCACTCATGTCATTTCCCACAAAATCTATAGCTCTAGTCCACTAAAAAGTGTACCTTGTGAGGCTATGGATTTGGCCTTGAAATTTGTAAAGAAGAACCTTGAATTTGACCTATCAGAATTACTATTGAAACAATTAAACAAGAACATGGATAGTATAAGGACTTCAAAGAAAAATCCCTATAAATTTGGTTCTCTGTTGACTTTTTTTTCTTCTATATTCAAAAATTCTTTTCGTCCAAAGCAACTGTAGTGTGGAGAAAAGATATCCCCATTCTTTATCAGATAAATGACTTTGTAGCAAAAATGGGTGAAAATTTTGAAAGCATCATGGATAATTATTTTGAAGATTTCAAGGAAAGGATGAATAATAGGTTCCAAATTCCACCAAAATTGCTTGAAGAATACAAAGATGATGTATGCTTTATGGTTGATTGTGATAAAGTATACATTTAGGTAGTCAAACCCCCAGTTGCATGGGTGAAACCTCTTCCTTATGAGGTTAATATTGATGAGGCCAAAGACATTATTGAAGCACTGGTGAATGAGGTAGTAGACCCAAAGCAACCAATTTTTGGAACATATGATGAGTCAAAGGCTAGAATTGAGATTGAAATCAAGCTACCCCAGGCAATAAGAAAATGCAAGAGGAAGATAGCTAAGTTGAAAATTGCTACTGGCCCTCTTATGGATGAAGAAGATGATGAAGAAGAAGAAGGAGGTGAAGAAAAAGGACATGAATCTAAAGAGGAACCACCAAAGAAGAAAGTTAAGGCAATTATTACCAAACCTAAGAAGAAGCCTACTATAGTATTCTCTAGAAGAACTAGAAAAGGCAAGCAGGAACCTATACTTGTCAGGCCTCCACTCACATTTGAGGAAAGGCTTAAATAATTGGAAGAGGGAGTTGGCATCACAAATTTGAAGGCATTGAAATTTGAAACAAGAACTGATGCTAAGAAAATGTAGATTAAGGAACTGGTACTCAATAAGATGGGTAAATGGAAATACTCCCCAGACCAGCTCACCCCTCAAATCTCCAAAGATTTGTTGGAGAGATTGCAACCAATATGGGAGTCAACCACCCAAATGGACAAAGACATATATGGGCAATCCCTGAGGAATCTTCTATTGAGTCTTACTAAATTAGAATTAAAGGCAGTAATGAAGAAACATGAAGGTAAAATGATGATTAGATTTCACACATGTTTGATTTTAATTAAGGACATTGAGCATGTTGTAAATGATGCAACAAACATGTGGAAGAACATCTATCATCTAAAAAAGCCTAGTGATGACCCTGTTGAAATCAAGGATTGTGACAATAGTGATAGTGATGATTTTGATAGCACTCCATCCATCATAGTTACTCTAGGAGAGTTGTATGCACTAATGAAAGAAAAAGAGGAAGAAGACAAGGAGGAAGAAGCGCATGAGGAAGGAAAAGATGAAGATGATCCAGTTAAAATTGCAGTAGAAGTGATTGCATCCCTTCCTCACTCTCTACCAAAGATTGTTACATCCACTATGGAGATAGCTTCTATAAGCAAGATTCTGAGCACAATTTCCACATCAATTTCTCAATCTTCACTAGCCACCTCCTAGCTCCAAGTATTTGAAATAGATACTAGCCTCCTTAGTTCCTTCACCATTAGTGAGTGTACTAGTAAGTTCCACAATTTTATCTCCATCAATTGCAGTAAGTTCTACAATTTTTTTTTCCATTAGCATCATCTGTATCCACTTCCACTATAATCAGCTTAGATTCTATTATGGGTACTTTACCAAGTATGGTACTATTTTTGGGAATTTTTTTGATCTATTTAATACTTCTATTGGCATTCAATCCTCAAGTCCTATCCCAATTTTCACTGCTAGACCTTCTATCTCCACTATTGTGTCTCTTCCTAAGGTCAAACCAGTCACAACAAAAGTCAAACAAAAGCATCCATTAAAACTTCTGATCACTAGAAAGGAAATTGCAAAAGATATTGACTTAGACATAGAGATAGTGATTCCAAAGATTGATTTTGACAATGCTACCATTGAAGAGATTAGGTTAGCCAGTCAACTCATAGAGATGAAAGCTACGCAAAAATAGTTAAGATCAAAAAGGGATAAGGAATATAGAATAATTGAAAATTCCAAGAATATAATTATAGATGCCATAGGTGTTGAAGTAGATTCTACTCAACACATTTTGATTTAGTTAGAAGAGGTTGTGAAAAAATTTAATGAGGATTCTTTCAGACAAGAGAAACTTATTGAGAAAGCTAAAAAGAAACTTGATAATAAGGTGCTAGAGCATATTGCTCAAAAGATAGTAATAAAGCAATTTGAATTGTCAACATTTTTGGGAAATTTTAAAATTCTTTTAATAATGCAACATCCCTTTTTGCTAAACTTTGTGATGTTTCTAGTTTTACCAGAGAAATAAAGGATAAGTTAAATAAGATTGACATTAATATGCAATCAAGTGCATCCAAGTTGAAGGTGAACTCCTCCTCCACAACCTCCCACCACACCATGATCAAATATTTGGTAGATGTATAGGCAGAACTATTGAGAGAGGAAGCTAGGATCCGGTCTACACTCATAGACATCTAGAACATGATCCCTCCTATCATGGGCACAATGCAAAAACATCTTGTTCATTGTAAAACATTGGTCCACGATTAGAACTTCTCAGTGGCTGATCACTTGATTCAATTATTAGTAAAAGTTAAAATTGCTCTCTCCACCTATTAAATTTTGCAGCAGACTTAGGTTAGTACTTTTGCAACCATCCTTAAGGTACATAAAGAATTTCTATCTCACTTTTGTGTATCCATATAAATTTTATATATACAGTCCTTTGGCATTATTGTCAAAAAGGGGGAGAGATTTAGAGATTCAGCATAATAAATGAGGAGAGTTATCACTATAAGTGATAAGCAGAGTTAGCACTCATTAGAGTTAGCATGTGTACATAAGTATCATTATATATACATTCTAAGTCATTAAGAAGGTATATAGAAATGTATATGCAGCTGTTCTACAAAGATCAATTTTGAAAAACCAAAATTCATTGAGTCAGGTAATGTAAATATGTTTTGGCTTATAAGTATTTTGTTACTAATGCCAAAGGGGGAGATTGTTGGCATTAAGCTATTATTTCCATTAGTAACAACACTTATCTATATCAATATATCTACTAAACTCAGCACTCAGTTTTCTACACTCACCAAGCTTGATAGTTTACACCAAGCATCTATAGTGTATACCAAGAATTTAGTGGTTACCTTATAGGTTCATCACTTAATTAGTTCATACCGAGCTTCGCAGTTCACACTAAGCATTCTAGTGTTCATGGAGCTTCACAATGTTTACCAAGTGATGGAAGCATAGTATTTACCAAGGAATGAAAGTGCAGTGTTTACTAAGTGATGGAAGTGCAGTATTTATTGAGTAATGAAAGTGTAGTGTTTACCGAGTGAAAGAAAGGTAAACAAAGGATTCAATTTTTACTGAGTGATACTATATCTATTGAGTCTCCAATGATTACCAAGTTTAGAACTATGTCAAGTGATTAGTATGGACTAAGCCTTCACTTCTAGCGAGTGCATGATGATGCTAAGTAATGCAGTGGATGTCAAGTATCAGAAGGTCACCGAGTCAATTCAGTGAACCTGAGTTTTCTACTGTTTTGCCAACTCAGTAATGTTTTGTTCACTTGTGTTTGAGCTAACCTTGCAATTGTAATTATTGGAATTATATATATGTAATGTATTATATCATTTACAATACATTGATGAGAGTACTAAGAGAGGAATGTAATGTTTTGAAGTGTAAATATGAATCGGAAGAAGAGAAGAATATTTAGCAAGGTCTATAAGGAGCAGTAAAGATTTATCAGTCACAAGAGGTGATCTATACTCCAAGGATCTAATCAGCAAATCAAGTTTGTAATTAGATCCATTGTTTCATCCTAATAGGTGAATCAATTTTGTAAATCCTTTAACAGGGTAGACTTAACAATCTTTTTATAAATCTCCTAAAAGAGTGCATACTTCAGTGTATATTTGTAAATTCTCTAACATGGTGGACCTAGTAGTCCTTTGTGTTCTTAACAGGGGAAATCACCAGAAATGGTCAATGTAAGCCTTAACAGGCTAACTTCATACTGCAGTAACAACGTTTTGTGGGTATCATCCTCACCCCAATTTTACTTTCTATTTGAAAGGTTTCTAGGTCACCAAATCACTGTGTACATGTGTTATAAATGTTTGTTCTCTCATATATGTAGTAGATTAGATGAATGAATTGAGAATAGTATATATGTTTAAAGTGCTGAATTGTTTTAAAGTTTTGAAGTTACTGATTCACCCCTCCCCTCTCAATAACATATCATATCTTGAATATTTTTGACATAACTCTAATATTATATTGAGTTCAAAATCTAATTAGGTGGAGTTGAGATTACAAAGGAGAGAAATAACTAGGAATTCTAATTAGATGCATGTCTCCATGCAAAAAATCTAATCTAGCATGCACATGGAGCCCTAAAGAGATTGAAACGATGGTTGTAACTACTCTAACTAAGTAGGTGGATAACCAGGTGGAAGGAGGATAAAATTTGCATTCATGAGGTATGGAGAACACTCAAAATATTAGCTACAAGTGATCAAGGACATGGTCACAATTAAGGAGCTTATTAATATCATGTTTACAACCATCTAATGTCAGTTGTGTCATCATTCAATAGAAATCAATAGTTAAAATTTCCATGTGGCCCTATAACCTTTAAGCATTCTACCACCTTGCCCAACTTCATAACTTTATGTTGACCTATTGTCTGCTTTCATTTGTGGCTTTACAACTAAAATCCATACCTATAGATGAATCCCTACAATGTTGTAAAAGCCCTTAACTATCTCAACTTTCCCTTGTTCATAACTTTGTCACTCAAAATCTTCATCCATGACTTAACCATGTGGTGCTATGATGATTACTTTAAACTGTTGATTGCTCCATCGCAATCACTTATTGTTCCTTAACTTTAACCTAATAATGTTACAAAAGCCAGCTATAGTTAACATTTTTTTTGAATCATAACCTCAAGTTTAACCTTGCAAATGTATGATAACAGGTTTTCACTACCTCACAACCCAAATAATTTGTTAGCCTGTACTCCATGCAACATTGAGAGTGTCCTAAACTTTAATTACATGATCACCATTCTCACCATCATGACTTAAGATTTTAACTCATATGTTAACCTTGTGAGAGTGCAATCAAAACATTTTTGCAACCTTGCCACCCTAATCCTAGGTTAAACTCAACTACATGCAAAGATACGAAAGCCACCTACTTGGCTGCCATTATAGATCAATATACCATGGCGATAAGCATTGAAACCTATCACCCATCACCATAGCCCCTTTTCACCTTCTTTTCATAGCAATACAAAATAATTTACATAGCTATAGTGATAGAGAAACTGCACACAACTTCAACTTGTGAATCATTGAATGAGTAGAAAATTGTTCTTTCGACAACCAACACTTTTAATATGACTTGTTTGACACACAAAAATGCATTGTTTAGTTTCATCCACCCATTAATACCTAAATTTGCACACTATTTTTTGCCAACTCTACACAAATTACATCATTGAATGCCAAAAAACCACATAACCTATCCCATGGAAGATGTCTCTAATCAGTTATCCATGATGGGATAAATGGTGACAAAAATGTTAACATAAACAAGAGTTGAAAATGAGAAGATATTAGAAAAATAAAGAAATAATGTTGCTGAATAAAGTAAGAGAGAACAAGAGAAGGAGGAAATAAAACAAGAGGAAGAAAATAAGAGTATAGAACTGAAAGAAATTGCACTAATTCCAGCAACAACTCTAGCAATATCAACAAAAACAACAATATTTGATGATTATGATCATCATAAAGGGCTAATGAGATCCATGAGAAAATTACTTGAAAGGAACAAATCAACTAAGTATTTGGAAAGAAAACTAACAAAAGTCTTGGAGAGAATGTAGAAGATAGTCCACACAACCATCACCAATACAAAATTATATACAAAGGTGAAAGAATTTGTGAAATCTTTTGATGAAGAATTCACAACCTTTTCTAAAATTATTGCAGTATAAGCACATGTGAATCATGATACATCACTATCTAATTTAGTACACATAAATGTCAAAAATGATCTAAAAACATTGGATATGTGCATTAAAGAGTTAAGGAAGAGTATAGATGAAGGTAAGAAGTTGTATGGATAGTGTACAATGTCATACAATTACCTACTAGAATTTGATAATCAAATCAAAGGCCAAATGAGTGAGTTTCAAGAACTCACTACCATATTGTAGCTACTAGAGGAAAACATTGAAAATTTTTGGCACTAAAATGGAAAAGGTTCATAATGCTATCAAAGGCATTGAAATTGATAAGGAGAAAGTAATCAAAATATTCTTTACCCTTAGAGAAATTTTTTCACCCAAAATCAATATTTTGTAGAGGCAATTGGAGGAGTGTCTCACAACTAAGGCCTCTTATGATAAATTTTCCTATACCTACTTGAGCATGGTCAAAGTTGCATCATATGTAATTTGTGCACTCATCAATATATTTCACACAGCCAAGGAGAATTGGAAGAAAGATCTTGAGAGACTAAAACTTGGTTTTGTAGATTGTATAGCTAGAATATCAAGTTGAACAAAGAGAGGCAACATAGTTTTGTATATACATTTTTGACACCTTTGCCATTGATGTCAAATGGGGAGAAGTATATGTAAGAAAAATTGTATATGTATATGTTTGTAAAAGAAAAATATGTATATATGTAAGGGGGATCTTACCTATGTAAATGTGTGATAAGCAATGTAATGATCCATCAAAATATGAATAAAATTTTATGTTTTGAACAAAATTTTGTGTAATTTTTTTTTTCTTTATTTTGTTTTGTATGACATCATTATTAGACTTAGCCAATTTTCTGAAATATTACCATCAATGAAAAAGGGGGAGATTACTAGAAATATGGCTAGATAGATGTCTGAATGTTGTCATTTATAAAAACATATATTTAGCATTTCATACATGCAATCAGAGTTAGAAAATTATCAAAGTGTTAGATAGGTTACAATAGTCTAGAGATGGATACAATATGTATGGGCAACCAAGTTTGAGTTTCAATATGTGCAGTGAAATATTGATAGATGGCAGTTTCATGATGATGTTTGTCAATGCACATACCAGTAAAGATAGTACAAAGCAAGCGACAGTTAAAATACTAGCTCAAGTAATCAATAGAGAACAATAGAGCATGATAGCTAACTGGACTATACAGCCTAAGGAATTATTTTAGAAACAAAATAATTACTTGATCATGTTGGGCTGACATCCTAGATATTTACACAAATTTGTTTTGTATTTGATCAATTGTGTGAAAGAATCAAGGCCAACTAAGCACATATATATTAATTTATGAGATCTAAGTAAAGATCATATCATGTCCAAATAGTGTGGAGTATGAATCTAATGCAAGTTATATGTGAAGAAAGGTTAAATGATATGTGATACTTATGTGATGCAAAATATGATGTATGATGTTGGAATTACAATAGGAAAGGTAAACTTCTAAGATGGCGATGGGGGTGGGGGGTGAATCAGTAGTTTAAAATTTGACTCATAAAACATTCACCACACATCCATCTCATACATTTAATAAGTAAACCAAAATACCATGTAAAGAATGTATATCTAAATCATGCAGACAAGTAAACACTCACACATATATGACACCAAATATGATTACCCAAAAATCCTCCAATGAGAAGGTAAAATTGGGGTGGGGATGACACCCACAAATCTTCACTACTACAATGATAAAGTGTATCTAATCATGGTTACAATGTTTGATCATGAGACATGATCTACCATGTGAAAGATATGCCCTATTAAAGGCTTACAAAGATTGTTAGGTCTTACCCTATTAAAGGATTTCAATACCTTGTTAGAAGTTTTCCTTGTTAAAGGAATTTGACTCACAATTAAGTAAGCATCATATTAAAGGATTTCAATATTGCCTATTAGAACTACTCTATTAAGAGATTTAATTGATTCACCTACTAGAATGACTCAACATTGATCCTACAGTTAGCACTTGGTTGTTTGATGATAGATCACCTGTAAATTGATGTATTCTCAATCCTTCTTGATCATATGTCTCTCAATTGTATGCTATTCCCTTCCTCTATTCTCCTTTAACTAATTTTGCACTGTAATTTCACTTCACAATTCCTTAGCCACCATGAATACTTTGTTTGTGCATGCAAGCTTCTCTCTTTGCTTCTTCCACACACATTAGATAGTTTAGGGTTTAAGAAGACTTTAGTGACTTAGGGTTAGCTATGAATCAATGGCTATGATTCGTCCATTTTTCCAATTAAACCTTCCCTTTTTCTGAATGGTTGCATGCAATTCATAGGGATTCCAACTTAAGATTCATCCTTATCTCCAAAAATATCGTAATTCAATCTTTAAGTTGGCTCTAAAATGGTTTACATAGTAGTTTTTTCCATTAAAAAGACCTATGTCAAAATTATCTTACTCATCATCTAAAGTCTTCAATGCTTGACATATCCTGATTTCGATACTATGACTCGACATCTAAATAACTTTCCATGCACTTCTTGCTTGACTCTTGTATCACTTGACATACACTATCTATTCAACACTTGAGTGACTTGGCACATGAGTGGCTTAGCACTCACTATGGACTCAACATACTCTATCTTATACATGTTGCACTCAGCATGTACTACTTATTCAACATGAACTAAGTGACTTAAGTGTATAGACACTCACTTGTCAAAATTTATCAAAGATCAACAATCTCCCCTTTGACATGAGTGTCAAAAACTCTTTGTCATGCATTAATATCCATAATCTTATGAGCATAACATATCTCTTATTCAGCTACTGTACAAAATTTGAAAATATCAAAATTGTGTAACAACTTATACCTTAAAATTGATATTTCCCCCTAAGTTGATAGGTATGTTGTATATTCAAAATTCTATACTTCTATTGAGTAAATGTGTCCCAACTGATACTCTTTCACTTCATGTTTTTTTGTGGTGTTCTTTTCTTTCTCTGTTTCTCTCCTTTTCACTGTCTCCCTCTTTTCTCTTCTTTTCTCCCCCTTTTTGATACTTATGTCAATGGGCTATACACTAATAGTGTGTTTCTCTAAGAAATATTTATGAAATTCTAGTATAATCTCAAGAGTTGCATCCTAATTTTCACATGCTACATCCAAAGAATTAATTTGGATAGCTAGCTTGACAACAAGGTGGACTAGGCCATCTAATGTAGAAAGATTGGGGTCTTTCTTCATAGGAGTTTTTGCATATCCTAATTCCTTGTGCAAAAGCTCCATGTGAGGAGTCAATGTGGTTTGAATGATAATTAGTTTAGCCCTTATGTTGGCTTCTTTAGTAGATAATGTTGCTAACTGACTCTGTATTTGTAACAAAGTTTTGAAGTACATCTCACTTTGAGCTAGAGTCATAGGAAATTTTGCACTTGATGTATTAATTTGACTTACCAAACTCAAAATGTGACTTCTTATCTCTTGTGTGAGGAGTGTGGGGTTGCACAATTTGGTGTATAGTGAGAAAATATTCTCAACTACATTCTTCACACTTTCTACCTTTGTTGCCAATGCAACTTGTGTGAGTGCTATCTCACTTGATATTTTCTCATTCACTTTATTTTGAAATTTCTTTCTAGACCATTCTAATAATTTAGAATTTGCATCAAGGCCTAAATTATTTACATTTTCCACTATATTTGTCAGTTATTCAATCAGTGGTTTGGTTTCATCTGGAGTAGGTAGACTAAATGCATCTAGAAAGATATCTTTGATATCTAGTAGTGAATGCTTCTACCTATGCTCCCTTCTAAGGAGTTCCTAATGCTTCTTTCTAGCTAGGGCTTCTTGCAATATACCCATCTTCTCTATTGTCATTGTGTCATAATCATACTTTGGTAACATAATCTCATCATCAAGGCTTACATCTACATATTGTATTACCTCTTCTACATTCAACGAGCTTGGACTTGACACTGAGATTTGCAATGGTATTGTGTCTATGCTTAGCTTTTGAAGAGTGTGACTAGAAGGAGTGCCATATTCTAGTAACACTACCAATGCTCGAATGGCTTCTTCCTCCTTTAACTTTGGTATCAAGTCAATCTCTTTAGGCTTGTCTTTCTCTACCATAATGTCTTGAATTTTTCCTTGTAGTTGTGGTGGAGGTGCAAATAGATTTATCTAAACTGTTTGACTCTATTCATCAATAGTGGCTTGGGTTTCCATTGTATCCTTCCCAATTGTATCAAGCTTTGTTGGTGTAGCTTTTGGGGCTTTATCTAAAGTTTGTACATGAGTGACTTGAGGGGTAAGGGTAGGTGGCTCTTATGTTTTCACCTCTTCCCTTGCAATGTTAGTCACTATTTTCTATATTTTATCCACACTTACTAATACAAGATTATCACATAATTTTTCTTGTAGTGTAGATTGATCATGTATCTTTTTTAGATCTTCCTCTATTAGGGGGTTGATGTTATAAGTAGTTAGATTAGAAACATCCTTCACTATTATTGTTTCAATATTTTCACTTGTTATATGTTGAGGGATGACATTAGGCAATTGTGTATCTTGTACACTCTATTCTTCTTGCTGGTTTACCTTAGCTATTGCCTTGTCATATATATTCATTTCTATACCTTCCTCAATTGTGTCTTCACTGTTATCATCTTCTTTATCATATTTTACCATAACGGGTTCATGTTCTCCTTCTTTTAGTGTAGCAAGCCCATATGTAACCTTCCACATCTATGTGGACTTGTTCAAAACATCTTCAATATTATTTTGAAATATGTTGAAGGCTCTATATTTTGGAACAAATCTAACTACATATTTCTTAAAGCCTTAGCAATTTGTGCCTTATTGATTTTAGGCATAAATTGTGCAAGTGATGTCTCCCTTATTTGCCTCTCTAAATTCAAAAATTAATACCATTTTTGCTCAACTCTTTCATATAGGCTTTTAGGCATAGAGTTAGCAATCTCTTTTGAAGCTTTCTTAAAATTTTCCATCATGGCATATATAGCTGCCTCCACTTGATTCTTTTCAAATTTACCAAGATCATTTTTGACATAAAGCTTGCACCCTAGCATGAGGGAATGCATCTTAGGTAGCCTTGTATAACATGGAAATAACCTCCAATTGTGGGACTTGCACTCTAAGGTCAAATCTCCAAAGAAGTTTAGATTCCTTACTATTAGGATGCACCTAAATTATTGTTGTGGAGGAAGAGGGAGAAGGAGAACATAAATTAAAATTTTGAAAGGAAAAATGAGCCAACTCAACACATGAAGGAACTAAACTAGCTCGACACATGAAGTAAATGAAGACATGAAGAGACTGAGTTAACATGAGATGTTAACCCGACTAAAAATTTTGTTAACACACATCAAAGAATTCAACTCATTGAAGATCTCTCAGATTAGTTATCAATGATGGGCTAAATGGGATCCAAAATTGCCAACATTCTTGGCAACAAAAAAGGCATGCTTTCTTGCTAAGCATAGACCACTGGGCTTAAGAAATCCATTGGGCATAGAATCAGTAGCAAGAATTGACACATTATCCCACCTGGAAGTTCACAAAATCTACAGCCAACAAAAAAAAAACTCTAGGGAGCTCTGGAGAATGGAGCAAATGTGTTCATGCACTTCTTGGAAAGCAAAGAACTCCTACTCTACTATGTACAAGTATTTACAATACAAAACATTAAGCAAAGCCATTGACTGGCTTGTTGAAGTAACTACCTTTCCTAACAAGTTGGTTTCTTCTTCCATGCACATGGGTAGCTAAAAATAACAACAAGAATAACAAACATGTTGTTGCATGGAAACCTCCTTTCCAGTTCAAAAAAAATGAATCTTTCTAGCACTAGGATGTAGCCTTGTGGAGCAAAACATACTTTCTCCTCTTTGTGATTTTCTTCCACATGCTCTAGAATGAGCATGACTGGGGGCTACTTGCATTTCTACAGAGCTAGATGCCTGATGGGGCATTCTCTTGATAGCTTTAGGTCTAAGAAATCAACCTTGACCACATTGTTGTGCTCTACAACCTTGGTAGCCTGCTAATTTGGGAGTATCTCTTCCTCTTCTTCTGAAGAAATAATCTCCACATCCTCTCCATGTTACACATGAACCACTTCCTTGGGAGCTACTAGTATGGTGTGGTTCTCCACTTGCTACTACTAAAAATCATGATCATCTGATGAAGGAGTAGTCTATTTGATATCCAAGGATGAACCAAACACCTCTATCTCATCCCAAAATGTATCCTCATTAGAATCCTCTTTCTCTACTATAGTAATATGCATAGGCTAAGGGAAAACCTCATGCATATTAGCATGTTCCTCCTCAAGGATAGATCCATCCTTGAGGCTCTCTTCTCCATTCTCCACATCATGGGGACCTGTCTATTGCAACAAATGGTTCTCTTCTTGCTAAGCTTGCAATAGATCCTAATTCATCTGTAAAGGCTCAAAAGCCATGATTTATTCCTCAAGAGAAGGAAAAACCTTTTCTTCTTTTTGATCCTTGACAAAAGAGGGAAGCACTTCAAATAAGAGGATTGAATCCTCTCCCTTTGGCTTAATAGCTACCTCTTTGTCTTCCTTAGTAGGCTGCAACTCCTCCCTTGATAGCTTCGTGGGCTTGTTTTCACTCTCCCAAAACTTATTATTTGGACCATTAGTAGTCCACACAACTGGTCCACCCTTAAAGAGTGAAATGGTGGTAGGTGTGGAAGGCTCATGACCCAACCAATTTTCTCACATAGGGAGTAGAGATGTCGCAGCAACAAGCTCTTGTAATGGAGGGAGCCTCTTGAAGCTTGGGATGAAAAATCTTAGAGAAGGGGATGCTTGTACTTCCTTGGTTTCAAAATGAGCCAATTAAAGCCTCATTTCCTCCTCTCTTGCTATAGTAACTTGCCTTGCAAGATTCTCGTCAAAATATCTTTGTCTCTCCATCTCTTCTTGTTCCTAGAGATAGGCCCAGTATGCCATCTCCTCCTATTGTCTCTCTATGTATTGTTGCCCTTTAATCTCATAAAGATGCCTATCATACGCTAGAAATAGCTCATCTCATTTACAAAACCTCCAGTATATCTTTCTACTACTCTCCTAGAACTTGTAGTCAATCTACCTTTCAAACTCCATCATATCTTAAAGCTTCTCATACAAGGATGTTGGGACTGGTGGAGCAAGAGTAGAGGAATAAGAATAACCTTAAGCATATTGGCTATAACTAGCTTGGGGATGAGATTGGAATTAGCATTATGAGGGCTAAGGAATAGTATTTTCATTATATAGGGGGGAATAGTAGTTATTTCTATGAAATGGGTCCATGGTTAGAGTTTCATAAACACTGCAATTTTATAGAAAATTTGAAATTAACCAAAATATTAAGAATGATCCTTAAATACCAGCACTAGGTCTATTTAAGACCAGTAGATTTGCACTAGATTTTCCATGGTGTTAGATAAATGACTCCAAAGGCTGATGGCACTAAGAATAATACTCAAATTCTTAGTGAATAAGATTGCAACTGGCTAACCAGTGGACTTATGATGCTGAAATATTTTTCCCACTAGGTGTGCCAAAAATTGTTCACACAAAAGCTTTCACCCTAGCCTGAGGAAATGCATGATAGGTAGCCTTGTGTACCATGGAAATGACCTCCAAGTATGGTACTTGTGCTTTGAGGTTGAATCTTTGAAGAAGGCTAACTTTGTTACTATCAGGGTGCACCTAAACTACTATTGGGGAGGAAAAGAGAGAAGGAGAACATAAATTAAAATGTTGAAAGGGAAAGCAGGGTGATGCACCAAGATATATATATGGTTATGACTCTATCCATATATGCACAACACATCAATGAAAATTCCAAATACACAAATCTTGGCTTTATTCTATTTTCAAGAACTCACATGTAGGTTTGGAACTAGTTGAAGTGCTAAAAGGAAAGACATCTTCACATATACAACCATCAACAACATGGACATGACATACAAACCTTAAAAACAAAAAACAAAAACCACCAAAAGGGAAGACACATGCACATTTGACAAATGGAAAGAATAGGAAAGCAAGGAAAACTATTTCATTAATGGGAGGCAAGGAATTACATAGTATATAGTTGCTGCAAAAAATGTAGATAGAGAAGAACCTAGAAAAAATATTTGCAACTACCTTTTAAAGAGTTCAACCATAACTCTGATTTGACTTGAACTTCAAACCCCAACCAAGGTGGAGTTGATTTTTAGAGAGAAATAAATGAATATTAGAGCTAAATATGATCTTGAAATCTGTCTACTATGATGAAGTGATAGGAAGGGCAAAATACATGCACCCAATTGTAAGAAATCAAATCCCATGAGATTTGATCATTACAATCATTAATGAGGCATGGAGATGCATAGATGTCATGCAAACAAGGCCAAAGAATTCCATTTAGTATTAAAGAATAGTCCTTGTAACATGTCATGGGTGCAACAAATAAATCCACACCACTATAAAAAAAAATGTAGGATGAGATTACACGTAAGTTAACCCACCACAAAAATTATAGAAATGACCCTCCTGGAATAAATTTGATTTTATCACAAAGGTGTTAAAAATAAATGTATATCTTCAATTAAATATGAATATCATAAGTTCTATAGAAAAGTCTCCCCAACAAGTGAATAAAACCAAACTATAGATTAAGATCTTTACAAAACCATGGATGGCTGAGATGCATATGTAAATATCCAAAGATGCTTTAAAATCTAATGGCCATCATATCTTCACAAGAGCAAAGAGTAGCAATGAAAAAATATGACTAGCATTTGATTTAAAGCAACCTAGCATAAGAAATATTTTCCATGTGGTATACAACTATTGGTCAACACATTTCTTGAATGCTTAGTTGAAGAGACAGTCGGGATTTTGTGATTTTGGAAAGAGAAAAAAAGTCACTCTCTAAAATGGAAAAAATGGTTACTGCAAAATGTTAACCCTGGTAGAAAATGCGTGTTAACCTACAACTCAGCACATGAAGGAAGTGTGAGCCAACTTGGCACATGAATGAAATGAACTAGCTTGGCACATGAAGAGATTGAGTTAATATGAGATGTTAATCCGATCGAAAAGTGTGTTAACCCATATCAAAGAATTTAGCCTATTGAAGATCTATTAGATTGGTTATCAATGATGGGCTAAATGGGGACCAAAGTGACCAAAATTATTGGCAACTTAGAGGGGATGCTTTCCAGCTAAGCATAGATTAGTGAACTTAAGCTATCCATTGGGCATAGAGTCACCAGCAAGAATTGACATGTTATCCCACCTACAACTTCACAAAATCTACAACCAATAAAAAATAAAAACTCCAAGGAGCTCCAAAAAATAGAGAAAATGTGTTTGTGCACCTTTTGGAAAGTATAGAACTCCTACTCTACTATGTACAAGTATTTACAATATAAAGCATTAAACTTGTCGTTAGAGATTCAAAATTTTCACCCAATTGTTCAATGAACTCACCAATTTGAACTACCATTGACTAGTTTGTTTTCCATGCCATAGTATCAAATGTAGGAAATTTGTTTTGAACATAAAATAAGATAAATATGAGAATATAACCAAATTTTCATTGAGCACTCTTTTTTTTCCTTATTGCTCCTACATTTTCAATCAACTCCTATAGTTGCAGCTTGGCAAGATCATATGTGTGATCTTTCTTGACAATCTTATAACCAACATCTAGTACACTATAGGTGATGGGGACACAACCCAAGCACAGAATGGACACAACAAGAAAGGAAAATTTTTATTAATTATAAAAAATTATGCTAGTACATGTAGTGTAGAGAAACAGACTCCAAAATAGGCCCTATGGGCTTACAATAGCATAAATCTGGAGATAAATTCTTCTCCCAATACCTTCTCTCAAACTCCACTTCGAACTGCCTTTTACAATGCCAAAAATGTTCTTAAATAGACCTTGAAGGTTTAAGGATTAGGAGTACATTATAGAAAGTGCTAGTTGGCATCCATCGACCAAGTAGAAGGCTCCAAAAGATGCATTAGAAGTTGATGCAAAATCTAGAAGAATCCAGAAATGGTAACCGAACTTTTAGGAGGCATAACTTTTGAACTGTAGCTCCGATTGACCAACTGTTTACATTTTTGGAAAGCTCTCAAAGTGCTCTATAGCCCTATGGACCAGCTTCTCTCATCCTCCATTTTTTGGCCCTTTTTGATGTCATTTAATGCCCCTAACCTGACTTTGAAGCATTCTTAGGAGGTCTCCAAAAACTAAAAAACTGCAATAACTTTTAAACCGTGGGGCCTTTTGACCTGATTCTTTTTCGAGAATGCTCTAAATTATAATTAAAATAATCTAACCAATTTAAACCTTCTAGTTCACCAAATTGATGGCTCAATTATATACTCCTATTTTTTTGGCATTGACACATATCCCAAGGTAATTAGAAACTCTAACCCAGAACACTGATATTGGAACTATGAGAGTTGGAACCTTTATTTGACCCAAATGGGTATCTAGAAATGAAAACACATGAAATAGAAACTAAGTCTAGGTATTTTTTTTTGGGTGACACAGGATTGCCCTTATACCTCTGGATGCTCCTGCATCAAACACCCAGGGTAGACTGAAAAGTGACCCTATCACTTTATGAATGGTAGAGGAAATCCCAAATGGGAAACCTCAGCCGTTGATATCCAAGTTGACTCCTCAATCGGTTGTCCTTTCCACTTGATAAGATACTCTTCATACTGCCTATGTTTGGTACTCCTACCCACACGAATATCTAAAATGTCTTCTATCTCCTCCTTTTTACAAGTAGGAATTGGACATGGCTCTAACATCGTCTCCTCATTTGCACCACCATCATGATACTCTGTTAAGTCTGCAATGTTGAAAATAGGAGAAATGTGAATACCATCTAGAAAGTCCACCTCATATGCATTTCCTAAGTCATTTTTTTTTAGAATTTTATAGGGGCCAAATTTCTTCATTTTTCAGCTTGTTGTAAGTACCGACTGGAAATATTTCTTTTCGTAAGTGTACCATGACTAGATCCCCTACTTGGAATTCCTTATGTCTTCTCCTTTGATCAGCCCTAACTTTATACTCTTGATTCATCTTGGTAATGTGTGTCTGAACCTCTTCATGTAGATGCTTGATATGTTCAACAAATTCTTTAGCTTCAACACTTGTCTTCTCCCCTTGCTCTATCTTCCTCAACTCTGGTGTAGTCCTTCCATATACAATTTGGAATGGTGATCTACCAGTACTCCTATTTATAGAGTTATTGTAAGCAAACTCTTCTTGTGGTAGAATCAAATCCCACCCCTTGGGCTTATCCCCAACTAAACATCTCAGCGAATTGCCCAAACTTCTATTTACCACTTCTGTTTGGTCGTTAGTCTGCGGGTGATGTGTGGAACTAAATTTCAAGTCTATTCTCAACTTTTTCCACAATGTTCTCCAAAAATATCCCACAAATTTAGTGTCTTTGTCAGAAACTATACTCCTTGGGAGACCATGTAGTCTTACCACCTCTTTGGAAAACAAGTCTGCAATATGAACAACATCATGAGTTTTGTGGCATGGAATGAAATGTGCCATTTTGGAGAACCTATCAACCACCATAGATATTGAGTCATTACCCCTTTGTTTCCTCAGCAATCCAAGAACAAAATCCATACTTATGTCCTCCCATGGCTTTGATGGAATAGGCAATGGCTAATATAGTCCAGTATTGTGACTAAATCCCTTAGCAACTTGACAAATTTGACAACTTTGCACAAACTTCTTCACATCTTGTGACATTTGAGGCCAAAAATAATGTTCTTTGAGAATGGAAATGGTCTTATCTCAACCAAAATGTCCTGCCATCCCTCCACTATGTTTCTCCTTAATCAGATTTTCCCTCATGCAACTCCTTGGAATGCATAATTGACTGCCCTTAAATAACATACCATCCTGAATCAGATAGTCTAACCACTTAGTTCTATCTACAGCAATAGGCTCTTTACAAGCTTTCCACACTGTAGAAAAATTAGGATCCTCAGGGTACAGATTCTTGAGTTCATCAAACCCAACTACTTCAACCTACATTACTGTAAGCAACAACTGTCTCCTACTTAGTGCATCTGCAACCCTGTTAGATTTTCCACTTCTATGCTTCAACACAAATGTATAGCTCTACAAGAACTCTACCCACTTCATATGCCTTTGATTCAATTTACCTTGGCTATTTAGGTACTGTAATGCCTGGTGATTAGTATATAAAACAAATTCCTTTGGCAATAAATAATGCCTCCATTTCTTTAAGGCCTGAACTATTGCATAGAACTCTTGATCATAAACATAATACTTTCTTTTTGCATCATTCAATTTCTAACTAAAATATGAAATAGGCTTACCTTCTTGGCTTAATACAGCCCCAATAGTGCTACCATTAGCATCACAATCCACCTGGAACACCTTTTTAAAATTTGGAAGTGTCAAGACAGGTTGTTCTATCACCTTCTTCTTCAACTCTTCAAAACTTCTCACAGCTGTTGTAGTCCATTTGAACTCTTTTCTATCCCCTCTTATTGTGTCAGTTAGGTGTGCACATATGCCACTGAAATTCTTAATGAACTTCTTGTAAAAACTAACTAGACCATGAAATGATCTTACCTCAGTAGAAGACCTTGGAGTAGGCCATTCCAAGATGGATTTTACCTTCTCTTGATCCATTTTGAGACCTTCAGGTGATATAACAAACCCCAAGTAGACTAACTCCCTTTTTGCAAAGATACACTTCTTCAGATTAATTAACAGTTTTTCTTCACTTAACCTTTCAAGGACACTACGAATATGCAATAAATTTTCTTTCAAAGTCTTGCTGAAAATTAAAATATCATCCAAATAGACAATAACAAATTCTCTCAAGAACTTCTTAAGTACCTCATTCATAAGTCACGTGAAGGTGCTTGGGGCATTCATCAATCCAAAGGGCATGACCAACCACTCATAAAGACCCTCGGTCTTGAAGGTAGTTTTCCTCTCATCTCCTTCTTGAATCCGTATCTGATGATAGCCTCTCTTGAGATCTATCTTTGTGAAGTACTGAGCTCCACTCAAGAAATCTATAATATCATCCATTCTTGGCAAAGGAAACTGATACTTGATGGTTATCCTATTTATAGCTCGAGAGTCTATACACATCCTCCACTCTCCATCCTTCTTTGGTGCTAGTACTACAGGTACTGCACATGGACTCAGGCTCTCCTGAATCAAGCCCTTCCTCAATAGCTCCTGAACCTATCTGTTTAGCTCCTCAGTTTTAGTAGGAGTCATCTTGTGATCAACCCTTTTAGGCAAAGTATCTCCTAGGATTAAATCTATTTGATAACTGATTTTCCTTACTGGTGGCAATCCTTCTAGAACATTATCAGAGATAATATCTCCAAACTCACCTAGTAAATCTGAAACTTCAAGTGGTATTTCACTACTACCTTCTTTATCTTTCCTAGGAATCAAAGAATAGCACATATGTTGATGTTTCATGCCATCTAAAAACTTCCTTCCATCAAGAAGAAAAATCCTAGCACATTACATACCTTTTTTCCTTCTTTTTTCATGGGCTTCAGTTTGTGGTGAACTCCATCCTTTATTAGAGAGTATGTGTTTGCATGACCATCATGTACTGCATGCCTATCAAACTACCATGGTCTACCCAACAATAGATGGAAAACACCCATTGGAATAACATCATAGAGAACTCCATCATGGTAACTCCCAATATTGAATTTCACTAAATATTGTTCACTTACCAGGACCTTATGATCATCCTTCACCCAAGCAATCTGATAGGGCTGAGGGTGTTTCTCCCTCTTGATCTTTAGCTTAGAGACCATCTCCTCTAATACCAAGATATCAGTGCTACCACCATCAATGATCACATCACAACATTTATCCTTACACTTGCACTTGGTATGAAATAAGCTCCTCCTTTGTCCTATTTCAATCTCACCACTTAGTAGGACCCTTTTATTTACTAAAGTCTCTCCTCTTTCTACATCCTTTAAATGTGATGATTATGCATCCTCATCCACATGAGCAACCTTATCTTGACCCTCATCTCTCCTATCTATCCTTCCTTGTCATTGAGGGCATTCAAAGGCATGATGACCTTCTTCATTATAATGGAAATAGGTACCATGGAAGCCTCCTCTTCCTTTTCTATGTCCTCTACCTCTTCCTCTCTGATTTCCAAAGTCTTGATCATGGGAGCGATTGAAACCCTTGTTCCTCTAGTTCCTACTAGTACTCACATCTTCATTTTTTTTTTGGGTTTCATTTCAGCCTCTAGATGACCTACCACTACCCCTTCCTTCTAGACCATGCCCTCTTTGTCTCCCTTCAAACCTCTTATTTAGCTTCTCTTCAACTCATAGGGCAAACTGGTATGTCTCTTCAACGCTGGTCATTCTTACCAAACTTAATTCCTCCTAGATGCTAGGTCGCAACCCACTGATATAATGAGCAACCTTCTCCTTATTTTCTTCTGCATGCCCTTCTCTAATCAGAAGTCGGTAAAACTCCTCTATATATTCTTGGACTAATTTTCTCGCTTACTTTAGCCCATGCATCTTCTTAAACAAATCAAGCTCATAATCACAAGGAATGAATTGCTTCTTCAATTTGTCCACCATACGATCCCACCTTGTGATCTTATCCTTTACTCTTCTATTTCATTCCAATTGAACCTCTTGCCCCTAGATTTTGGCATGTCCTTTCAGTTTTGCCTTTGCAAACTTAACCCTATCTAGGTCCTTGATATCCTCATACTTAAAGTATTCTTCCAGTTCATTGATCCAATCGATCAACTCATCTGGTTTCAAATTTCTTGAAAATACACCCACATCAATTGTAGGTCTTTTCCCAAACTTAGTAATGGCCCTAAAAAGCCTTTCCTTTGCCTAATTTAGAACTTCCCTATCAAATTCCCCTTCTGGTCCAATTTCTTCTTTGTCATTGTCATCCTCACTTTCGTCGCCTACATCAACATTTGTTCCTCTACAAAGCTCCTCTTGCAATGCTTGTACCTGCCCTTGGAGGGCTCTAATCTCCTCAAGATTAATAGCTCTAGCCCTTCCACCATGCTATCTTTATGGAGGCATCTTCTTAACTCAAAGCCACAACCACACAGTCCTAGTACAAACTGCCTCATAATCGGCACTCTATCTACACACTCAAGAAAACCAGCTCTGATACCACTTGATGGGGACACAACCCAAGCATAGAATGGAGATAAAAGGAAAGGGAAAATTTTATTAACTATAAAAAAATATGCTAGTACACATAGTGCAGAGAAACAGACTCCAAAATAGGCCCTATGGGCTTACAATAGCATAAATCTGGAGACAAATTCTTCTCCCAGTACCTTCTCTCAAACTCCACTCCAAACTACCTTTTACAATGCCAAAAATGTTCTTAAATAGACCTCAGAGGTTTAAGGATTAGGAGTAAATTCTAGAAAGTGCTAGTTGCCATCTACTAACCAAGTAGAAGGCTCCAGAAGCTACATTAGAATTCAACGCAAAATCTAGAAGAATCCAGTAATGGTAATCGAACTTTCGAGAGGCATAACTTTTGAACTATAGCTTGGATTGATGAACTGTTTACATTTATAGAAAGCTCTCAAAGCACTCTATAGTCCAATGGACCAACTTCACTTGTCCCAATTTTTGGCCCTTTTTGAGGTCATTTAATGCCCCTAACCTGACTTTGAAGCATTCTTAAGAGGTCTCCAAAAATTGAAAAACTATAACTTTCAAACTGTGGGGTTCAAACTGTGGGGCCTTTTGACCTGATTCTTTTTCTGGAATGCTCTAAATTATAATTACAATCAATTGACCAATTTACACCTTCTAGTTCACCAAAATGATGGCTCAATTACATACTCATATTTTTTTGGCATTTACACGTATCCCAAGGTAATTAAAAACTCTAACCCAAAACACTGATAGTGGAACTATGAGAGTTGGAACCTTTATTTGAGCCAAATGGGTATGCAAAAATGAAAACACATGAAACAGAAACTAAGTCTAGGTACATTTTTTTTGGGTGACACAAGATTGCCCTTATACCTCTGGATGCTCCTACATCAATACGACACATTGCTTAATCTTCTTGATTTGTAAAACTTGTGTGAAATTAACCTTACTAAAAAATCTATCGAAAGATTTGTGATGGTTTTAATTGTTATTCCTCTTTTATTCCACATAGCTCTTGCATTCTTTTCAATAACCTCTTTTGAATTGCTCCTTAAAGTCTTAGGTTGACTTAGGGTTGGATAACTTGTTATCCTATGGATTGTTCTCTTGGTTAATTTGATAGGCCCATTGTCTAACCAAAGTGAACTATCATGAATCCTGCTTAATACAATCCTAATCCATTTAGTTTTGAAAATATTCTAGAAATCTAGGGCACAAGTTAACCCTTTCTTCTCTACAATTTTGAATTCTTCCCTTAACACCCTATTTTCAAAAATCCCATCATATGCTTGTCTAATATCCCTATCTCCAATACATACAATCTTATAGTTGTAACATTTCCTAACATCTTGAACCTTTAAAACTTTTGGTGGTAACATAGATAATGCACCGAACAGATCTTGTTTATATGCAATATCAGCTATGGCCTTGAAAATTGGTTGTTTGACCTCATTACTAACTAGTTGAACATTCAAATCCTCCTTACCCTCTACATCCTTTGAACTAGATGACATTATGTGAAACTAGGGTTTTTGAAAATAAAAACAATGTAGCTTGACACATGATAAATACCTTGCAAGATCTAACAAAGTGGTGTCGAATTTCTATTCAAATCTTGTGCAATTTCTTTTGATGAATTTCCTAATTGCCTTTAGCTCTCCTTGCTCTTTCTCAATTTCTAAATGATGTAAAATGAGCTGAAAATTGATCAAATACCCTTTTGAAAACCTTTAATTGATGTTGAGTGCTTACACAGTTCTAAGCTCGACATCAACCAATTTTAGGCTCACTCGACATTCATTAGTATTTTTACTCATTTAGAAACCATTACGAGCTCAGTATCAACTAGCCAGTCTTTTAGCTTGACATCCTCTAGCATTTCACTCAGCAATCATATGAAACTTTTTTTGCTCTACAATAACATGAAAACCTTAAATATTTTTCTTTGACTCCTAATAACATCTTGCATCTTTATTCATGCTTATGTAGAATGTTTAGTACTAAATTCTTTTGGAACTAATGTATGATATAGCTTATGTATATCAATCCCACATACCTCTTGATTGCTTAGTTTGATGGGGTGTAATCACTTGACCCATTGGGTGAAGTGATCCCTTCTCCACTTGATGTGCTGCAATTATCTTTTTTCTTCCATGTCTTATTCATTTCATTTCTAAAATTTTCAACATCTACCTTTCCTTTTCCTTTATCAAACTCACAACTTGGTGTCTTTGACTTTTTTGGACAATAGCGACTAATGTGACCAATCATCAAACAACTTAAACATGTGGTTTGACTAAACCACCTTTTGTAGCAAAAGAAACCCCCCTCCAAAAAAGGATATAAATTATTGGTGAATCTTTCATTATTCTAAAAAACCAAATTATTTTTATTAGTGAATATCTTAGAATTTTTTTATTTTAAATATTATTTACATCGGCAATTATTTTGGAATCATAATTTTTTGAGTAGAAACAATTGGCGAATCTCAATAATAATAGAAAGTTCACTAATCGTCATGAAATGTTACAAATCAAAATTGACCATGTTTTATCTCATGGAAATTGTGAGGATAATTAAATTATATTTTTAATAAATAGTGAAAACTAAATATCAGTAATATATCCTTAAATAAATATTGGTGAATGAATTTTAATTTCTTTGATAATATATAATATTTAGCCGAATCAAATCTAATCATGTATTGAATATTGTGGTGAATATTTGAGTTTAAATTTTTTAATAAAATAAGTTATTGAGTGATTTTAAATATTTTAGAACTAAATTTAATTAAAAAAATGGTGATTTAGGTTGCATTCAATCATAAATTATTGGCCGAATTACTAGAAAAAAACTTGCAAAATTTGCAAAATTAAGAATATTCACCACTGAAAAACACACTATTTTGTAGTCACTTTTGAAGTGTGTCCTAATACAATTCTCAAAAACATGTCCATACTCTTGACAATAATGACAGCTATATCTTGTATTATAATCCTAATTGTAAGAATTGTCATTGTACTTTACCTTTATTTATCTATCTGATGACCATATGGGTTTGGATCCGCACTCAAATGCACTATGTCCATAGTTCTAATAGTTATAACAATATCCTTCAAATTTTTGTGTGTGCATGGTCATAGTTTTGCATTCATATACCGAATGAACTTGTTTGTTGCACTTATGGCAATGAACCATACTCTTATGCTTGACATTCTGATTTACAGTCTTGCTCCTACACACATTAGCAATATGTACTTTCTTACCACAATTATGACAAGTAGGTTTGGAATTCTTAACTCGGTTGTTCCTTTCTTCAACATTTTTCGATGACTCTCCTTCTTCAATACTCTTGTATCCCAGTCCAAGTATATCATTATTACATATAGGAGATCTCAATAATTGCTCAAAGTATTTGATGGCTTCTCTTGGTTTATTGAAACTTTCAACAAATTCTTTTTCCCTTTTTAGGTCATTATGCAATCGCTCATTCTAGAACTTTGATGATGTTATCTCAATGTCCTTGACATTCAATTGATAGTTGGCATTCATCATTTGAATCAAAGTGTCGAATTGCATGTTGGAAATCTTGGTTAGCTTTCATGATTTATCTTCTAGTCTATTGTTATTTTCTCAACTATTAAGAAAAAAAATACTTAATACCAAGGTTATAAAGATTACAATAACCTAAGGATCATCTGCTTCTTATAAATAGTTACTTGCTCTTCATATCTGGACCCAACTTCAACAAAATCATAAAAGACTTTCTACTCTTTAGGCTCTGCGAAACCAAGGCAGGTGCACCTAAGGGATGAAATATTTTCAATTTAATGTTTCATACATAACTCACTCATTTCATGAAACTTTGCAACAATACACATCCCTCAAGGAAGATTTGGTCACAATTCTCCTTAGATTTACAAATACTTCTTGCAATAGCAACTAACTACGAATCAAAGGTTAAAGGCAAACAAGTGTAGTGTAGCTTTTACAATCTTTAAATAGTGAAGTAAAATTGATTTTGATTTGATTGTTCATGACTTCTCCATCTACAAACTAAACTAATAGATTAGTGCCTCATCCATTGGGATTTAGAGTCCATTCAATTTCTAGATCTAACTAACTACATTACAGTCAATACTATCAACAATTCTCACTGAAAATCATTCTTATAGAAATCCTTCCTATTACCATGGAAACCCTAGCAACATACAACTTGATTTAATTGCATTCAATTGAACAAGCTTTGCTCATAAAACTTCAAAATGACTAGGTAATAAAAATGGAGATAAGATTCGACAAGAACAAATATGAGGACAGTTCATCTTTGTATTAAGTTCCTTTGAAAATTGCATAAAATTGAAACAAAACTTAGAATAATTCAAGATAAAACCTAAAAATCCTACAACATTAATGTATTCTTAGATATTTACAGAGAAACACATAATGAAGTTTACAACAAGAAATTGGACCGAACAAAGTTAGTAAAAACTAAAATTATGCAATAACTAGGACCCTTTCTCTAGCCTTGGAATCTCACTTATATAGGGTGAGATGCAATAATCTTCAGGCATAGAGAAGTGATAGTTTTCCTTTAGACAAAAGATATTTACATTTTTTGTAATCATAAAAGACAAAATTTTGTGTAACAGAGAAGCTTTACATTATAACATTCCTTTTGGTGGACCTATTTCCTATTATACTTTCAAATGCCACAAATGTAATGATTAGCTCTTTTGTTATTCTAACTCCTTAGAATATATAGCCATTAGGCTTGCTAATGATGTGTCTGCCTTTGATTAATGAAAATTCACTTCAACTTGAGGATCTCCATCCTCATCATCATGCAGTGTTAAAACAACATTTATATCTGTGTCCCCGGTTGCCACATCATCAATTCAAACTTCTATGGTAGCAACTATAATTGGTTGTTCTATTTTGTCTTCTTTTGTTGAGGTATCATTTGTGTGACTTCCTAGCCCACATCCTCTTCTTGTATTTCTATCTGTATTGAAGACACAAAATCTTCCCTCCATTTGTTGAAAACTATATCATCAGGCCAATCAAAATTTAAGATTTCATGCTGCTTTTTAATTACAAAACCTCTTATTTTTTCTATTTCAACAAATTCTTTTCTGATGGTATTGCAAAATAGTTGCACTTTGACAAATTCTTCATTTTTCATTGCCCACAACACATCTCCATTTTCATTATTAACTTCATTCATTCTGGAGCATAGTAAATCATCCGGTTATTTCCCCCACTCTTCCTTTTCTTTTACTTTATCAATCTTTTTGAGTGCACCAGGAAAAAGATCAAATTTCTCTCCCATATATTTAGAAAGGAAAATAATTATTCTCTTTTGAACAACAACCCTTTTCTCATAAAATTCTATCAAATTATTCATTATATCAAAAGTCTTCTCTATTTGTTCACAAGATAGATTGATGACAGAGATACACATAAGAGTAATATCATTAACTCTTTCACTCCATTTTTGCACAATGGTGTTTAGGTTGTCTTCTTCTCTTCTCATTTCATTCCACATATCTAGGATCTCCACCAATTGGTCATAGAATGTTGGCCATTCAATCTTATCTACTAAGTATAGGATTTTTTTCCTGAGTTTTTCTTTGTATTGATTATTTAGCTTAATTTGCAATTCCCATAGATTATTATTTTCTTCTTGAAACTCCTCTAAAATATAAACTTCAAGCCTTTGTGGAGTATCAAGCAGCTCTATAAATGGAGTAGACTCAAATGGTTCAACTAGGGGGCAATGATATGTGACTCAACGCCTACTTGATTCTCTCACTTTCCTCTTTCCTAGCTGCTTATCCATCTAGGATACTTGATTCTCCAGTAGTTTTATCATGTTTCCTCTTTCCTCATATGATTTTTTCATTGAGCTCTAGGAACTTATTCTTTTCTTTTCCAACAACCACTAAGCTGAAATTCACCACTTCTTTAGTCATTTTGGTGACTTCTTCATTGCCCACTTCATTAGCTCTATATGCTATAAGAGTACCAATATGCTCTGGATTGGAGATTTCTTGTATCCTCGTTTTATTTCTTTTTTCAATGGAAAAATTTACCAATGCTTGGTGGTCATTTCTATACTTCACTCATCTATGAGCCTCCAAAATTTCGTCTTTAGTTTTTTATTGGACAACCTTCTCTTTTCTAACAAAGTCAAAATTCATAGCATTAGCTATGTCCCATTCAAGTAAAATCAAAACACCTTACTCTTCCAATAATTGTCTTCCCTCTTCAGGGGTCAATTGTGCAAAATCTTCCATGAATTTGGCCTTAACCTCTTCCTCAATCTTAGACTCCAACTTACTTGGTTTCTCTACCTTTATTGATTTACAGTTTGCCTCAAAATTGCAAATGTTTATTCTCCATAAGAATTTTGCAAAGGCCCTAGACTACCAAATTTTCATCATTAATACATTTTTGAGATGAATGTGCAATTATTGGATCTATCTCCCTACCTCTATAATCAGCAATATTAAGGCCAAAAGATGGCATCAGAGGTTCCTTAGGCACTCCTCCTTCAATATCAGTGGTTGTGACAATTGTATCTCCTTCTCCTCTGATTTGCCTCAACTATTCTCTCAGAGATGCCTCATCATCTATTTTGAGTGGAGTTTGGAGAAAAAGCTAACTACTTTATCTAGACATATATACATCAACAAAGAGTACTACCAAAAAGGCCTATTAAGCTTAGCTTGAGCTATTCCAATCAAACCATTGTGAATTTTCTTATCCAACTAGGTGGATAAATCAAGAGTTGAGCTCATTCAAAACTATAGAGTTTGAGATATGATGAGAACAATAGAGACTTGAATATAATATTTCTCATCCATTCTAAATATTTTGCAAAGAGAAAAATATAAGGCTTGTTTCCTAAGATTGAAATGTTTCTTCTGCTCAAGGGCTCTAGCGTATTTGCTGTAACCAAAGGCAGTGGCCCAATTTTGAAAAAATGTTTTTGCAATGGTCCTCCCCTTAGGTATACCCTCTATGCATCATACCTAGCTTAAAATTCTTCCATATCAATTTTCTCATATATAGAATGGTTAGGGTTTAGCTTGAAGACTTCTCTAATTAATTCAAGAGAAACCCTAAATAGATTATCTCCTACATGGTTTTTCACAATTCTAGTAATTGGATCATATTTTTTAGCCATGTCTGCTAGTAAGTTAGTATCAAAGAAGACTCTAGGGACAATCAACTTCCCTATGTCAAATTCCCAAATGTTACTCATAGGAATATCTAGATTTCACTCTACAAACCATTTCTTGAAAAGCTCTAAACCCCCACTAAAACCTTTGCATCCCTTAGATAGTTTTCCTTATCATAAAAGGCCTCACTAACCACTAACCTAGAGTTTTTGGCAATGAAATCTCTACCCTTTGTCAATTCATTTAAAGATGGAGGTATTTTTTCAAGAAATTCATCATGGATTGATCTTTTTCAAATAGTCTACCTTGCCAAAAAAATCCTTACAAGGAGGAATTTTTAATTCACCTAGCACAATTATAACTTCTCAATATTTTTAGAAGTTTCAGACCAATTACCCATTCTTTTCTACTTATTTTTCTGTGAATCACTTCTCCAAATCATTAGAAACCCTAGAGAATTTTTGTGCCGTAGCTTTGGAAACATTTGTGCTTTGATAATTTTATGATTTTGTGGCTCAATGATTGTGAATTTTCAAATTAAATTGTAGCATTAAACTCACACAAAGGCTCATTGATCAGAATTAATACTGCACAGTCACAAATTTGTGCCATATTATGAATTTTTAATTCTACCTATTGATCCTCAAGCATCAAACTATCTTCTTTAAAATTTGAAAAGTTTCATTAAAACTGTATTAAAAAATACCACACGTCGAATAGGCACATTCTCGTAGTACTTAAGCTTTGAGCATTTTCATAATGGAGTGAAGCGCTAATTGTAGATCTTCCAAAGATTGAGAATCATGAAAGATCATCATAACTTTACAAATAAAGCTTTTTAGAATGTGGCCCCACTAATACATTCAGCTCCAAGCTGATAAGTACATGTGTTATCTTGCCAATTACTGCATTCTATTTCATTACCTTTTTCCACCCTAGGATGACTTGACAACTCTTTTAGCAACAAGTCCCACTATACCACATGGCATGTAGGTGCTTCCCCACTTTACTTAAAGTTTAGTTAATTTGGTAATGTGGGTAAGGACTACCTATTGATCTTCTAATATTAATAGTGTGATAAAATCATGCCCTTTTAAGGTTGAGTCGGCCACACCAACCAATAAATGCATTTCTTTTGTGCCAACATGTCTGACAACTGCCAATAGTATAGATTATGTTGTTACTTTTCAAAGGAGTGGGTCTATTACATCATTATATGCCACATGTCAAAGAGGCATTTGTTCACTTAAGTTAAAATCCGTGCATCTCCATGAAGTAGTAATATGCCCATTGTTGATCTTACAAAGACTAATGGCTAAATGATGTGACATCAAAAGGGAACCCCACTACTTTGGCTTTAACCAATGACATTGCAAGAAAATCAAAACATGATTTGACTTTTATTGACAGCTCTAAAAAAGGTCTAATGAAGTACTAACAAGCTTTGGCAAGCTTTAGTCTTTGCTAACCCAATGTCACTAAGTGCTTGCCCACTTCACTTAAACTTTGAATAGCTTTATCTTGCAGGTATGTGCCTACTGTTGATCTTGGAAATATCAACTATTGATCAAATCAAAATGCCAAAGTTAAGATATTTCACAAAAACCTTAAAGAAAGGTAACCATGGTTAGGTCATGCTTAACAATGAAAAAGGTTTGTTTCACAAAAAATAATCAAGTAACCTTTGGGAAAATAAAAAGTTAGGGTAACTGTATACTACACAATCTCAGTTGAAAATTGTGTTTAATTAATTTTGATTATTTTTAGGGTTAGGGCATCAAAACAAGGGTTTATGAAACTTTAGAAGATTTCATCTAGAGTTTTAACCAAATTTCACAAGATTGTAGAACACAACACTAAGGTTTTTCACTACTAGGTGCAAAAAAATATAAATTGTGAAAAACTAGGCCAACACAGTCTATTGGTCAAAACTCGTTTATCTTCTTCAATCATGGCTTTGTCTTCCATAGCTTTCTTTTTCTATTTAGTCACTTCATATAGTAGTATGGCTTGTGATTCTTGCTCTAACTTGAGATTTTTTATTTCTTTAGCTTGGGCTCTATTCTTTTCCATTAGATCTACAACTGCTACATCAAATTCATTGGAGTCTCCATTAGCAAATAGCTCAATAGTGTTTATCTCTCTGTATTCAATTTCATTCTCCTCAATAGCAATTTCCTTCCTTCTCTTCAAAGATTTCTTTAGTTCTTCTCTTTCTTCATTCAGTTGATGTAGAATGAGTTATATATTTCAATTCCCTGATTCTCCATGACCTTTCCCAACTTGTAGACTTCCAATTTAAGATCTTTCCTCAAAGATGCAAAGATTCTCTTTTAGAGAAATAGGCTCTAATACCAATTGTTGGAATTACAATAGGAAAGGAAAAATTCTAGGGGGGAGGGGGTGAATTAGTAGTTTAAAATTTGACTCATGAAACATTTACGACACATCCATCTCATACATTTAATAAGTAAACCAAAATATTGTGTAAAGCATGTACATCTAAATCATGTAAACAAATAAACATTCACACATATATGACACTAGATATGATTACCTATAAACCCTCCAATGAGAAGGTAAAACTAGGGTGGGAATGACACCCACAAATCTTCACTACTGCAATAATAAATTGTATCCAATGAAGGTGACAATGTTTGATCATGAGACATGATCTACCCCATGGAAGGTCTTCCTTATTAAAGGCTTACAAAGATTTTTAGGTCTTACCCTATTAAAGGATTTCAACACCCTATTAGAAGTGTTCCTTGTTAAAGGAATTTAACTCACAATTAAGTAAGCACCCTATTAAAGGATTTTAATACAACCTATTAGGACTACTCTATCAAGAGATTTAACTAATTCACCTTCTAGAATGACTCAATATTGATCTTATAGTTAGCACTTGGTTGCTTGATGATAGATCACCTCTAAACTAATGTATTCTTGATCCTTCTTGATTAGATGTCTCTTTGTTGTATGTTATTCCCTTCCTCTATTCTCCTTTAACTAATTATGTGATGTAATTTCACTTTACAGTTCCTTAGCCACCATGAATGCTTTGTTTGTACATGCAAACTTCTATCTTCACTTCTTCCATGCACATTAGATAGTTTAGGGTTTTCTCCTCCTTAAGAAGACTTTGGTGACTTAGGGTTAGGTATGAAGCAATAGCTATGATTCATCCATTTTTCTACTTAAACCTTCATTTTTCCTGATTGGTTGCATGCAATTCATAGGGATTCCAACTTAATATTTGTCGTTATCTCCAAAATATTGTAATTCAATCTTTAAGTTGGCTCAAACATGGTTTACATATTAGTTTGTGTCATTACAAAAAACTATGTCAAAACTATCTTATTTGGCATCTGAAGTCTCTAATGGTCAACATATACTAATTTATATACTCTGACTTGGCATGCACTAGTTTCTTAGCTCTTGTATTACTTGACATACACTATCTATTTAGAACTTGAGTGACTCGGCACATGAGTGGCTTTACACTCATGGTGGACTCAACATGCTCTATCTTATACATGTTGTGCTTGGCATGTACTACTTATTTGGCATGATATAGGTAAATGACTTAAGTGTATAGACACTCACTTGTCAAAACCAATTTGAAATCAACATAGGATTAGAGCATGTGTGAGATATAGTAGTAAGACAATATTATATGTATATCTACTCTTCTAAAGAAACTTAATTTTACATTGCATGTTAGGGCAGTGGGCTCTTCTTACATACATTGTATTTGATATACCAACTCCTAATAGGGTTGAGGCTTTTAATTGGGCCTAGTCCTCTAACAAGGACTCAAGATACTATACGTATTTCATAGACTCTTAATAGGTTCAATATCCTTAATAGGATTCTTTATTCTAGTGGATCATCCTATGGGTATCATCCCCACTAAGGTTTTCCCTTGGCCAAGGGTTTTCCCAATTAATAAATAATGGTGTTATGATTTATCTTTGTGTGTAGCTATATTTATTGTTCAGCATTGTTGGTTTAATCTTATATACAAGTTATAAAGTAATTGACAACATTTAGTTGTGGGAAAACATTTTCAGTATACTGATTCACCCCACCCCCCTAGTATTATATATTTCTAACAACAATAGTCTTAATCCATTTAGGGATCATCAAACTCTTCAAAATCTATAACATGTATGATGTTTATTTTTTTCAAATGTTTGAATTCATCCTTAAAATTCTTATTATTATTGTAAATCTTTCCCAAATCATCCCAAAAGTGTGAATTCCCAAAATATTCATACTTGTAATGGATGTATACCCTAATATCCTCTATATGTAAGATAATATCAAGGGTTTGTGAGAATGCACCCTTAGGGTCATCTTCCATAGATTCCAATGAATGTTTCTTAAATTGATACCTATGTCTCTTATTCACATCATAAGTTTGAGTTTCATCCATATCTATTAAGCTCAAAATATCTAATAAATACTTCAACATAAAGACCCTCCTTCGACTAGCACTACTCTTGTAGCCTAACATTATTTTGATGAATAGTTGTTTTATCAAGCCACGTGCTGAGTAAACTTGTAGGGTGATCTTGTATCAACCCTTTTTTGTGGATACATATTTTTTAATATTAAAATAATAGATAAGTTTTATTCATAAAAAAATCACATATTTCATGTACATACCTTTCAGTGATAGCAATGTAGGGCTTTCTAACATTTACTTGAAATCATTTCTCAATATATTAAATATTCATCTTCACTCTCTCTAGAGACTCAAATGGTAAGATATAAAGTGAAATAAGATATTAAATTATTCAAAAACATGACTATCATAAATCTATTAGTTCACATAGTACATAGAGTTTACTACTATGATATAACATGCTCCAACTTACAATGATCACCCATGTCATTACGCCATCTTTTTTTATCATAAATACTAAATTCAATAAGTCTGATATGTCTCATGTTAAGATCACATAGCTTAATACTTCAGTCTTGAGCTCTAATAATTTTTCGATAAAGAGCTCCCCCTAGGGCTAAGATAGCCAATTAAGTTAATGAGGAGGGCTTAATGCTTGATATTTATTTGCCCTTGATTTCCATAATAATTTTCTCCTTTTCTTTCCAAACTTTCACATTACCATTATTTCTTTCTTTCATATTTGTAGTGTTTATGTTCTCATAAGTTGTTTGATCAATATTTTTATTTCCTCTTCTATTGTAGTTATTTATTCTAACATTAGATATTATCATATTGTTTACAAATCCATTGGATCTTCAATATCTAGTTATGTATCTTAGATTATTACACTTGTAATAGATGTATGCATTAATTATGGCCTATTAATCAACCACACTTCAACATGGTCCTTAGATGCAAAACCATCCCAGAATGAATATTGAGTCATTCAACTAAAATTATTTGGTAATCGACCTATTGCCTTCTAACTAGATAGATTTTTTCATTGCTCTCAGAGTGAGAAGTTGGCAACTAGACCTCTAGTACAAATGATTTTTTAGAAGCTATATGAGTATGAAAATTGTGTTAGATGATATGCAATTAAGCTAAGAAATAAAAAGAAAATGCTATACTAAATAATGCATTTTAAAATCTAGATTATATTAACATGTAAGAAAGATAACAAGCTATGAATGTTTGAGCAAGTGAATATTTCAGTATAAGTTTGATGCAAAATCAACTCCACCTCTGTAATGAGGAAATGAAGACCTCTCAAATAGAATCCTAGGAATCAATCAATAGTCAAGATCAACTAGAATGATCTGTCAAGATTGCAAATGAGATTTAGTTAGAATGGAAACGTCCTTGTGTAGATGTAGCTAATTGTTTCATATTTGAGTGTGATGAAGAGTTAATTGATTCTCTTCTAAGTGTGAGAGAGAGTTAACTAAGTTAATTCTATTTCGAGTTCTAGTTCACTTAAAATTTCCATTTCTAATTTGAAGAGAATATTTGGAGAGAATATTTAATTTAATAAAATAGGATATGACCTCATAAATGCATAAAATTTAATTAATTGAATAATTTAAATTTAGTAATTAAAAATGAGAATATAAGCTTATTAAATCTAATACATACTTAATTCCTTTGTACATTAGCTAAAGAAGTAATTAATTTAATTAAAGTATGAATACTTTTAATTAAATTAAAATTAATCAATAGGTTTGATGTAGCTAATTTGAGTCAATACTTAGGAATTAAATAAAGAGTGTGATTAATGCATATTAGGGTTTTCTACATTTGATACTTAGGTCAAGTAGCGATAATTAGAATCATAATTTCCTAGTAAAATATGACTTAGGACTGATCAAATAGACCAAAATTGGTTAGCATGGCAATGTGCCAATTTTCAAATATTACATTTGCCCTTCTTTGAATGAATGTGTGAGCAACATGTTCAATTCAAAGAAATTAGAAGTATGATGCATAGATGAAGAAATGAGATTGGTTCTAAAATTGATGATATGAAGACCAATTGATAAACATTTTAAGGTTATCTCTAGAATGAAGCTTAAACTTAGGGGATATAGGTAGAACACCTAGATATGGATATGTGATGAGCTTATTATGGTTATCTCTAGAATGAAGCTTAACCTTAGGGAATCTAGATAGAACACCTAGATACTGAGATTGATAGCACAAAGATTGTCAAATTTCAATAGTATTGTTCCCTGAACAAGACTCAATTCTTAGGAGTTGGGATTTAGACTGTATCAATACCCGTCCATTAAAAGATGATAAGATTAATCATGATCCACAAAATTATCCCTAGAATGAGGCTTAATCTTTAGGAGTTAGGGTTAGACTATCCCAATACTTATCTATTGAATAGTGATCGAAAGTAAGAGCTTAGAATTGTCTCCAAAATGAAGCTTAATTCTTAGCAAGAGTTAGGATTATCCCCAAAACAAAGCTTAATCCTTAGCAAGAATTTGGAATTATCTCTAGAATGAAACTTAATCCCCTAGAGTCTACATAGAATACCTGAATATTGGTTCATGAAAGAGATAACAAGACCTATCATGAGTCATAGAATCATAATGAGAATGAGGCTTGATCCTCAAGAGTCAGAGGTAGACTGTCCCAATACCTGTCCTTTGAACTTTGACAAGAACTTTTATAAGATTGATCAGCTAATCAAAGGATGAGATAGATGACATATGATTCCTAATAGAGGAGACTAAGATACCCTGAGTGATGAGATGCCCTAAGTGATGAGGATATAAGATTCAGTCTGAGTTGCAGCCATTGAAGATATAATCTTATTAAATTATTTACATACTTAATTCCTTTGTGCATTAGCTACATAAGTAATTTTAATTTAATTAAAATATGAAAACTTATAATCAAATTAAACTTAATCAATATGCTTGATGTAGCTAATTTGAGTCAATACTTACGATTAAATAAAGAGTGCGATTAATGCAGATTAGGATTTTTTGCATTTGACACTTAGGTCAAGTAGCGATAATCAAAATCATAGTAAAATAAGACTTAGGATTGATAAAATTTATTGGAATTGGTTAACATGGTAATGTGCTAATTTTATGGTACTACATTTGCCCCTTTTTGAATGAATGTGCAAGCAAAACGTTTGATTCAAAGAAATCAAAAGTATGATGCATAGATCAAGAAATGAGATTCGTTCCAAAATTAATGATATGAAGAACAATTCATAAGATTTTTAAGGTTATTTCCAAATGAAGCTTAACCTTAGGGAATCCAAATCGAACACCTAGGTACTGAGATTAATAGCACAAAGATTATCAAATTTCAATAGAATTGTTCCCAGAATGAGACTCAATTCTCAGGAGTTAGGGTTTAGACTATCCCACTACCTATCTATTAAAATATTAATCATGATTCATAGAATTATCTAAAAAATGAGGCTTAATCATAAGGAATCAAGTTAGACTTTTCCAATCCTTTTTTATGAAACTCTAACAAGAACTATTATAAGATTGATCAGTTGATCAAAGGATGAGGTACATGACATATGATAACAAATAGAGGGGAATAAGATGCATCAAGTGATGACATGCCCTGAGTGAATCATGGTATTTTGACTACACTAGTTGAGCATTTCCTTTTGGAGACAAACACCTTCCATCTACTGCAAGGAGAGATGATGATCACACACAAGGATATCTATAGGATATTGTGCATCTTGTTCCATGGGCCATGAGTTGTGTATGAAATAGTACCATGCATAGGTTCAAAGGAACTAAGGGCTATCTTCTAGGAGGACATCATCATGGGCAAAGCCATCAGCTAGGAGGAGATAGTAAGTACCTATGGTCCCACCCATAGGTTGCCATTAGTATTAGCTATATTTATCAGCTAATTTTTGATGTTAGATAGAGGTTATCATGGACTAGAGTGTAGATGGGGATCGATTTTGCAGTTTATGTTAGATGCGCCCAAGAGATATGGTGGGGTTAGTGCATGCTCACCCAGATGTTCTATGAGATGCATGAGATAGTATATCATGAGAGGAACAACATGACCATTGAGGTCTATGTTCTTTAGGCATGGGCATGAGAGCATTTGTCCATGATAAAACCCATTCCTATGGATGAGAGGTAGCCCATGGAGCCATATATATACTAATATAGGGGCTAGTTGACCCAATCAACTCTGGGAAAGATGGAGCAGTGGAGGTCTCGATTAGATGACCAAGTAGTTGTAGTGTGGAGACCATGGAGGGAGACAAAGGCATGGGATGATACACAAGTGGAGCTTGGATATATATTTTCCTCTCTGCCACTGATAGGTCATTGAGAGGTTCCCACTAACATGGGTGTGGTGATAGTACCATTGGGCACATGATATATCTCAAGAGTATTATTTGTGTGTGAGGTTGGCAATAGATGTATATCGGGGGTACTCATCGAGATTAGACCTAGGATGATGGATGATCGATATTTTTCACCATAGTGGTGGTCTAGTGGGACTATCTACCAAAAGTAGTAGATAGGGGGATGACTCTAGCTTACTAGGCATATTTTACAAGTCATCCTTTCCCTAAATTCATAGATCCAATGGGGATGGTCATACCCATTCAGTTGGTACAGGAACCATAGGCACTACTAGAGATTCCACAATAGGAGAAAGTTAGGCATAAGACATGCTAGGTACCTATTGTAGACACCTAAATTTGATTACATCTCTTTGGTAATCTAATTTAGCTATCTCTAAAAGGAATCATTAATTAAATTCCTATTTAATTAATCCTTTGCCATCCCCTAGTGGATTAATTTAGTTAATCATCTATAATCCTAATTGATAAATCAAATAACCTATTATTTATCAATTAAATCCTTTTCTCCTATCTAATTCAAAAAATCCCCATTTATTAAATAAATCTATTTGATAAATAAAATCCTCGAATCCAAAAACCCCTAACCTATCCCTAATCCTCCATTTAGCCTAATCCACCCCATCCACCCATACTAACCAAGCTTAGCGACTAACTCACCCAACCTCATTAATTCCATCCACTTGCACATCTCTAAGATCCCTAATCTAATCCTAAACCCAAGCCTAATCCACTCCCTAATGTTGTCACATTCCCTAAACAAGTTTAAGACTTTCCTAAACCAAACCAATGTTTCCCCTCAAAAAACCCAACCACCAAGTCATGAGTGCTCTTACAAACCATAAAAGACTCTTACAAGCTCACTCATGACTCTTACATCCATCTTCCACACTCTTCCCTCTTCCACACTCATTCCTCTTACATCTCTCTTACATACTCAACTCCACTCATCATTCCTTTAACCAACCCCTTACCCTACCCTCTCACACTCATCCTCCTTGTGACAAGTGTCACCTTCCCATTGGTGCTAAACAATCACAATCCATGTGCTCTCCTTTGAGTGAATCCTAGCCCTCCTTAAGCCTTCATCTCTGTTTGCATCTTAGCCCTCCATCCCTCAAGCCCTTAGCCTATAAATTGAATCCCATCCCAAGCCATTCATCAATAATCTTTGAGTTAAAGTTACCATGCTATTTTGAGAACCAAAGCCATCAATATTACCCTTATAATGCCAAATTGAGAGCTCACAAAGCTACCAATTTTCCATTACCCATCTCCACCATTGAAGCAACTTTGAGCATCTTGAGCATACATCCACATCAAAGGACACATCTACAAAATCAAGAAAGCAATGAAGTGCTTCATCCTTTGAGGTTTGCATCTCTTGTTTGTTTTCTTTATCTAAGCATATATGTGAACTTAATTTTGGTTTGTGAATGCTTTCTTTAATGTTAATGTTCCTTGCACACTAAAATCTTGGTCTACACCTATTCCTTTGCAATAGCTGAGAGTAGACCCAGGTGATGGTGGTAGAGGTATGGGACATAGATGTCCTCAAGGTGAGATGGGTTTCCTAGGAGCCATAGAAGCAAATACATAGAGGTCTCAATAAGAGGAGCAGCCAGAGCAAGGGATGGGTGATAAGGAGATGCAAGATCAGCCTGTTGGAGGGGCCTAGGGTAGAGATATTTTGGCATAGACCTAGGAGGTCGTAAGGAGGTTGAGAGATAGGGTGTGGACCATGCAGTGATAGTTGGGAGATTTGGACATACAGGTTGTAGTGAGGGACACCCAGATTGTAGAGCAAGATCTCAAGATACATAGCTTATGGGAGTAGCTTGAGTGATAGGCTTAGAGATCAAAGTAGTAGTAGGATGAGATCCAACTATTGTCAGTGAGAGAAGCTTATTATTTTGTAGTGTATGTGGTAGTAGTGCCAAATGAGGTAGATTAGGTGCCCAAATTTTTCATAGTATGCACGAGAGTAAGGAGGTGCATGGCCTCCATGAGACTAGATATACCCTCTCCTCCTCCTCCTCTACCAGTTGGAGAGGAGGAAGAGGCATAGAGTTAGATCTATTTGTTCTAATTTTGGTCTAGCTATGTATCAATTGGTGTGCCAGCATTGTTTTGTAATTTTTTTGAGATTGATAGTGCTCAAGTAGCGTTTAGTTTTTCACTGATATATATTTGTCATTTTTTTCTCTTTTTAGTTTGTCATACATGATATGTTTATGCTATGATTATGAATGAAAATTTGATGTGATGTAGGAATATAGTGTAGGTGAGATGAATCATGATATTATGTATGAAATACAAAACTTGAATGAACTAACATCTCATGTAGTGTTTTTTTTTGTTGATAGTGATAGGTATCCCATGAAGATTGATAGGACAAACCAGAGAATCAAATACTTGTGCGGCCATGAAGAAATGTGATACTTTGAAGAAGCCAATAATCTCTCATCATGAAGGATTCAAGTAGATTAGTGATCTAACCATGTGTTTATGCAATGCAGCCCTATGCTAGATGCAACCCTAGGTCCTGTTACCAACCTTTGAAAATTATCATCACTAAGCATGTAGGTAAACCCAAAATCTCATATAATTCCCACTAACATTGCAGTCATAGAAATATGAATAGGACATCTATTCTAGGTTTGTTAGGATTAAATGTAAGCATTTTAGGCACATGAAGCTAGAATGACTAGAACATTTCTCTTCTAATGTAGTAAACAAACATAAGCATTAGAGCATAAATGCCAGGATGACTAGAATATTTCTTATATGGCAGACACACCAAACACATGAGAGATCCTTCTTATGCTAAGTAATTAGTAAGTATTCTATCTACAACAACACTTGAATTCATAACTTGAGACAAAATTTTGCTAGGTATACTTGTAGTGACCCATAAATTCACTTAGCAGGACAAGTATTAGTATTTACTATAGCATGAAGAGTTCACTCCAACAAGCAAGGAGAAGAACCAACCTTATTGATTTATTGACATAAAAGGAGTTGAGGTACACATGGCCATCTAATATGAGATGAAGGCTCTTATAGTTGACACCCCTTTTATATGGATGCTTCAAACCGTTGGAACTAAATGACAAACAAAAAAGAAAAGAAAAGATTGTGCCCCAATCCTTACTTCTCTAGTCAAAAGTGATATCATCAAGTCACTCAAAGAGACATGATAAAGAAAAAGAAAAACATAAATAGAAAAGCTTAGCATATCCCAAATAAATTCATCATTTTCAGTTCAATTTTTTTGTTATAGGATTTATGTCAAGTGTTAATGTTCACACCATGTTTGATATAAATCTCTTCAGTAGGGTGACAACAATAGAAAAACAAATCTAGAACAATTGGTGACTAAATTGAAAGAGGAATCCTCAATAAGAAGAACCTTAGTAGGAATTGAGTGATAGTAGATAGACATAGTTAGAACAACTGGTGACTAAAATGAGAGAGATCTTCCATGAGAGGAATCTCAAAAGTGATATGAGTGATAGTAAGTAGACATAGTTAGAATAACTAGTGACTATCATGAAAGAGATCTTCTATGAGAGGAATCTCAAAGTGACACTAGCGACAATAGGAAGATGCAGTTAGAACAACTGATGACTGATGTAAGAGATTTTCCATGAGAGGAATCTCTAAAGTGACACATGTGGTAGTAGGCATATGTAGTTAGAACAACTGGTGACTGTCATGAAATAGATCTTCCTATGATAGTATAGGGTGTTGCCCACCCAAGTTATGAAAAGATTCGATCCATGTATACATAAGTGAATGTAGCAAATTAAAGCAGGAAAGAAACTATACATGAGCTAAAAGATGTGTTTTGAGATGTAGCATTTGGAACAAGACGCGCCTATTTACCAAGTTTTCACCTTCTTAGTAGAGATTCTTTTCTTGCTATGATGATGCCTGTTTGCTAGGTTTTCATCAATGGCACCTTTTTTTTCAATTTTTTTTGTATTTTTCTCTTTTTTTATTTTTTTGTATCTCTTTTTTGTATTTTTTTTTTTTTGAATTTTTTCAAATGTTTTTGGTATTACCAATGTGCCTATTGCTAGGTTTTCACCATGATAATGATTTTTTCAGGACTTTTTAGTATATACAAAGAGCTTTTGAAATCATATCAGTGATAGAACCACTTCAAATGGAGAGTGTTGATGGGCTCCTTGAGTACCTCTCCCTTGGTTGTAGAAAGTTGGTAAGCACCTATATATGTGAATTTTGGGCCTTGGATTCTCACACACACTTCAACATGATCTTTACATGAAAGATCATCCTAGAATGAACATTGAATTGTTCATCTGATTAATCTAATCAGTGCGACCTATTGCCTTCTAACTAGAAGGATTTTTCCTTTGCTCTCAAATAGAGAAGCGAGAAACCAAACCTTTTAGTATGAAGGATTTATGGAGTTGTATGATAGTGAAATTAATGTAAATGAGAATGAAATTTAATCTAATATTAGCTAAAAGAAAATTAAGCTATATGAGTGTATTTTAATCTATATGATATTAATGCTAAGAAAAGAAGGATATGAAAATATTAAGCAAGTGACTAAGTATTTGATAGTAACTCAACGCAATTCAATTCCAACCTATATAATGAGGAATTAGAAGTCTCTCAAATATAATTCCTAAAATCAATCAAGGGTTGAGATCAAATTGAATGAATGGTCAAGATTGAAGTTGAGACTCAGTCAGGATGGAAGATTCCCAATCTAGGTGAGGTTAACTAATTCAAATATTGAGTATAATGAAGAGTTAACTAAAATTCACCTAAGTGTGGGAATAAGTTGATTAAGTCAATTCCAATTCTAGAGATAGATCACTTAGAATTCACATTCCTAAACTGAAGAGAAGGATTTGGAAGGTTAATTTAATTTAATAAAATGAGATATGACCTCATAAATTCATATTTTAACTAATTGAGTAATTAAACCCAATAATTAAGATAAGGACATTATTAAATTAAATAAATTTAATTCCTTTGCACATTAGCTTTAAGAGATAATTTAATTTAACCAAATTATGAACACTTTAAATTAAATTAAATCCAATCAATAGGATCAATGTAGCTAATTTGAGTTGGTACTTAGGAATTAAATAGAGAATGTGATTAATGTAGATTAGGATTTTCTACATCTGACCATTAAGTAAAATTGTGATAGTCAAAATAAGAATTTCCTAGTAAATAGGGCTTAGGGTTGATCAAAATAGACTAGAATTGGTTTACATGGTGATGTGCCAATTTTGGGGTATTACAACACTAGATCCAAACACTATAGTGACTATGTATAAACTAAGCTAGTTGGGTTCAAACTTCCCTTTCTATACTCATTATTGTTCATTTTTAGGATTTTCTCTCAAAATGAGATCATGTAGTTGGAAGTCATGTGGCTTAACTTTCTTATTGTAGCTTCTAGACATATGTTGTTGATAAGCTCGAAGATGATCACATGCTACTTGCTAACATTCATCCAAAAAATTTAGTTCTTAAAGCCAAGATATTATGTAGTCATCATTAGTAATGAGGCCCTTCATAAAGATTCCCAAAGTGTGAATCTCAACCTCAATTGGAAGCACAACATCCACTCCATATACCAAAGCAAAGGGCATTGTACCTGTTGGAGTTTTGATAAATTTTTTGTAAGCCTGTAAAGCCAGGTTAATTTGAAGGTGCCAATCTCTTATAGATTTGTTAACTATGTGATGTAAGATCTTAAGGATCACCTTGTTGGATGCCTTCACTTGACCATTAACATGGGGATGATAAATAGAAGACCAATGTTGCATTTTCATAACTCCTTAAGATGCTTGATTTTAAACTGGCCTCCAATGTTAGTAATGATGGAGGAAGCTACACCATACCTATATATGATGTAATTTATGATTAAAAGAGCTATATTTTTTCTATTTGCTATAGAGAGAGGGATTGTGTCTACCCACTTAGTGAGGTAGTCTGTAGTTATAATGATGAAATTGTGTCCATTTGAAAAGGATGGGTGAATCTGACCCACAAGATCAAAGGTCCATTGTTGAAATGGTGATAACATGATAGATAGATTTAGCTCCTTGGATAGAGCATGAACACAAATTTCCATAGAGCTAGCATTGTTTATAGGACTTGGCATATTTTATTGCCTCTTGCTCCATATTCTTCCAATAGTAACTAGCTCTAATAAGTTTACAAGATAGTGTCCAGCCATTAGAGTGAGATTCATAAATTCCCTCATGTACGTCAATTAATGCACATTTGGACTCATTGGGTTCTAAAGACCTAAGGAGTGTTCCATCAAGACATCTCCTAAATAATTTTTCAGCAATAATAATATATCATGAACCATTTGGATAAGGTGACATTTTTCATTCCAAGTTAGATTGTTCAGGATGGTTTGGTTATGCAGGTAAGATTATATCTGGTGGTAGCAAGATGAGTTGTGTCCTACAATAGAATAGATCATCTAAGATTTTGAGGAATTATAGGCAAGGTATAGTAACATTTCCACCATGAACTCATGTCAAAAATCATTTTATGGCACCTATAACAAGGAAGCAAGAGTAGCCATGGCATTAGTCACTTTGTTGTCTACTAGAAGATTTTTTTGAAAAGTGTTGTGTGCAAAGTATTTCTTTAGGTCATCCACGATGGATTTATAAGGGACTAATTTATCATCCTTAGTTTGATATACATCATTGAAATGGTTGATTATGAGCTTTGAATCACCAAAGATATTTAACTCATCCACTCTCCATTCAATTGCAATCTTCATGTTTACAATATTATTTGTATAAGGAATCAAAATCTTGTACACCTTAGGTAGTGAATACCACTATGGTGTTTTAAATAGGATCCCAAAATCTAATCCTTGTTCTATGAAGGAATTATTGAAGAACATCACCCAAGTTTGTTGTGTGAGTGTAAGAATTGACTAATTAGGGAAGACACTTTTTAGTGGAAGAAGACTCTGCATTGGTGCTTCTAATAACTAATTAATGATCTCTTATCCTTTGATAGGCTTTCTCTCAACATATTGAATGTCAAACTCACTCAAGATCATGACCCACTTAACCAACCTTCCTATTAGAGTTTCCTTGCTGAGTAAGTATTTCAATGGATCAATTTTAGTAACCAGTCATGTAGTATGAGGAAGCATGTAGTGTCTCAACTTTTGGGAAGAAAAGATAACTACCAAGAAAGCCTTCTTAATGATGTTGTAATTCATTTCATAAGAAATTAGTGTGTGGCTTAAATAGTAGATAGATATTTCCTTGTTATCATTGTCTTCTTGACCTAGCAAAATACTAAGAGATGACTATATTGCTGAGATGTACAAAATAAGAGGATTTTCATAGATAGGAGGCATCAAGATTGATTGATTATCAAGGTATTTCTTTATCTGTGTTAGACTATGATCACAATCTTGGCTCTAGTTATATTTTACACCTTTATCTAGAGTCTTGATAAAAGGTTCTAACCTATCCACTAGTTGTGAGATGAATCTATCAATAGATTGAAGTCTTCCTTATAAGCCCCTCATCTGACTGATATTATGGGGTGGATGCATGTCCATGATTTCTTGAACATTCTCTAGATCAAACTCAATTCCTTTTGTAGAGATTATGTAACCAAGTAGTTTCCTAGATGTTACACCAAATGCAAATTTCTTGGGGTTGAGAGTCGAACTCAATTTCTCCATGATCTAGGATAGGTCCCAAATCTTGAAGGTGAGTATTGGATTTTGTGCTTTTAACCAAGGTATCATTGACATAGTCTTCCATGGTCTTATGCATCATATCATGGAAAATTGTAGTAACTACCCTCTAATATGTAGCACTAGCATTTCTTAGACCAAATGGCATCATGTTCTAATAGAAGGTTCCCCATGCACAAGTGAAAAAAATATTTTCTTGATCTTCTGGTGCAATTTTGATCTAGTTATAACTAGAAAATACATCCATGTGTGAGTACATTTCATATCTTGCTATTGTTAGAAACAATAGTTACCAATATAAATGAGAGTGGGATTGGGGGTTGAATTAGTTATATGATAATTATAACATTTATCCTCTTAAAAAAATATTGACCAATCAACCAATGTAAACAACAACCATAAAGAGATGCTCATACACAATTACACCAGATATGTTGACTAGGGAAACCCTTGATTATAGGAAAAATCTAGATGAAAATGATACCCACAAAATGATGTACTAATATGAATATTCCTTGTTAGAGGATGGACCTTGTTACGAGTCTATTACAACATTTAGCACAAAGAGTCCATGGTAGGAGACTTTGAATCCCTATTAGGAGATTCCAACCCTATTAGGAGTTCTGGAAGCTAGCTAAACCCACTGTCCAAATAGCTTCAGGATTAGATCAATGAACCCACTATCCAATTGACCTTGGTACTATTCTTTCTAGAATAATAGATATGTAACAAGCTTTTGCTTCTTTCTCTCTCCAATACATCAGACTCCTTCACCCTCAGATCATGCAATCAGATCTAGAACTCTATGATTAGTAATAGTAACCCTTAAGGTCACTTACATGCATTAGTAAGTCATTTGGCTCTATTGCTTAGTAATTTTTAAGTCTTCTCTTTTTCCAGATACTTGTAAAACATGGAAAACATCTTTCCTTTATACCACACTCAACAATAAATCCTTGAGTCAACTTCACACTTCATTATCATATGTTAATTAAATGAAATATAGATTTAATTAATGTTGTTAGCTCACAGATATACACAAACTTTCACATGTATGACTTCCGTACATGCACATTCTCTAACATCATCAGAGGTTAGTATATTGTCTCTAGTTGACTACATAATCCTTTACTACAATTATAATGAACTATAGAAATCATACAATAGGAGCTACTTTTCTAATACTTTGTTTTCATATGGTTCTCTGTAGATCAATTATATTTTTTGTATACTGTCAATTCAAGTTTTGCACACTTGCCTATGTAAAAAATACACAATGCAGTATTTGTTGGTAATTGCACATCATTAGATAAGTAATCTAATGTTCTCAATATAGAAATCACAGTTTGCTACTCTATCAATCTTTTACAAACTTATTACAATGTTGTCATCAATGACAAACATAGTAATCAATACATCATATGAATGTTTTGCAATGCTCCCCCACAATATTAGCATTCATGCTAACAATCTCCCCCTTTGGAATTGATGGCAACATATATGAAAAACATCTAGTTCCAAGAATACCAACAAGTCTTCTAAAATCCTTATCAATCAAATCTTGCTTTAGGAAAATCCTTTATTTCAATACTTCTCCCCCATAGTACAATGTTTTTCATGCCATACTTCTCCCCCGTTGACATCAATTTCAAAGGGTTTAGCAACCAAAATCTCTGCATCAAAATCTACAACAACTTACTATCTTACGTTTCAAAAGACACTACAACGATATCAATAAGTGTCCTAGTTGACTCTCTCCATCACAAATACTCCCCCATAGAGGAAGCATCAACATTCAATTTAGTCTATCAATATTGCTTTGTTTCCTAGACTGATACATACCTCTTAGGTACTCAAATGTATCCTTTGGTAAGGCCTTTGTGAAAATGTCTGCAATCTATTCCTTAGTGTTAATGTACTCCAGTCTAATTTCTTTTTCTGTAACTTTCCCTTTCAACACATGATACTTTATAAATATGTTCTTAGTCATATAATGAAAAAAAATTCTTAGACAAGTTAAATGTGCTTGTATTATCATAGTAAATGACAAGCTTTTTGAATTTAATTCCAATATCCTTCATCATATACTTCATCCATATAACTTGATTATAGTTTTTTGCTACTACAACATATTCTACCTCTGCAATACTTTGTGAAGTGCAATCTTGTTTCTTGCTTAGCCAAGAAACCAATCTTCCACCAAGAAAGAATGTTGCTCCACTGGTGGTTCTTCTATCATCAGTATCTCCAATCCAATTAGCATTAGTATATGTGCAAAGAGTAAAATCATTACTTCTATCATACCAAATGCCATAATTAGATGTCCCTTTCAAATATTTGAATATCCTTTTTACTACTGCACAGTGATATTCTTTAGGATTAGCTTAAAATCTTGACATAATTCCAACCACATTAGCTATATCTAGTCTACTATGAGTCAGTTACTACAATCCTCCAATCATAGATTTATACTTTTTTTTTTAACATTAGGTATCTCATCCTTGCTTGATAACTTGTGACCAGTTACCATAGGAGTTCCAATAGGTTTATAGTTTTCTAAACCAAATCTTTTTAGCAAATCTTTCAAATACTTTGTCTAGGAAATAAAGATTCCTTCTTTTTTTTGAACAATTTTTAATCCTAAGAAAAATTGCATTTCTCCTATCGTGCTCATCTCAAATTCATTCTTCATATCTTTTGATAATTTGTTACTGGCTTCATCATTTCCTCCAAAAATGATATCATCAACAAATACAATGATTATCAAAAAACCATTTTCTATCTCTTTCAAGTACAAGTTGCTATCTACTATTCCTTTAGCAAATCCAAGCTTTGCTAAGTATTTATCTAGCCTTGCATACCAAGTTATAGGTGCTTACTTTAATCCATACAAGTTTTTCTTTAATTTGCAAACCATATCCTTTTCTTCTATCAAAGGAAAACCTTTTGGTTGCTCAATATAAACTTCTTCTTCAAGTTCTCCATTTAAGAACACTGACCTAACATCCATCTAATATACCTTGAAGTTTTTATTTGGTACATATGCTAAGAACATTTTGATAGCTTCCATTATTGCTATAGGTGCATATGTTTCCTCATAGTCAATTCCTTCTTGTTGAGAGTAGTCTTTGCATACTAGTCTTTCTTTATTTCTTATTACTTCTCCTTGTTCATTTATTTTGTTCCAATCACATTTTTGTTGTTAGTTCTAGGGACTAGTTCCTATGTTTCATTCTTTATTTATCTATTGAAGTTCTTCTTTCATTTCTTTTATCCAATGATCATCCTTGATTGCTTCATCTATGCTTTTTGGTTCTACTTGAGATATTAGCCATAGTTCTTCATTGATTCTGCAAGTCATTGTTATTCTTGAGAAATAATTTACTACATTTGTTTGTCATCCCACAATAATTATCTCCATCAAAGTTATAATCCATCACTTTCTCTTTGGTGCCAATCTTTTCATCTATTCTCACATTTGCACACTCTACTATAGTTTTTGTTCTATAGTTGAAACATTTGTAAGCTTTACTTTTTAATGAATAGCCAAGAAACATACCTTCATCACTCCTTGGATCAAACTTACCGATATTATCATCTCTCTTGATGTAGCATTTGCTTCCAAATATCCTAAAATATTTGACTTATTATGAGTGACTAAACCATAACTCATAAGGTGTTTTCTCCATACCTTTTCTAATCTATACTTTGTTCAATGTGTATACTATTGTGTTGACTACTTCTCTCCAAAAATTATTCGGTAAATAATTCTTGAATAACATAGCTCTTGTTGTTTTAGCAATTGATATATTTATTCTTTCAATAATCCCATTATGCTCATGTGAATGAGGTGAAGATAGTTATCTCCCGATTCCATGTTCTTCATAGTAGATATTAAATTATTTAGAAGTGAATTCTCCTCCTCTATTAGATCTTAAGCCCTTGATTTTAACTCCAAATTCATTCTCTACTTTCTTGAATATCTTGAATTTATCAAATGCCTATAATTTTTCCTTAAGAAAAGCTACCCAAATCATTTGGATAAAATCATCAACAAAAATCATAAAATACCTTTCTCCATAGAATGCTCTTGTTCTTGTGGGACCACTCAAATCTATGTGGACCAATTCCAACTTTTGTGTAGTACCAAACTGCTTTCTGGGAAATGAAACTTTCTTCTGCTTAGCCAAGATGAATTCCTTATAAATAATTCTAGTGGGCTTAGTGAGCTTAGGTAAAGCTCTCCCAGCAAGTGTATTACTGGCTTATACAATGTTATCAAAGTTTATGTGACAAAATGTTATGTGCCATAACCAACTATTGTAAACTTTAGCTACTAAATATGTTATTTTAGTGGCGTTTAACTAAAATACATTACCTCTGGTTCTTGTACTAGTACCAAGTATTTTTCCTTCCTTGTTCTTGATGATGCATGTGTCATTACCAAACTGTAATTGGTAACTTTTGTCCATAAGCTATCCAACACTTAACAAGTTATGTTTCAGTCCATCAATAAAATAAACATCATCAGTATTTTTTTTACCATCTAGTGTGATAGATCTAATTCTTGTAATGTGATAGGCTACATTGTTCCCTACTCTGATAATTCCTCCATCATGGCTTCTGAATGTGAAAAATTTGTTCATATCACCAATCATGTGATGTGAACAACCACTATCAATGATCCAATCTTTCCTATCAACTTGTGAAATCAATGCACTTTCTTCTTTGATTTCTCTATCAAGATAATCCTCATTTATATCTAAGAATCCTAATTCATCTTCACGTTTTTTTTTATCAGATTTCTTCTTTCTCTTCTTCTTCATTAGCATATAAACAATTTCTAGGTCTTCTAGATTTGAATCTTCCCTTATACTTTCTTTCTCTTTTAGGACACTTAGATGCATAAGGACCATATTCATTACATGTCCAACATTTAAAGTTATTCTTATATTCTTTTTCTCTTTCTACAAGAAGAGCCACTCCTTCCCAGATCTTTTCCTCAATAGACTTGCTACTGGTAGCAATATCTCCTTGCACTTTTGTGTTCCTTGCTAGACCAAATTTAATATTAAATGCACTAAATGTTGTCTCAACTTTTACTAATTCTCTAGATTATTTTAGATCAAAATTTTCAGCTTCCAATCTATCGAGCAATGTTTCTTTGGTGAAATTAGTGGTATAAGGTAACATTACCTGAATCATCTATATTATTGTCTTGAAAGGTGGTGTCAGACTTTTCAAGATCTTCTATTTTACTTCATCATCAGAATTCTTTCCACCAAGAGATGTGATTCCTACAAAAATCTCAGATATTTTGCCAATATTGCTTCTTACAAATTCATCTTCCATCATTCTAGAATCTTGGAATGTGAAATATAGATTTTGTAATCTAACTCTTTTTGCATGTGTATCAAACTCATAATTACTTGCTAAGGTTTTCCAAATTTCATGAGATGTTTTGAGTTTTTTTACCTGGCTATACTCACTTCCAAGTAGAGCTAACAATATTGTTTCTCTTTCCCTTATGTTGCACATAAACACTTCTCTTTGTTCCTTGGTACAACTTTTAAGATTTTCTTCTTTTGCAATGTTTTTAGGCGCCTTGGTTACAAGCTAATATCCTAGACCCATGCACAAGAGATGAGTCCTCATTTTATGCTTCCAGCTATTGTAGTTTATCCCATCAAATTTCAAACTTCCCTTTCTTAAAAAATTCACCTTGGACCTCCCAAAGTTGTTAAACTTTTTCTTTAAGGACCTGAGGCTCTGATACCAATTGTTAGAAACAATAGTTACCAATATAACTAAGAGAAGTTGGGGGGGGGGGGGGGGGGGGGTTGAATTAGTTATATGACAATTATAACATTTATCCTCTTAAACCATCTTGACAAATCAACCATTGTAACAAAAAAACATAAAGAGATGTTTAGACATAATTGAACTAGATATGTTGACTAGGGAAACCCTTGATCACATGGAAAACCTTGGTAGGAATGATGCCCACAAAATGATGTACTAAAATAAATATTCCTTGTTAGAGGATGGACCCCATTAGGAGTCTATTACAACATTTAGTACAAAGAGTCCTTATTAGGAGACTTTGAATCCCTATTAGGAGATTCCAACCCTATTAGGAGTTATGGAAGTAGGTGAACCCACTATACAAATAGCTTTAGGATAAGATCAATGAACCCACTATCCAATTGACCTTGGTACTATTCCTTACAAAATAATAGATGTGTAATAGGCTTTTTATTTTTCCTCTATCTAGTACATTAGACTCCTTCACCCTTAGATCATTCAATTAGATCTAGAACTCTGTGCTCAGTAACAGTAACCCTTAAGGTCACTTACACACATTAGTAAGTCATTCTACTTTTTTTCTTAGTAATTCACAAGTCTTCTCTTTTTCCATGCACTTTTAAAACACAAAAAAAAATCTTTTGTTTATACTACACTCAATAATAAATCCTTGAGTCAGCTTCACACTTCATTATCATATGTTAATTAAATGAAATACACATTTAACTAATATTGTCGGCTCACAATTATACACAAAATTTCACACGTGCAACTTCTATACATGCACACTTTTTGACATCATCAGTGGTCAATAGACTATCTCTACTTGACTATGCAATCCTTTACTACAATTATAATAAACTATAGCAATCATATAATAAGAACTACTTTCCTAATACTCTATTTTTATATAGTTCTCTATAGATCAATTATATCTTTTGTACATTGTCAATTCAAGTTCTACACACTTGCCTATGTAACAAATAGACAATGTAGTATGCATTGGTAACTATGCATCATCAGGTAAGTAATATAATTTTGTCAATACAAAAATCATAGTCTACTACTATGTTAGTCTTTACAAACTTATTACAATGTTGTCATCAATGACAAACATAGTTATAAATACATCATATGACTGTTCTGCAATACTCCCCCCATAGCATTAGCATTCATGCTAACATCTATCATGTTCACTATCATATCAATGTTAGGGAGTGGAAAATCATCCTTTAGACATGCTAAGTTCAGATCTCAAAAATTTGTACAGGCTCTAATAGATTTGTCTTGCTTGGAGACTAGAAAAATGTTTGATATCCATTTTGTGTAATCAATAGCACGAATGAAACCAGCTTTTAGATACTTTTCCAATATATCTTTAACTAGTAATGCAACATGAGGATGCATTTCTCTAAGTTTCTATTTGACTGGTTTAACTCCTTGCATAATAGACAAGTGATGCATTAGATCTAATCCTGGCATGTTTGAGTATGTCCACACAAAGTTTATCTTTTTCTCTTAGAAGAAGGACATGAATTCCTCTTTTTCTTTTGGAGATAGTGACTATGCAAGATGTATCATGTGAGGCTCTTCCTCTATTCCCAATTTGATTGGATGTGTTGGGTCTATCAACATTGATGATCTTTCTTGAAAATGACTAGGAAGTGCATTAAATATCTCATTCGTAGGCTCCTCAAGGAGGTTTTCACCAATGGATACATCTTTTATTTTTATTATTTTAGGTTCTGATACTACCATAATGTGGTCTTCACCATTAGACCTTCATTTTGTTTTCTTTTTGATTATATGACTAGGATATTTGATGTCAACTTTAGTCATGTTGATGTTTTGTTCATTGTTTCAAGATGTTACAAGTTTGATACCATTTAAGTAGTAGGAAAGAGCATAGTAATTCTAGAATTTGGGGACTTCACCAGATGCATTGGAATTCTAGTCTATAAACTTGTGATAGGTGAGTGAAAGAGATGCGGTAAGTTTGATTGCTTATATAGTATAACCATCAAATGCTTGGATAAGAAAATCAAGGCCTAGAGCCACTTTCTCCATAGGTGTGTTCAAATACCTTTGAGTTCTAACATTATTAATTGAAGACTCGATGACACTAGTTGGATAAGACTCATCTGGCCTAACCCTAGATGATTCACCTACTTCAAGTAGATTTTCATAGACATGAACTTGATCTATGTCTTTATCTGTAGTTTCCTTGGAGAGAGTCAAATTAACTCTTGTGAATTTGTGCTACATGGGGATAGACTATAGTATTCCCCAATAGTGATAGCGACAAATTCTCCTTCATTAGCTAGATTCTTACAAAGTTACTCAGTGAGTAAAGTATGACTAGACTCACCTTATTCTTGTTCGATATAGGGAGAATAGTCAATGTTATTAGAAGAATCACTATCAATATCCATAGTGTTGACATGTTGTATAAAGGCATCTAGTTCTATTAATAATTTAGCGAGATCATTAGGAAATGAATAATGATAAGGATCCTCATCATTAGAATTGTCTTCATGGTCATCAGGCTCAGCTTGTGACTCATTTTCAGATGAATTCTTAGGTTCTAGTATAAATTTGTTAATCCCTAGATGGAATGGAATCTTCTTGAAGCCTAGATAAGATGTATCTCAATTCCTCAAGCTATCACTTTAACAAGATCAATTAGACAATTTTTTTTCCATCCAATAGGACTAGTCCTCTTGTACCCAAAGTGTTTCATGAGTTTAAGACCTAGACCATACTTTTCAAAAGTAATTTCATGAGACTATTCTGTGAGGTTAGTGGGAGTTTCCTCTTTGCATATCCATGTAGCAATGGCCCTATTTTTATCTTCCTCACCTAGAGGTATAGTAGCTTTGACAAAGGTACCAATGCACTTAGTTTTAGGTGTCTATAGAAAAGGTTTCTTCAATTCAGATGGTCTCCCATAATGATGGGTACACTCAAGAAGAGATGTCAAAGACAAAACTAGTTCTATGTATTATTCACCTATTCTAGTTTCTTTTAGCTTGAATGACTACTTGATTTGTTTTAGCTTATTATCATGATGTTCTGTAGACTCCCTATTTGTACATACAAATCTTTGATCATATTGAAAGTATAGCTAGTATTTGTAGACATTGTGACTTCAAATCTATGAAAAAGAAACTTTACACATTGATGGTAAGTGGAAGGCATAGCTCACATCTCATGTATCCATTGTCTTCTTAGTAGTATGTTGTAAGCTAAGGGAATGTCAAGAACTTGAAAAGTGAAATCCCTTTCTACAAGACCAGTGTGGAGAGGCAACACAACTAGACTTAAAGATTTATGCTCAACTTTGTCATATGTCTTGATAATTATCTTGTAGATAGGGTCAATGGACTCTTCAGAATAGTCCAATTGTCTAAGCAAAGCACAACAGACAATGTTTAAACCAACTCCATTATCAATGAGTACATGATGGACACAATTTTGGTGTATCATCACTTCAATGTGTAAAGGTTGGTTATGTAGATGACTCAGTGAATTGTCATCCTCCTTAGAGAAGGACATATAGTAAGGTGAGGTCAAATGACCTACCATAGATTGGAACCTCTCAAGATCAATAACTTGAGGTATATTTGCCTCAGTGAGGGCTTCGTCAAGAATCTTCCTATGAGAAGATGAGATTTTGAGCAATTCAAAGATTGTGATTTGAACATTTATTTGTTGTAATTGATCAAGGATACTATAGCTAGGAGCCATAGACAATGTTGTAATTTTTTTTCCTTTTCTAGATGGACCAAAAAGGGGTTTGTATTTTTTTTTACTAACTCAAGAGTAGAAGGAAGAAGGCCTTTGAGCACTAACTTGGCATGGGAACACGTAGCAGTGTTGGCACAAGATTGTGATGGTTCATTGTTAGATGTATTGTATGTAGGACCCCTTAAGACAAATGTTGTCTTAGGTTTAGCTTTGCCCTATTTTCTCTTAATGGTGATAATGTCACAATACTCAGCATTCATCAGTTCAACCATGTGGAGTATCTCATCATCATCATTAGAGTATGTATAGTTGATCTTGTTATGAGATGTCTACTTTTTCATAAAATGGAAATGGCTCCTTGAAAGCCTTGTGATCTATGTTCTTGTTATATCCATCCACAGCAATGTCACCATCATTGATTAGGTCTTGGACTTTGTGACACAAGTCAATGCAATTTCTGGTTTTGTGACATTTTTTTGGGTGATATTCACAAAATGTGGTTTCATTCCATCATAGGGGTTTTGGTTGTGGATCATAAGGATGAGAGTTATCTAATGGAGAAATGAGCTTATTTTGTAGAGAGGTCTTGTAGACCACATCTAAAGTTTCACCAAGAGGTGTATATTCTCATTTTGGGCATGTGACCTAAGATTAGTTCTTTGGTTTGTTTCCAAATGTCTTGTTGTGAGAAGGAGGTTTCTCCACATTTTTGGATGCTTTGAGATTTTTTGTAAGATTAAAAGCTACCTTAGATGGTTTAGTGTTGAGATAATGGGTGTTGCACACATTGCATAATATTTTTATATTTTTATATTATTTTTTATCATGTAATGTTCCACCTAGATGGACGTGCAACATGTAAAGATTTTTATGGAATATTCTTGATAAGATGTATTGTAACATTGTGATAATATTTCATGTAATTATTTAATATTAGGGAAAAGAATTAAATGCTCAATATTAAATGTGGGGTTAATGGGTTAGGTAGCACATGGTTTTAGCACATGGTTTATGTAATACCACTTGGTGGTTTTGTGTGACTTGCTACTATATAAGCAACCACAAGGGTAGTTTTTGAAGAGTAAGAGTGAGAAAGGCAAGAGTTGAGCGGAACAAGGCTTGACAGGTTAGCCAAGGGAGAATTTGTGAAGGTTAGAAGCATGGCATGGGATGTGTGGATTAATGATTGTTCACATAGTTTTCCTTGTTGTGGCTATGGCCATGAAGGCTTCCATGGTTGTATGGCAATGGTATTTTTTGCTGAATAATACATGGTGATGGATGCTTTTGGAGGCTGGGTTTTTCCCTCAATGAGGGTTTCCCAAGGTATATCTTGTGTCATAATTTTGTGAGTATGTTGTCTATTCTCTTGCATGTGGATTTTAATTCTGTGTTTATTTTAGATGTATTATGGGTTATGTGGAAATGGTTATATTCCTTGTTGCCAAGTTTCCTTACAAGTGGTATCAGAGCTATGGTTTTATTATTGTAACCATAGATTGAATCCATGGGAATGCATGAGAGGATAAAAGAAAGGGCAAGATATATGAATGATTTATTGTAGATCTGATGGTTTTCGGTTTGCTGTTATGATGGGATGTTGGTAGATTTGGGCATGTGAAATTTATTTTTTGGACAAAAGGATTTTTTCAGATGTTTCATTTTAAATGAGGGTTTTAGGGGGTAGCTTGCAAAAATGACCTTCTAAGTAAAAATAGACCTCACCATTGGATCCGAGTCAACATTTTCATAAATTTTGATATATAATATTCCCTAGTTTGGCCATGTTCAGAGGAAATGAAAGACTTTTTTGGTTTTAGCCCATGATGGCCGTCAAATTTAATCCCATCAAAATTTTTGTCACAAAAAAATAAAAAATTGCAGTGAAAATGGTAAAAAGACTATCTTAGTAAAATGGCCATAACTTTCTCTAAGAGTATTGAATTTCAGAGTTCTTATAGGCATTGGAAAGCTAATTCAGAGCACTACAAGTTGGTATAGGTTTGGTTCTATGATTTTGATATTTTGTCATATTTTAAGAGCCCTAAAGTTAGTTGTTATTTATTTTGAGCATGGATTAGGGCATAACTTGGGCATACGGAGTTAGATTTTGGACTTTGAGTAGTCAATAGAAATCTCTTGGAGAGCTCTACACATTGGTTTAGATTTGGTGTAGGTTTGGAATGATTTATTTGGTGATATATTGATCTAAATAGTTTATGGTATATATTTTGACTATGGTAACATTGTTAGTTTATGGCATTGGAGATTTAAGATTTGATGTCATTGTATACTTAGTTCATTATTCAAATTGGTCTCATGATGATATGGTTATCATTGTTTGGCTTGAATATGTATGATGACTTGTTGGATCTACAAGTTGTGCAGTGTTGTAAGTGGTCTATACTTATAGGTTGCATTTATAGCTTGGTGATGAGTTGTCTTTGTCCATTGATATTTCAATATTGATGCATATTCAGATTGGTGGATTGGATTTGGGTTTTCTATGCCCTAAGTCACATGATTTGCTGATATTTTTTTCTTCATGTAGAAGGGATGAGATATTGTTACCAAGTAGAGTCATGGTGGAGGATTGTGGTTGACTATTTTATGCTGACAGTTATGGTGGTATATCTTCTTGTTTGAGGATCATGATTATTTGGTTTCTTTTGAGGAGCTCATGATGTGCACTTTGAGTTCTTTGATGGTTTGATGCCTTGGTTGATTCTCATGGTTAGAGGATGGATTTTTTCATCATTATGTCATGGATAGCTTGGATACATGGTTTACTGGGAGCTTGTGACAGTGATGGGGTGACAGTGATGGGGTGATAGTGATGGGGTGACAGTGTAGGATTAGTTCCTGGTTTGGTTTGGATCTTCATGTAGGAGATGGATTTTATGATGCCATAGGTGACTTGGTACCACGGTTGAGTGGGAGTTGTTGGCATTGATATATTTATTGAGTGTTTGTAGATGTTGGAGGTTTTTCTTAGATCCTGTTGTTGGAGAAGCGTCTTTGACATTTGCATGGTGCACTTGTTATCTTCATGGTGTGTGGAGATGGTTCTTCCTAGTATGTGGAGATGGTTTTCTTCATGGTGTGTGTAGAGATGGTTACATCTTGAGGACTCATAAAGTTCTTGGTAAAGGTGTGGTTTATGTTGTCATTTGGTATGTTATCCTTGGTGTGAGGATGGTTTCATTATTATGTCATGGTATACTCTTGATACGCATTTAGAGTTGTGACATTTTATGGTAGAGCATGTTATCTCTTTGGTCGAGATGGTTAGATCATGTTGTCATGTTTATGTTTCAAAGGCCATGGTTGGAACTTTGACATTGATCTTGGTTTAGTTTCTTGGTATTGAGTACACTGATCATAAGCTGGATACTTCATGATATTGCTATGTTGAATTTGGAGTTGGCATGGATTGATTGGTTATAGGTGCTCATGAATACTTAGAGATGGTGGTGATGTTGATTTCTCTTGGATTAGAGAAGTATTTGTTGGGATGGTTGATGGTTTCAGTAGGAAGTTCAAGGGGCATTCACTTGATATGGACTTGAGAGGAGATTGTTCTTAGATGAGTCTTGGTTGGAGACTTGGGTATCTTGATGAGCATTCTCATTCCCCACTCTTGGTCTACTTGGCAGTTTTCTACTTGAGAGGTATAGCTCATTGTTTCTATCATTTGCATTATATTTATGCTTGTTTTTTATGGATATGGATCTTGAGCTATGGTACATGAGTTAGTTCTAGAGGGTTCATTTGAGAGATGGTTTAGCATTGGTTATCTCCATGTGCATATGTTATTATGTTGGTTGAGTTTAGGAGATGGTTTTATATTGGGCATATTCCTTGGTTTAGGAATGGTTTTATGAGTTTGATCTTCTTTTGAGAGGCTTACATCCATGATTAGTTATATGGTATGGTTTGAGTGTTGTTGAGGCTTCTTGTTGGGGTTTTATGGAAGAGATCATACTTGCACAGTTTACATCTAGAGGTGTGTGTAGAAGGACATGATACAGGTTATGATTTGCATGGTTACTCTAGTCTTTAGTATGTTCTTGGATGTTCAATTTTGCCTATATTGGATTTGAGATTGTAATCACTAGTGTGTGCTCATGTATGTCATATGAGAGATGACATGGTTATTCTTTTATCTCTTTCCTTTGTTGGTTGTGGAGAATTTGAGAGACTATTGGGGACTTTTTACAAGAGTTATTCTTGTAGGATATCAGTTTATGTATTGTGGATGTCCTTCATACTACATGGATTCACTTCTTTGAGATGTTGTGAGTGGATTGGATATAGATTTGACATTATATTTTTTAGTGGGAGATTCTTGGTATATATGTGGTACGTATTACTCTTGAGGCTTGTGATTGTAGGTTATAGATTGGATATGTTGAGGATATGAGATTCACTTGGCATACCTTTGGAGGTATGGATAGTTGGATGGGTTTGACACTTGTTGTGGGTGCTATTTCAGCTATGGATATTTTGACAACTATGGATACATGTGATTACCTTTGGATTAGGTTATTTGTGCTTGGAATTTCAGTTGGTATAGAATTTTATGATCTTCAAATACAATAGGTTGGCTGGATTTCTCTTTGGATGGCTTCTATGTATGTCTAGTAGTAGTGGCATAATAGGAGGTGAGATCATTCATGTTTGAGATGCTGGATATTTTGATTTTTTTGTAGTTGCTAGGATGTAGAACTTGGTGTATTTTGATCCATGATGGTGGATATGCTAGGAGGGATTGTTCCCTTGTTCATTTATATGTGGCTACGGATTGACCCTATGCAATGTATACAACAAGTTGGAGATTTTTGAGATAATGGGTGTTGTACACATTGCATAATATTGTTATATTTTATTATTTTATCTTATCATGTAATGTTCCACCTAGATGGACATGCAACATGTAAATATTCTCATAGAATATTCTTCATGAGTTGTATTGTAAGATATAATATTTTATGTAATTATTTAATATTGGAGAAAAGAATTAAATGTTCAATATTAAATGTAGGGTCAGTGGGTTAGGTAACACATGGTTTATGTAATACCACTTAGTGATTTTGTGGGACTTGCTACTATATAAGTAGCCACAAGGGTAGTTGTTGAACAGTAAGAGTGAGAAAGACAAGAGTCGAGTGGGACAAGGCTTGACAGGTTAGCCAAGGGAGCATTTGTAAAGGTTAATGAAAGCATGGCATGGGATGTGTGGATTAATGCTTGTTCACATAGTTTGCTCGGTTGTGGCTATGGCCATGAAGGCTTCCATGCTTGTATGGCAATGGTATTTTTTGCTGAATAATACATGGTGATGGATGCTTTTGGAGGCTGGGTTTTTCCCTCAATGAAGGTTTCCCAGGGTATATCTTGTGTCACAATTTTGTGGGTATGTTGTCTATTCACTTGCATGTGGATTTTAATTCTGTGTTTATTTTAGATCTATTATGGGTTATGTGGATATGGCTATATTCTTTGTTGCCAAGTTTCCTTACATTTAGAAGTAATATTGTCAACAACTCCATCATGCACAAGCTCTCATTTTTTGTTCACTTACTTAGATTTTTCCTTATTAGAGGTTGACCCTTGTTTGGTGTCCTTTTGAAGGTTTAGTTCACCCTTTTTTACCATGAATTTTTCTATCTAGATAGCTTGTGTGACCATGTCTTCAAAGGTTCTTGGACCTTGAAGTTTAACTTAATACCCAAGGTTAGGTAAAAGATTATTAGTGAAGATATCAAGCTTTTCCATTTTAGGGAATTTGCATGAATATTTGGTGTAAGGTTGTCTCCATCTCTAAAGGAATGTGAGGAAAGGTTCCCTAACTTTCTATTTAAGGTTACAAAAGTCTTGTATGTTAACTAGGTGTTATATGTTATGCAAGTATTGTTGGACAAATAGGTTAGCAATCTCATAAAATATTTTGATACTAGTAGGCAAGCCTAAAAACCACTCCATAGCCTGACCATCTAGACATCTTGGGAAAAGATGCATGAGATATGCCTAATTATGTATAAATTCCATAGACAAGGCATTGAATTCCAAAAAATGATCTTAGGGATTAGAAGTTCCAAAGTATTTATCATACTTAGGTAACTCAACTCCTCTTGGAAAAGTAGGCATGTCTATACTCTTGTCAAAAGGAAATGAACAAAGAGGATCTAGAGTGTATGTTTTTGTAGGTTTATCCTTATCACACATCATTTGGGCTAATTTTTCTTGCATGATCTCAAGTTTTTTTTGCAATTTAGACATTTCAGTTTCCTCTTTAGGTGTAATGATATTTTCAATGTTAAACTGATGAGGTAGCTTGGTCCCTCTTGAGCAATTTTGAGAAAGTATTTCTTTTTCTCTTCATTAAGCGAGATTTTCATGACTTTCTAGAGGTTTTTGACCTTATGGCATTTTTTGATATGTTTGGGAAGTATTTCTACCTTTTCCTCATTCTCATAAGTAAAAGGTTCCTTATGTCCTTCATTCCTATGTTGATCTTGGTATCTACTATATTCTCCATGTTCTAGTTCTTGATCAACCATTTTAGGAATGTGATGAGCTTTAGTGTATGTTGGTTGAAAAGATTATTTGAATAAGATTTTAGTTGTGTTCTTTGGAGACATATGAATTTTTCTATTTTTAGGATCCTCTTGATAAAAGGAGTTCCTAGTTTGTTGTAAGTTTATGGAAAACATTCTCTAAATACAATGTGATCTGATAGGTGAAGGAGATTGTGAAGACTCCTCACTAGATGAACTAGAGAAGGAATATGTATAAACTAAGAAGTGACCTATATCATGATTAAGACCCTTAGCTCTTCCTTGTCTAATTCTATGGGGATAAAAAACATTTTGACTTCTTGTTGCAACAGTAGTAGACAACGACTAAAAGAAAAAGCCTAGACAAGGACCACAATAGAACATACTCTCAAAAAAGTGAGATAAGAGTGTTGTATACTTAGGTACACATTTATTGAGTAGTGGCTAGAATTGCCAAAGATTATGACAATCGTGATAGAAAGTATGACAAACACAAAAGGACAAGGACAAGATAACTAAGTATTGAGACTAGTTTGCATGAAGATTACTAGTTGTGAGCTAATCAACAAGTCACTATTTGACACTATTTATAGATAGAGAAGTGGTAAATGTTGTAGATATAGATCAAACTTAGAGCATAGATAGTTCTAACAAAACAATTCGATAGTTTTCAAGACAAGATCCCATGTGAGGATTCTCAAGGAACCATGTGAGACAATAGAAAGAACTAGGTGAAGATTCAAAACAATAATTTTTGGACAATTTTATCATTTGAGAACTTGCACAGATCCATGCAAAGAAATAACAGATTGACAAAAGGGAAATTTTTTTGCATAAAATGATAGTATTTTGAAAAATCTCACATAGAGGTTCATAGGGATTTGTGTGAGGACTTGCATAGAGCCACATGAGGAAATGCTAACAAAAAATGTTCTCATGTGAAATTTCACAAAACTAGGCACGAGAAAGGTGATCAAATTGAAAACTTTGATTGAATTTGAAGAGATTTTGCAAGTTTCAGATGGTTTTGGATAGATGGTTGATTATGTTTATAGATTTTAGATAGAACAAGATACTTTTCAAATTTTTGGATAGCATTGTATTTTTCAAAAAGATAGTTGTTGTCAAATAAACAGAGGAAGCAAATAGTAGTCACAAATAATCCAACCAAGAACAAGGAAACTTGAAGGGATGAGGGAGACTTGACCTTTTGTTTTTTTGATAGATTTGGACAAGTTTAAAGACTCAAAATCAACATGTTTTATCCCTAAAACAAAAACGGTAGAGGAAGTAAAACTTTTGTCTCACAACTTATGTGCATGTGCTCACCTTACATAGCCATGTCACCCCACTACAGGGCACCTATATTTTTGGTGTATTCCAAGGACTCAATAATATATATGCTGAATTAACACCCTTGTTTCAAGGGTCAAGCATGTATACCACCTTTCAATGTCTAGGTACATGCCTTTCGTGAGTATCTATAGGAGAGGTTCTTCACTCTCCTTGCACAAATATTATGCCCCCTTTCAAAGGTGAATTGGGTAGCAACTAACTAAGAAATCTCTACTTGGATTCTATTCATATTAACCCCTAGTGGCTTCACAATAAAAGTTGAGGCCAACAGCCCACACTAGTATCTGTAAGTGCACACACTTGACTAACAAGACTAGGACTGACATTGGCTAGTGCAATTTATATAGCCTCTTCTTGATATGTGATATCAAAATGAAGAAGAGGAAATTAATATGGCTTTGGAGTCTTTCACTCTACAAATCTTCTTTATTATAGTGAGCTGGAATATCTAGCGAAAGGAGTGTGCTCACTTGGGTCATTCTTAGAGGTTGGATCACTTTGAGAAGCTCTCTAAAGGTTGACTCAAACTAGTAGTTTAGATCTAATGGTCCAAGTTTTTAATTTCGTTCAAGGGGAAAGAGCATACTCCTCTACCTCATCACCTTACCTAAACATGAAAGACATGTTAATCACTGAGTTAGCTTATCAATCCAAACTAGTCCTTTCTCAAGATTTTGATTTCCTAAAATAAAATCATCATCCCTTCATATAAAAGACAAATATAGGAGAACCACTAACTTTCTTTCCTCCCTTGGGTACCATCTTTCAAAGGTGTCTAGGTTTATTATTTTCTCTTGGGCATCACTTCCAAGTAGCAAATAGCATACTTCCCTATTCCTTTGTCTTGCACCCTATGAAGTTCACAAGCCCTATCTATACTATGTGTAGAAAAGAAATAAAAGAAAATATAATGTTTAAGTGGGTTTGAAATGATTTCTTTAACATGCATGTCTTTCACAAATGTCCTACAATCAGATGGTTAGTACTATTTTCAATTATTTGTGATAAGGTATCTTTGATGATCATCCTACAAACTAGTTTCAAGCTATTTGAAAACTAGAAACTAGAATGAAAATGCTTAAGAAAACATTGTTAGCTAAAACATAATGATAAAAACTAAATTCTAAAAATTGCATTTGCATTTGTTGATACAAAATTTTATGCAAAATCCTACATAGGCCCACACAAGAAAATGGTGTGTACCATGTGAGAAATTATGCAATCATACACTTTTTATAAGAGGAAGTGCAATGAAAGGGGTGAAATCTCACTTTCTTTGCATGAAAATGGGATTGATGAAAGTGAAAAAATAATTAAAAATGTAGAAAATAGAACAAATGAGGTTAGAAATTTGATTTCTTGGCCCCATTGTGGGCACTAGAAATTTATGCGTTAATTATGGCTTGTTGATCAACCACACTTCAACACGGTCCTTACATGAAAAACTATCCCAGTTGTTCAATTGAATTGATTTGGAAAATCAACCTATTGCCTCCTAACTAGATGGATTTTTCCATTGCTCTCATAATGAGTAGTTGGCGACCAGACCTGTAGTATGAAAGATTTTGTAAAAGCTATATGAGAATGCAAATTATACTAGATGAGAGGAAACTAAGCTAAGAAATAAAAAGAAAGTACTATACTAAATGAATGCATATAAAAATCTAGATGATATTAACATGCAAGAAACATAACAAGCTATGAATGTATGAGCAAGTGAATATTTTAGCATAAGTTTGATGCAAAATCAACTCAACCTCTCTAATGAGGAATTGAAGGCCTCTTAAATAGAATCTTAGGAATCAATCAATGATTGAGATCAACTAGAATGAATGGTCAAGATTGAAGATGAGATTCAATTAGAATGGAAACTTTCTTTTGTAGATAAAGTTAACTATTTTAGATCTAAGTGTGAGAAAGACTTAACTAAGTTAATTCTATTTCAAGTTTTACGTCACTCAGAATTTCCATTTCTAAACTAAAGAGAAGATTTGGAGAGAACATTTATTTTAATATTGTTGGAATTATTTTAGAATAACTAAGAGGGGGGTGAATTAGTTATTCAAAGTCCATATACACAAATAAAACTTTTCACAATTTAGTGAAACCATAAAACATTCATGCCCATGCATGTATTCATTATGCATCTATTGGCATTAAGTTATTATTGCCATTAGTGACAACACTTATATATATCAGTATAGCTACTGAGCTCAACACTCAGTTTCCTACACTCATCGAGCTTCACAGTTTACACTAGGCATCTACAATGTATACCAAGAATTTAGTGGTTACCTTATAGGTTCATCACTTAAGTAGTTCATATTGAGCTTCACAATCTACACTAAGCATCATTAGTGTATATCGATCATTTAGTAGTTACCTTATAGGTTCATCACTTAAGTAGTTCATATTGAGCTTCGCAGTTCACATAGAGCATTCCAGTGCTCATCGAGCTTCATAGTGTTTATCAAGTGATGGAAGCACAGTATTTATCAAGTAATGAATGTGCAGTCTTTATCGAGTGATAGAAGCACAATGTTTACCAAGTAATGAAAGTGTAGTGTTTACTAAGTGAAAGCAAGGTAAACAAAGGATTCAATTTTTGCTAAGTGATACTATATATATCAAGTCTCCAACAGTTACCGAGCTCAGAACTACATCAAGAGATTAGTATGGACTGAGCCTTCACTTCTACCAAGTGCATGACGATGCTAAGTAATGCAGTGGACACCGAGTATAAAAAGGTCACCAAGTCAGTTCAATGAACCCAATTTTTCTACTTTTTGGCTGACTAAGTAATGCTTTGTTGACTTGTGTTTTAGCTGACCTTGCAATTGTAATTATTGGAATGATATATATTTAATGTATTATATCATTTACAATGGATGGATAATGAGTAATAAGAGAGGTATGTAATGTTTTGAAGTGTTAATACAAATCAATAGAAGAGCAGAATATTCAGCAAGGTCTACAAGGAGTAGTAAAGATTCATTAGTCACAAGAGGTGATCTATACTTCAAGGATCTAATCAGAAAATCAAGTTTTTAAGTAGATCCACTATTTCATCCTAATAGGTGAATCAGTTTTGTAAATCCTTTAAACAGGTAGACTTAACAGTCTTTGTATAAATCTCCTAACCAAGTGCATAGTTCAATGTATGTTTGTAAATCCTCTAACAAGGTGGACCTACCAGTCCTTTTTGCTCCTAACAGGGAAGATCACTAGAAGTGGTCAATGTAAGCCATAACAAGCCAACTTCATACTGTAGTAACAAAGTTTTGTGGGTATCATCCCCACCCTAGTTTTACTTTCTATTTGGAAGATTTTTGGGTCACCATATCACTATGTACATGTGTTATAAATGTTTGTTCTCTCATATATGCAGTAGATTAGATGAATGAATTGAGAATAGTATATATGGTTAAAGTGCTAAATTGTTTTAAAGTTTTAAAGTTTCTGATTCACCCCTCCCCTCTCAATAACATCTCATATCTTAAATATTTCCAACAATTGGTATCAGAGCTTTGTGTTTCTCAGGATAAAGTTTGATAGCTTGAGAAAAGATCAAGGACAATGGAGATATTCAGACTTGACAAAGCTATTGAAAATAAAAAGCTAGATCTAGAAATGGCCATGGCTCAACTCAAAGAAGCAAAGGAGAATCTTTCTCAATCCCTAAAGAGAAGGAAGGAACTTGCAAGAAAAATGAATGACCATCAGTATATTGAAGAAAATATTGAAGACATTTTACCATCAAGTAGCTCAAATGAAGCAAATGAGGCTATCAAGGAACTGCTAGCAAAGAATGGCTTTCTATAGGAAGAGGTAAGAAAGCTTAAAAGAGAACAAGAAATTCAATCAATCAGGCTATGTGAAGTTTTGGAATAGAGAAACAAGGCAACTGAAGACTTAGAAGCAAGAAATAATCAATCCCCACAGTATGAAAATCTTGTGGATCAACTATCGAATGCAAACGAAGAAATTATGAATCTGAGATCTGAAAATGAAAGCCTAAGGAATGATCTGATCACTAAAAGAAAAATCAATGAAAGCTTACAAAGTGACTTGAGATCTGAAAGAAAAATCAATGACACTTTGGAAAATGACTTAATCACTGAAAAAAAAATCAATGAGAGAATGATGAAATCTCAAGTAGACATGACTCAATACAATCAACAAAGTGAGCAGAATCTTTATAGACAAAAAGGTAAAGCTGGAATTGGTTATAAGGAAGAAGGTGAAACCTCCAAAGAAGGTGCCCAAAGGAATCAAATACCTACTTGCAATCACTATGGTAAGTTAGGTCATACATCAAAAAAATGTTGGAGTAATGGAAAAGATAAATTCAAAGGTAAATTCTAATTGCAGTTAGCATGATCATAAAGCTAATGAATGCAAGGACAAACCAAAATTTGAAGGAAATTGTCACAAATGCAAGAAGCATGGTCACAAGGCATTCCAATGCAGATCCAAATCATTCAATCTAGTTGAACAATTTGTTAAAGTAATATTTGGATGGGACTACAATACCTAGTGCGGATGTCACTATTGTGGAGAATATGGACACATTGGCAAAGACTGTGCAAGACATCACCTAAGGAAGAAGGACACTACTGTAAGGTGTTTTACATTCACTAAACTCAGTCATATAGCTAAAAACTACATGAACATAGGAAGAGTCAAAGATGAAAAGAAAACTAAAGCTAATAACATTCCAAAGCAGATGAGGTAACAGTGGATTCCAAAATCTATCGAGCAAAATAGTTCAAATGATGGCTATGTCAATCAAGAAATGGGTGACTCAACCATCTCTAGTTAGATCCATAAACAAGAATATGGAACTGCATCTTCTAGTAATATCTCAAGTAGTTCCAAAATTAAAAAAAGAAAAATGATCAAATAAGTATTCCAGATACACAAAGATCAAAGAAAGCATATCTTTTGTTGAGTTGCATCTAACGAGGAAAGTTAGTTGAAGACCTTACCATGCTAGGTCAGGAGAAACAAAAGTTTTATTTGATCATTGAGTTGCAAGCTTCTACTGAGCGCATCAATGATAGCCTATCAAGCACTATGTCATCTTAGCTACCTTCGTACCAAGCATTATTGACAAAATTTTCATCAAAAGAGAAAAATTTGATTTCATTCTTCATCGTGACTTCAGAGCTAATAAATTTTTAGGTGCAATTCAAGCAATTTCGAGCAATTCCAAGTGATTTTCTAGTGAAAGATTTGTTTGAAAAATTTCTATCTTTTACCGAGCATCAATGGCATCTGGGAGCAGTGGTGGCACCAAGGCAAAGAAGGGTTCAGAGATGCTAGTAAAGGGTACAGAATGGAAAGTGCCCAACTTCAAAAAAAAATTGGTCGTTGCAAAATCACTTGACCCTAACGGTGCCCAATCTAAAATTCTAGCAAAGGTACTCCTTATAAATGATATTCATACACATTTTAAATATTCTGTTCAAAAGATTAGAAACCTAGAGATGGACAATGCCCTAGGAGAAATGAGTGTTGATAGCTCTTTGAAACCCAAACATAAGCATCTTGAAACCAAAGGCTTAACTCATATCTCGCATATGCCAAGAAGCTTCCAAAGCAAGTGGATTAGATATATTTTGAGTCAGGTGCACAATGGGCAACTATGGTTAGAGAAGCTAGTGCTAATCACAAAGAAGATGATTCACAAAATCATGAGTCTCCCTATGCTCAGCAAAGTGAAGGTTACCAAAACCCTAGGATGGGATGAGTTACAGAAGAAAACCCTAGCTAAATGGGATGGTAGAGGTTTGAAGCTTAGCATTGTATCTGATGTCAAACTAGGATTTGGCACTCATGTCATCACCCACAAAATCTATCGCTCTAGTCAACTGAATAGTATACCCTATGAGGCTATGGATTTGGCCTTCAAAATTGTAAAGAAGAACCTTGAATTTGACCTATCAAAATTACTATTGAAACAATTAAACAAGAACATGGATAGTATAAGGATTTCAAAGAACAATCCCTATAAATTTGGTTCTGTGTTGACTTGTTTATTCTTCTATATTCAAAAATTCTTTCCATCTAAAGGAACTATAGTGTGGAGAAAAGATATTCCCATTCTTTATCAAATTAATGAGTTTGTAGTAGAAATGGGTGAAAATTTTGATAGCATCATGGATAATTATTTTGAAGATTTCAAGAAAAGGATGAATAATAGGTTCCAAATTCCACCAAAATTGGTTGAAGACTACAAAGAAGATGTATGCTTTATGGTTGATTGTGATAAAGTATACATTCAAGCAGTCAAACCCCGAGTTGAATGGGTGAAACCTCTTCCTTATGAGGTTAATATTGATGAGGTCAGAGACATTATTGAAGCACTAGTGAATGAGCTAGTAGACCCAAAGAAATAAATTTTTGGAACATATGATGAGGCAAAGGCCAGAATTGAGCTTGAAATCAAGCTACCTTAGGCTATAAGCAAAGGCAAGAGGAAGATAGCTAAGTTGAAAATTGCTACTGACCCTCTTATGCTTATAGAAGGAAAAGGTGAGGATGAAGAAGATGATGAAGAAGAAGGAGGCAAAGAAAAGGAAGAACATGAATCTAAAGAGGAACAACCAAAGAAGAAAGGTAAGACAATTATTACCAAACCTAAGAAGAAGCCTACTACAGTATTCTCTAGAAGAACCAGAAAAGGAAAGCAGGAACCTATACTTGTTAGGCCTCCACTCACATTTGAGGAAAAGCTTAAACAATTGGAATAGGGAGCTGGCATCACAAATTTCAAGGCATTTAAATTTAAAACAAGAACTAATGCTGAGAAAATGTAGATTGAGGAATTGGTACTCAATAAGATGGGTAAAAGGAAATACTCCCTGGACTAGCTCGCCCCTCAAATCTCCAAAGAGTTGTTGGAGAAATTGCAACCAAGATGGGAGTCAACCACCCAAATGGCCAAAGAAATATATGAGAAATCCCTAATGAATCTTCTACCGAGTTGCACTGGACCAAACATTAAGGCAGCTATGAAGAAACATGAAGGTCAAATGATGATTAGATTTCACACGTGTTTGATTTTAATTAAGGACATTGAGAATGTTGTAAATGATGCAACAAACATGTGGAAGAACATCTATCATTTGCAAAAGCCCAGTGATGACCCTGTTGAAATCAAGGATGATGATAGTAGTGACAGTGATGATTTTGATAGCACTCCATCCATCATAGTTACTCCAAGAGAGTTGCATGCACTAATGAAAGAAAAAGAGGAAGAAGACAAGGAGGAAGAAGCACATGAGGAAGAAAAAGATGAAGAGGATTTAGTTAAAATTGCAGAAAAAGCGATTGCATCCCTTCCTCACTCTCCACCAAAAACTATTACATCCACTATGGAGACAGCTTCTACAAGCAAGATTGTGAGCACAATTGCCACATCAATTGCTCAATCTTCACCGACCACCTCCCAGCTCCAAGTATCTGAAATAGATGTGCCAAGCACTTCATCTACCAATCTATCTATCACTTCTTTAGTTACAAAGCCGACCTCCTTAGTTCCTTCACCATTAGTGAGTGTACTAGTAAGTTCCACAATTTTGTCTCCATCAATTCCAGTAAGTTTTATAGTTTTGTTTCCATTAGCATCATCTGTATCCACTTCCACTCCAATCAGCTTTGATTCTACTATGGGTGCTTTACCAAGTATGATACCATTTTTGGGAAGTTTTTTTGATCTAGTTAATACTTCTATTGGCATTCAATCCTCAAGTCCTATCCTAGTTTTCACTGCTAGCCCTTCTATCTCCACTATTGTGTCTATTCCTAAAGTCAAACCAATCATCACAGAAGTCAAAAAAAAGCATCCATTAAATCTTTTAATCACTGGAAAGGAAATTATAGAAGATATTGACTTAGACATAGAGATAGTGATACCAAAGATTGATTATGACAATGCTACCATTAAAGAGATGAGGTTAGCTAGTCAACTCATAGAGATGAAAGCTACGCAGAAATAGTTAAGATTAGGAAGGGATAAGGAATATAGAATAATTGAAAATGCCAAGAATATAATTATAGATGCTATAGGTGTTGAAGTAAATTCTACTCAACACATTTTGATTTAGTTAGAAGAGGCTATATAGAAATTTAATCAAGATTCTTCCGAACAAGAGAAACTTATTGAGAAAGCTGAAAAAGAAATTTGATAATAAGGTGTTAGAGCATATTGCTCAAAAGATAGCAATAAAGCAAGTTGAATTGTCAACATTTTTGGGAAATTTTGAAAATTATTTTAATAATGCAGCATCACCTTTTGCTAAACTTTGTGATGTTTTTTGTTTTACCAATTATGATAAGTTAAATAAGATTGACATTGATATGCAATCAAGTGCAGCCAAGTTGAAGGTGGACTCCTCCTCCACAACCTCTCATTACACCAAGATCAGATATTTGGTAGATGTATAGGCAAAACTATTGGGAGAGGAAGCTAGGATTCGGTCTATAGTCATAGACATCCAGAACATGATCCTTCCTATCATGGAAATAATGCAAAAACATCTTGTTCATTGCAAAACATTGGTCCAAGATTAGAACTTCTCAGTAGCTGATCACTTGATCCAATTATGAGCAAAAGTTCAAATTTCTCTCTCCACCTATCAAATTTTGTAGTAGACTTGGGATAGTAATTTTGCAACCATCCTTAAGGTACATCAAGAATTTCTATCTCACTTTGGTGTAGCCATATAAATTTTATATATGCAGTCCTTTGGCATTATTGTCAAAAAGGGGGAGAGATTCAGAATTTTAGCATAATAAATGAGGAGAGTTATCACTATAAATGATAGGGGTAGTTAGCACTCATTAGAATTAGTATGTGCACATAAGTATCATTGTATATACATTAAGTCATCAAGAAGGTATATAGAAATGTATATGCAGTAGTTCTACAAAGATCAATTTTGAAAAACCAAAATTCATTGAGTCGGGTAATGTACATATGTTTTGGCTTATAAGTGTTTTGTCACTAATGACAAAGGGGGAGATTGTTGGCACTAAGTTATTATTCCCATTAGTGACAACACTTATCTATATCAGTATAGCTACCAAGCTCAACACTTGGTTTTCTACACTCACCGAGCTTCATAGTTTACACTGAGCATCTAAAGTGTATATCGAGCATTCAGTGGTTACCTTATAGGTTCATCACTTAAGTAGTTCATACTGAGCTTCACAGTTTACACTGAGCATCTACAGTGTATACCGAGCATTTAGTGGTTACCTTATAGGTTCATCACTTAAGTAGTTCATACTGAGCTTCGCAGTTCACACCGAGCATTCCAATGTTCACCAAGCTTCACAGTATTTACCGAGTGATGGAAGCACAATATTTACCAAGCAATGAAAGTGCAGTGTTTACCAAGTGATGGAAACATAGTTTTTACCAAGTAATGAAAGTTTAGTATTTACCGAGTGAAAGCAAGGGAAACAAAGGATTCAATTTTTACTGAGTGATACTATATCTACCGAGTCTCCAATGGTTACCTAGTTCAGAACTATGTCAAGTGATTAGTATGGACCAAGCCTTCACTTCTATCGAGTGCATGAGGATGCCAAGTATCAGAAGGTCACCGAGTCAGTTCAATGAACTCGAGTTTTCTACTATTTGGTTGACTTGGTAATGTTTTGTTCACTTGTGTTTTAGCTGACCTTGCAATTGTAATTATTGGAATGATATATATGTAATGTATTATATCATTTAAAATAGATGGATGATGAGTACTAAGAGAGGTATGTAATGTTTTGAAGTGTAAATGTGAATCAACAAAAGAGCATAATATTCAGCAAGGTCTACAAGGAGTAGAAAAGATTCATCAGTCACAAGAGGTGATCTATACTTCAAGGATCTAATCAGAAAATCAAGGTTTTAAATAGATCCACTTTTTCATCCTAATAGGTGAATCAGTTTTGTAAATCTTTTAATAGGGTATACTTAATAGTCTTTGTATAAATCTCCTAACCAAGTGCATACTTCAGTGTATGTTTGTAAATCCTCTAACAAGGTGGACCCAGTAGTCCTTTTTGCTCCTAACAGGGCAGATCGCCAGAAATGGTCAATGTAAGCCTTAACAGGCCAACTTCATACTACAGTAACAAATTTTTATTTGTATCATCCTCACCCCAGTTTTACTTTCTATTTGGAAGGTTTTTGGGTCACCAAATCACTATGTACATGTGTTATAAATGTTTGTTCTCTCATATATGCACTAGATTAAATGAATGAATTGAGAATAGTATATATGGTTAAAGTGTTGAATTGTTTTAAAATTTTTAATGTTATTGATTCACCCATCCCCTCTCAATAACATATCATATCTTGAATATTTCCATCATCAACTAAATCTTATATGTTACTATCAAATCAACTTGTAGAAAGGTAAAGCATGAAACACAACACATCCATCAACATATTTGACACAATAATTTAATTTGGAAACCTGATTTGGGAAAAACCACAAGTAAAATGCTACTCCTTTTTCACTCTTCTAAAGTGATGCCCTATTAAAGGCCAACCCTATTAAATTTTACAATACACACTGTTAAATGTGACCTAGTTAAAGGATTTTACTCACCCTATTAAAAGTGAGCCTTGTTAGACAACTTTAGGCCATTCAATTGGAATGCCACCCTGTTAAAGGATTTTCCAATGATTGTTAAGTCCACCTTACTCCAAAGGATTTAACCTAGACTGATACAATTGTTAGAAATTAATAGTAGAGCTTTGATTTGATACAACTTACAACCTCACTTGTAGATTATGGATCTCTGTTCAATCCTCAACTCTACTTGGCTTCCAATATTTTTAGCTCTAATAGCTTCTTCACCCTTCAAGCATTCATCTTCTTAATCCTTCTTTCTTAATACACCATTATAGACTCTTTTCTTGGGTCAATTGATGAAGAAAACCCCCTTTCTCCTTCTCCTTATCAGATTGTTGCCTCAAACTCTCTAACTCTTTTGCTTCATGACTAGACATTCCTATATACAAGAAATTAGAACATTTCCTACTCATTATCCATCATCTAAATTAGTGTTTTAGATGGATTAGGTAGGATACAATTTATCTACCACATATTTTGTCTTCTCTAGAAACTTCTCTTAGAATCCATTTGAATTCACCACCAAAATGGTTTACAGAAGATTCTGTGCCACCAGCTCATCAACCTTATCTTCCTCTTGATTCACAAGTTCCAAGAAAAAAAACTTGTTATCTTTTATTTGGTGAATCTTCAATATTTTTTGTAATACAATAGCTCGGTATTATAATCTTCAAATGCTCAGCACATACTACACCACTCGGCGTCAACTATAAAATCAATCTGCATCAACTAAAAATTACTTAACATCTACTATCTTACTCGACATCCACTAGAATTTTCTCACTCAGCTCCAACTAACTTTTTGCTCAGTGTGAACTAACTTTTTTGGGCACCTACTATCCACTTGGTCAAGCTTCACAAATGAGCTTTGTTTAACTTATTCTTCCAAACTTTCTTGGTGTAGCTATCCATTTTGTAACCTCAAGTAGATTATTAATACATTATGTTATCACTATCTTAACTAATCATTGTACTTTATTACATAATCATAACTCAACCTTTCCTCTAGGTACTTTTGTTACATCTTGTTGATCAAATATTCCTTATCAATCAACTAAGTGATAGTACTTGAAACATATAAGCAATTGTCTTACCAAAAAATAGCAGGTTTGACATTAGTGAAAAAGCAATAATTGAAACACATAGTCTTCTTCAACAATCTTTCTAATCAAATGATCTTTTCAATTAGATATCAAAAATATCCCTCTTTGGCATTGATGGTAAACCAAACTAATCAACTAAGTCAAACAAATGATGAACATCTTGTTTAATCAAACTAACTCGGTTAAAATAGTAAGACAATACCAAAAGGAAAATTTGTATTTGAAATTTCTCCCTCTATCAACCACTTCCATCTTTTGGTTAGATTACGTAATATAAATCCTTTTGAGTTCATTCTTAATTCTCTCTTTCATACTTGAATTGATCTTTAGAATATCTCCCTTTTTGTTCTAATCCTTTCTTTAATTTCTTTTTGCTTTCCCCCTCTTTCTTTCTTGATCTTTTGATGATGTACTTTCTCCATTTTTTCTCTTCCACTTGATTAGTTTAATGTACTCTCTCCCTCTTTGACAACAATGCCAAAGACATATACTCAATCACTTGGCATCTTTGCAGATATAGGCTTTTGTAGGTTCTTCAGTTTCTCCCTTTGCCACCTTACTTGTGACTAATTTGTAGTTCTAGTTCTGAGATTACTTTAGGAAATTACTAAAGCAAGATCCACTACATTACTTTACATTAAATAAATGTTAGCTTGTTTGATGGAAGGCACTCCCTCTATCTTTTGCATAGCCTTTGATAGGGATATCACCCCTAGTTTACCTCTTAGATACTCATAAGCATCGCTAGGTAATGCTTTTGTGAAGATATTACAAATTTTCTCTTTTTTGTTAATATATTCCATCTTCACCTCTTTATCTTGAACCAATTCCCTTACATAATGGTACTTGATTGTAATGTGCTTTGTCTTTGTATGCATCATAGGATTCTTTGATATATTGATAGCACTTGTATTATTACAATAAAGTGTCACTAGTAAACTGTTATTTCTTCCTTCATTCCCTTAAGTATATATTTGATCCATACAATGTTTGTGTAGTTAATAGTTTCAGCAACATACTCTTCTTCAATAGTAGATTGGGAAGTAAAACTCTTCTTCTTACTAGTCCATGTAGCAAGTGTTTTACCTAAGAAGAATGCTCCTCCATTGGTGCTTTTTCTACCATCAATGTTTTTAGCCCAATCAACATCAGTGTAGGCTCTCAAATCAAAATTTTCATTCTTCTTATAGTATAAACCACACTCTTCTATTCCTTTCAAGTATCTCATTATTCTTTTCATAGCCATCAAGTGATTCTGTCTAGGATTAGTAAAGAATCTTGCAACTATCTTCACAACTAATGCAATATTAGGTCTACTATGTAATATATATTACAATTTTCCAATCATATATCTATATAATGATGGATTTACCTTAGATAAATCATCATTTTTTGATAGTTTGAGTTGTCACCATAGGTGTGCTTACTGGTTTGGAATCTTCTAGTCTAAACCTCTTCAATATCTCTTTGACATATTTTGACTAAGTGATATATATACCATATTTCATCTGATATACTTGTAGTCCTACAAAGAATTTTATCTCTCCAAACATTAAAATTTCAAATTCTTGCTTCATCTGATTTGCAATGTCCTTACTCAAAGCATCTTGTCCTCCAAATATGATATCATCAACAAATATTTTAGATAATGTTATAACTTTGTCCTTATCTATTTTCATGTACAAATTTTTGTTATCATTAGTCCTTTCAAATACAATCTTCACAAGATAAGTATGAAGTCTCTCATACCATGTTCTTGGTGCTTGCTTCAATCCATATAAGGCTTTGTGTAGTTTACATACCATGTTTTTATTATTTTTATCAAAAAAGCTTCTAGTTGTTCTATGTAAACTTCTTCTTCTAGTATGTCATTTAGAAATGCAGACTTAACATCCAACTGATAAACTTTGAAACTTTTGTATGCAACATAAGAAAGTAGAATTCTCGCTCCTTCCATTCTTGCAATAGGGGCAAATGTCTCACCATAGTCAATTCCTTATTCTTGTGCATATCCTTTGGAAACTAGTCTTACTTTGTTCCTTGTCACTTCACCATTCTCATCTAGCTTGTTTCTAAATACCCATTTGTGCCAATCACATTCTTGTCTTCTAATATAGGAACTAGACTCCAAGTTGTGTTCTTCTCTATTTGCTGAATTTCTTCTTCCATAGCCTTGTACTAGTCATCATCTTCCAATGCATCTTTCACTATCTTAGGTTCCTTCATGCTTAAAAAACATGATTCACTTCTCAATCTATTTTTTGGCATTGGCCTTGCATCTTTGTCTCCAATGATTTGATCTACAAGATGATGTCTTTTGACATATTTTGACAATCTTGGCTCAATTCTTGTAAGTACATTTTATCTCTTAGCTTCAGTGTCACTGTGTACATCTCTATTAGGTGTTTCAGCATATTTTTCATGTATGCTGATCTCAGAATTAGAATGTGCATTTTCTTCATTTTGCAGCTTGGCATCTGAATGTAGCTTGATTCTTGAATGCAACTCGAAATTCACAAGTTGTGACTCGGTAGTTATTGAGACTTGACGTTGGTTTCCAACTTTACTTGTAGCATCTTCTTCAGTAGGCATTCCTTCATAGAAGTATACAAATGATTTGTATTCTTCTGGTTCCTTTGTAATTTTAGCCTCATGTACTTCTATAAACTCATCAAAATTCACATTTGCACTTTCCACAATTTTTTTAGTGTTAGTATTTAAATACTTGTAAGCTTTACTTCTTGTGGAGTAACTAAGGAATATACCTTCTTCACTTTTTGCATCAAACTTTCAACTCCTAACATATTTAAGAATATAACATTTTCTTCCAAATACCTTAAATTATTTCACATTAGGTGGATATCCATACCATAATTCAAAAGGTGTTGAATAAGTACCTTTCTTAACTTGTACATAGTTCAAGGTATATACAAAAATACTTACAACTTGTCTTTAGTATTTCAGAGAAACATTCTTCTCCATCATGACTATTCTAGAATTGTCCATTATAGACTTGTTTCTTCTTTCAGCAATTCCATTTTGTGGAGGGGTCTTAAGTGCAGATGTCTATCTTTTGATTCCTCTATCATTATAGAAAATCTTAAACTCATTTGAAGTGAATTCTCCTCCTCTATCTGATCTCAAGAATTTTAGACTTTTACCTATTTCTTTTTCAACTCTTTACAAGTACTACTTAAACATTTGAAAAATATTAGCTTTTTATTTTAAAAACATGAGTGTAATCATCCTAGAGTAATCATCAACAAATAACATTATATCATTCTCTCCTCTGTGGATTTTCACTTCAATAGGTCCACACAAGTCAACATGAACAATTTCTAGTATTTCTTTAGAGGTATAAACTTTACTTTTAAAGCTTGACTTTGTCATCTTGCCTAGCTGACATTGTTTGCATATCATATTATTAGGTTTCTTCAACATAGGAAAAACTCAAACTCTTTTCATGTTACTAATACTAATTAGATTGTCAAAATTAACATGACATAATATCTTGTGCCAAAGTGATACATCATCAAATTTTTCAATAAGACAAATAGTATCTTCTATATCTAGATAAAACATATTACTTCTAGTTTGATCACCTTTTCTAATCAAGTTTCTAGTTGTGCCATATATCTTGGAAATTTTATTTTCAAACTCAACTTTGCATCCCAAATTATTCAATTGTTACACACTTAACAAGTTATAATTAAATCCTTCAACATAGTAAGCGTTGTCACATGAAATCTTGTCTGTGTATTTGATAAAACCTTTTCCTTTTATGAAACATGGTGCATCATTACCAAATCTTACACTATTTCCATCATAACAAGTTAAGGTAACAAACTTACTTTTTTCTCCAATCATGTGATGTGAGAATCCACTGTCAATAATCCATTTATCATTCTTGTTCACACAAGTCACAAGTGTAGTTGCCTCATCCTCATCAGATTCATCCTTCATTGCAACATATACAATATATCATCATGTTCATGAGAGTCATGTTCATTAGCAATGTAGCATAACTTCTTGCCTTTGTCTCTATAGTCTCTATCATCATCCTCTCTTCTACTTTTGTGCTTTTTTCCTTCTCTGTAGTTCTTGTTCTATATGCATCTTGCAACAATATGACTAAATTCATTGCAATTGAAACAAATGATGGGTAACTTATCTTTGAACTTGGCTTTTCCTCTATGAAATCTTCTTGCTACCAATGCTTGTAATTTTTCAATGTCTTCCTCATCTCTGTTGTTGTCACTAGATGCATTTTTTATCTTTCTTTTCTTCTTCTTCTGCTTTACCTCCTTATAATCCTTCAATAAAAATTTCTCTTCAAAAGTCGATTCAATACTCTCTAGTTTGTAGTTGTCAAAATTAGATAGCTCAAAAGCAGTGAGTCTACCTACCATACCTTCAAGGGTTAGATCATTTCTTGGTATACATATCAACTCTTGGATTGAAAAAACTCTAATGGCATAAATAGGCAATAATGTCCTCAAGACTTTTCTTAGCATAGTATCATCATCTATTTTACCAGTAGCACCTTTTATTGCACTAACAACTTCTTTTGTCCTAGCAACATATTGAGCAATATTCTCACCTTCTTCCATTCTCATGTCATGAAACTTACCTCTAAGGCTCTCTGACTTATCCTTTTTAATATTTGTGTCTCCTCTCTAGATGGTGGTTAAGGCATCCCACATCTTCTTTACACTACTAAGACCTTTGATATCATCAAAGTTGGCATAGCTTAGAGTAGAGGAAATCTCCAACATTGCCTAATTGTGTTCATTCTTTTTCTTCATATCTTCAGTAGTTAAGGCTCCTATTGGATCAACATGCTCCACTAAAATGTTAGATCATGCATGATCTCCAATTCCTCCAAGGTGTAGCTTCATCAAATTTTTCAATGCAATAAAGTTACCTCTATTGATCTTGGGTACTTCTCTTTTTGACATCTTGATCTTTGTGCTTCTAGTACCTTAAAACTAATCTTCTTAAGCAGATGGATCTGATACCAATTGTTGAAATTCTTTTAGAATAACTAAGAGGGGGGAGTGAATTAGTTATTCAAGGTCTAGATGTACAAATAAAACTTTTCACAATTTAGCAAACCTATAAAACATTCATACCCATGTATGCATTCATTGTGCATCAACTAAATCTTATATGTTACTATCAAATCAACTTCCAAAAATATAATGCATGAAACACAACACATCCATCAATATATTTGACACAATGATTTAATGTGGAAACTCAATTTGGGAAAAACCACTAATAACATGCTACTCCATTTTCACTCTTATGAAGTGATACCCTATTAAAGGCACCCCCTATTAAAGGTTACAATACACATTGTTAAATGTGACCCGGTTAAAAGATTTTAGTCACCCTACTAAAAGTGAGTCTTGTTACAGGACTTTAGGCCATTCACTTGGAATGAAACTCTATTAAAGGATTTTTCAATGACTGTTAATTCAACCTTACTCCAAAGGATTTACCCTAGACTAATACAATTGTTAGAAAGTAACAGTAGAGCTTTGATCTAATATGACTTACAACCTCACTTGCAAATTATAGATCTCTATTCAGTCCACAACTCTACTTGGCTTCCAATATTTGCAGCTCTAACATATTGTTCACACTTCAAGCATTCATCTTCTTAAGCCTTCTTGGTTACTATGCCATTACAGACTCTTCTCTTGGTCACTTGATGAAGCAAAACCCATTTCTCCTTCTCCTTATCATATTCTCACCTCAAACTCTCTAAATCTTTTGCTTCATGACCATAAATTCCTATATACAGGAAATTAGAACATTTTTTGCTCATTATCCATCATCTAGATTAGGGTTTTAGATAGATTAAGTAGGAAACAATGTATCTACCCCATATCTTGTCTTCTCTAGAAACTTCTCTTAGAATCCATTTGAATTCACCTCCAAAATGGTTTACATAAGATTATGTGCCATCAACTCATGAATCTTATCTTCCTCTTGATTCACAAGTTCCAATAAAATAAACTTGTCATATTTTATTTGGGAAATCTTTTATCTTTGTCATAATGCAACAACTTGGCATTATCAATCTTTTGATGCCCGACACATACTATGTCACTTGACATCAACTGTAAAATCAATTGGCATCAACTAGATTTTACTAGTGCTTGACATCAACCAAAAATTACTTGGCATCTACTATCTTGCTTGGCATCCACTAGAAGTTTCTTTCACTCAGCTCGAACTAAACTTTTTCTTGGCTTGAACTAACTTTTCTCGACACCTACTATCCACTTGGTCAAGCTTGGAAAATGAACTTTTTTTAACTTATTCTTATGAACTTTCTAGGTGTAGCCAGCCATTGTGTAACCTTAAATAGATCATTAATACATTATGTTATCACTATCTTAACTAATCCTTGTACTTTATTACATAATCATAACTCAACCTTCCCTCTAAGTACTTTTGTTACATCTTGTTGATCAAATCTTCCTCATCAATCAACTAAGTGATAGTACTTGAAACATTTAAGCAATTATCTTACTAGCAAATAGTAGGTTTGAGATCAGTGACAAAACAATGATTGAAACACATAGTCTTCTTCAACAATCTTTCTAATCAAATGATATTTTCAATAAAATATCAACAAATAAAATAATTTAAATTCAATAATTAAAAATGAGGATATAATCTTATTGAAATAAATACATACTTAACTCCTCTATACATTAGCTAAAGAAGTAATTTTAATTTAATTAATGTATGAACACTTATAATTAAATTAAACTTAATCAATAAGTTTGATGTAGCTAATTTGAGTCAATACTTAGGAATTAAATAAAGAGTGTGATTAATACAAATTAGGGTTTTTAGCATTTGACACTAAGGTCAAGTAGCAATATTCAGAATCATAATTGCCCAGTAAAATAGGACTTAGGATTGATCAAATAGACCAAAAATTGTTAACATCACAATGTGGTAATTTTGGGGTATTACAATAGGTAACAAAAAAAAATTTCACAACTTGGTCCATTTTTATTTAGTTGTTATATGTAATCTTTGTTAATGTGTCACAAATTTGTGTACTTATAACATGTAACTATTAGCATGAATGTTAATACTATTCCTTTGGGGTAGTCTTTTGAAGATGATTGATTGCTTATGTGTTGCATTCATGACTTGGTTTGTCATTGATGTCAACATATATGTTTTTTGGATGTAACAATTTTAGTTGCAGAGAGAGTTTTGATTAGCAAGATCTGAGGATGTAGATTTGTCTTCCATAGGGTTAGTGCTAGCATTAATGTTGATGATACTACATTGGGGGAGTATCTTAAGAATTGGAGAGTATTGATATCTTTCATTTGTGACTACGTTTGTCATTGATGTGAACATAGCAATAATTTTGTTAGAACTAGAAGAATAGTAATCAGTAATTTTATGATGCACAAAAGTTGAGGAAGTTTTAGATCATGTGTAATGAAGGACATGTTTGTGACATTTTCCTAATGACATGGTTAAGATGACTAAGTTTGATGAAATGTTGTGCAAAAGATACACTTGATTTACTAGAAGTAATGTAGAAATAGAGCATTGGAAAATAGAGTTCTACTGACCTATCGTTATCTTTCATCTAAAATGTAATGAAGAGATGTGTAGTTATATAGTGATAGAGTACAATCATTTTATGATGCTAGCATGTGCACAAGATGTGAACTTTTGTATAGACTATGAGTTGAGAGTACTATTGTAATTGTGAATTAACTAATTATCTTATTTTAATTAATTGGGAAAGCCTTAAGGCCAACTCAATGTATTATTATGAAGATATGGTATAGACTTAACTTGTTTCCTTTCTTGTAATGAGAACTTGGATTAGAGGATCAAGTGGAATGTGAAGTATTAGTGCAAAGTGCGAGAAAGAGAAAAATGCTTACTGAATGAGTGTAAGCAATCCAACAGATCATTGGATGTATAGTATCATATCCAATTACAAGATTTGAAGGAGAGGAAGTCTAGTTGATAGGATAGGGATAGGGGATGGAAGTACATTTCAGTTCTATAGTTCTGCAAGGAATAATACAAAGACAATTTGGATAGTGGGTTCTTTGAACTTAACCATGAAGTTGTTTGGGTAGTGGGTCCAGCTGTCTTCCACAACTCCTAATAGCATTGGAATCTCCTAACATGGATTCAAAGTCTCCTACTAGGGACTCATATGTATCGAATGTTGCAATGGACTCCTAACCAAGTCTATCCTCTAACAAGGAATATTTATATTAGTATATCATCTTGTGGGAAACATCCCTACTGGTGTTTTTCTTTTGATCAAGGGTTTCCTTAGTTAATGTATCTGGTGTTAATTGTGTATGAGTATCTTGTTGTGGTTTCATTTAACATTACTCATATGGTTAAGATTTTTTAAAGTTAATGATTTCTATGATATTTTTATAACTGATTAATGACACCCCCCAACCTTCTCAGTTATATCAATAGACTATATATTTTAACAACTAGTGTCAAAGCATCAGGTCCTTGAAGATAAGGCTTAAAATCTTTAGGAAATTGATGGAAAATATATTCAGAAGGATAGTCCAAGATTCAATGGGACCCAATATGATAGTTGGAAAGAAAATATGAGGACTCATTTGCTATGCATGGGTCCAGGATATTGGTGTAGATTGTCAAAAATGGTTCACATCTATAGTTTCATCACATTTTGATACCAATTCATCCCATTTTCTTATTTTACCAACTCTAATATTTTGGCCAACTTGATCATATCTCATCATTCATATCCTCTTTCACATCAATTGCAAATCATTTTGAAACCATTCCAAATCAACTCAGAATCATATCGAATCACCCCAAATCTACCTAAAATCACCCAGAATTGCTCTTAATCAACTCGGAATAGGTCCAGCATCTTAGATATATCATCATTGGTCCAATCCTAGGCATTTGTGTGGCTTTTAGTGCCTTTGAAACCTATCAATCTATCAAATTGTATCAATTTGACCTTAGTACTATCATGGCTCTTAGTGCTAGGTCAAACTGTCATTCACATCATCTGATGTTTGACATTGTCGAGTTTCTCAGTGTCAAATCATTGCATCTTCAACCATTTAATAATATTGACAGTGTCTATCAATGTTATTTATCAACCAATCTTAATCTTGTAGCATTTTACAATGTCAGTTAAATGTCATGTGTCCTTAATTCATGTCATGTTTCCTTGGCATGTTATCATTTTTCATCAATCAATCAATTTTACCATGGCTTTGGTCTACCCATCATCATTCTAGCCAATCTACATTATTTTCAGATTTCATCAAACGATACAATCATACTCACTTAATCAAATTGGCCAATAATTTAGTAATTTTCTCTATATGATTAAATAACCCATAATTTAATACTATATCAGTTTATTAATTATTCTTCCTAATTATCATCCTCAATTAATTAATTTTATTAATAAATTGATTTATCATTCGCAAACTATAGGAATTCACAATTTCTAAGTACCATCTTCCACCCATTAATTCCATTTTCACTAATTTCTATTTGTGCCAAATAATGAATTTTTGATTCAAATATTCCACATAATATTGACATCATTATGATGCATGGGCATGACACATCATGGATTCTCCATTTATACTTAGCTAAGATGTGTCATAATTGATATATTCTTATTCCCTTATGCATATCTATATTTGGCTTCCATTGTCAAAGATTTTTGGCTTTATGTGGGTTTGAGGTGTCACATGATGCGTCATAGATCCTCTTCCATTTTTAGCCATGTTTGACTTCAAAGCTCGTACAATCCTACATTTCACATCTTGTGACATATGTGTCATGGATTCTCAAAAGAATCTCTTGCCAAATCGCATATCCAATGTTACAAGTCCAATGCTCTCATCTTTTGTGTTGATTATAAAATGAGCATTCTTCCTCTCATTTCTAGTCCTTGAGTCCTTCAAGTCCCTAGGTTCTTATTATTTTGTCCTCTCAAGCTAAAATCACATCTTCTAGTATTCTCATAGCATTATCATTACCATAGGCTTTTCTTCCAAATTGTGTGCACTATAGGCAACTGGAGCTATATTACATCAAGAAGAAAGAAAGACATTGGAGCTCCAGGTGAAAGAGGGAGTTTTAACTTTGAGTTCTTCCTTTTATTTATTTAGCTTTCATGGTAGACAAGAGAGTTTCAATGTGTGTCTATTGAGTTTGTGATTTTCTCATAGTATGTTAAACATTAGCCCATTTTTTGGTCCTAAAATTGGTGAACCCAACATGAAAATGCTTAACTAACTTGGGTTTTTTGTCTTTTTGATGCATGACCTGATGGAGGTATGCTCTGCTACCACTAACAAAGGTATGCTCTGATACCACTGATGATGGTACGCTCTGCTACCACTCACAAAGGTATGCTCTGATACCACTGATGAAGGGCCACACCACCCGTACCAACTCACAACCAAAAATGCAACAATATGGAGATAGAGAGATGACAAAAATGCTTCATAAAGCATCCATTAATACTTGAAATTCATTAGAAGAGATTAGATTTGAAGAGCTTACAATGCAAGAACTTCTATTTCTTAGACTTTCTTACAAGAGATTACATACAAAGAGCTTCTCCTTGAAGAGCTTCACTTGAAGAGCTTCTATTTCTCCAACTTGATCACAAATTATAATAAGCCTTGCTTAAATAGGCACTTCTAACCCAAGACATTACAAACACAAACAATGTGGGATAAAAGGTAAATACAACTACTTTTAAATAAATATTAAATTCCCACCCAAATACAACTAAGCACCCAACAAATATTAAATACATGATTTAAGGATCTTTCCACAAACTTCTAAGATGCCACCTACACACCTCGATTAATGTAATGACAACTATTTTTATTATTTTCTATTTATGCCACCCATGCACCTTGAAAATAGAAATTCCACTTTTCTCCTTTTTTCCTATTTTTCTATTTTTTTATTATTTTTCCTTCTATTTTCGTCACTTTCTCTCTCCTCCACAAATTTTTTTTTTCCCCATTTTTTTTTCTAATAATTTAATTTTCTCATGCAAGATGCTCCTGCATCAGACTCCCTTGGTAGATAGAAAAGTGTGTCCCACACTTTGATGTCAAAAGAGAGATATAGAACCATCCTTATCTTCACCGCAAGCTTCCACCTAAATAGGGACAAGAAAACCAACATGCAAATCTTCCACTTTTTTTTTTGCTGATGCACGATGCTCCTGCATCTGACTCCCGTGGTAGGAAAAATTTTATGAATATGGATTCACAAAATGAAGTAGCCACTGTTGACAATTTTTTTTCCTCTTCTTCCAACACATAGCTGGAACAAGTATCTGATGCTAAAATTTCCTTCTTTCTTCTTTTCCAACACCTAGCCCGAACAATTTTTTGCTGCTGAAAATGCTCATTCGCAATGAACTCTATCCAAGTATACCTCTCATCCTCATCCAATCTTGTTGAATTAGACACACCTGTAATAAACCTAGCAGCACCATACCAATCTTCTTTTGCATACCATACATCATGAACAAGATCCTCATGCAAACCATCATTAATATCTTTTAAACTCATATCAAAGACAACATCCCATGATTCATAAGAATTTACCTGTTTGACATCTTCATCTTCGCTTGCCTCTTTTATGTCATCAACAATGCACGTAACTACTTCACTTGCTTGATCTCCAACTAAGGCACTATACTCTTTCTCCATTTTTTTAGTCTTCCAATCACCTTCATCTACTTTTGGCATACAAATTTGGTTATCTTCATGCTCTTCCTCTTCTCTTTCATCTTCTTCAACTTCTAGTTCGCAAATAATTTTCTCTTCATCCACTTGCTCTTCCACTGGATCATCTTTCTTTTCCACATCCAAGGAATTATCAACATCTCTTTTCTGGTGACATGCTCTTCGTTTTCACAACTCAGCTTCTAATTCATTCACTTGCTTCTTTAAATCAACTAGCAATGACTGTTGATTTCTTGCTCTAAATTTCTCAAGTCGAGGAATCCTCAGAATCCATCCAATCACAAAAGTCATCTTCTTCTTTCTCTTCTCCATAATCAAGTCTTTAGAAGACAAATCTCATCCAAAACAAGAACCTCATGCAAACTGCCTCACAGTCGGCGCTCTGTCTACACAATCAAGAACTTCTTCACAAACTTCACCCAACTCAAGGTCCTGGTGCAAACTACCTCACTTTCGGCGATCTGTCTGAATGCTCAGGAACTACCACTTTGATACCACTAATGGAGGTATGCTCTGCTACCACTAACAAAGGTATGCTCTGATACCACTGATGATGGTATGCTCTGCTACCACTCACAAAGGTATGCTCTGATACCACTGATGAAGGGCCACACCACCCATACCAACTCACAACCAAAAATGCAACAATATGGAGATAGAGAGATGCCAAAAATGCTTCATAAAGCATCCATTAATACTTGAAATTGATTAGAAGAGATTATATTTGAAGAGCTTACAACGCAAGAACTTCTATTTCTCTGACTTTCTTACAAGAGATTACATACAAAGAGCTTCTCCTTGAAGAGCTTCTATTTCTCCAACTTGATTACAAATGATAATAAGCCTTGTTTAAATAGGCACTTCTAACCCAAGGCATTACAAACACAACCAATGTGGGATAAAAGGTAAATACAACTAATTTTAAATAAATATTAAATTCCCACCCAAATACAACTAAGCACTCAACAAATATTAAATACATGATTTAAGGATCTTTCCACAAACTTCTAAGATGCCACCTACACATCTCGATTAATGTAATGACAACTATTTTTATTATTTTCTATTTATGCCACCCATGCACCTTGAAAATAGAAATTTCTCTTTTCTCCTTTTTTCCTATTTTTCTATTTTTTTATTACTTTTCCTTCTATTTTTGTCACTTTCTCTCTCCTCCACAATTTTTTTCCCCCCCTTTTTTTTTTCTAATAATTTAATTTTTCCATGAAAGATGCTCCTGCATCACTTTTTTTTATTGTAGGTGCAAGGAAGGAGCTCACTTGGAAGGATATAACAATTATATGCACTTCCTTATCACATTTTGATTAATTATGTGGTCTAATAACATGGTTATATGCTATCATTTTATGCATTATATTAGCTTGATGTCCTAGGGTGCACTCTACTCTATCAGGGTGCACTTGGGGCCTTTCAAAAGAAGTTTTAGAGGCCTAGGAGTCACCATAACCCCCATCTACTATTCCTACCTCACTAACTATGCTTAGAAACCACCACCTACACCCTTATGGGCCCAAACTACACCATGGGTGTAGTCTGCATTTTTTGAGTGTACTTGGGAGAGTAGATTTCAAAACATGAGTTTTTGGGTATTGTTTAGGGCCCAATTCCCCAAAATTTGCCCCATGTCTCCCAACTATGCCCACAAACTACTAACTATGCCCTTATAGACCCCAAGTGCACCATGGGTGTAGTTTTTACTATCTGAGTAGGCTTGGAGGCATCCTGGGTCATTCTAGCCTTCTAGGGCACAGTATGCTCTATCAGAGCGTAGTTGCTTCATAGAAAGCACATACTTTACTCAAAATATAAATCTAGGGTTTGTGTTTCTTTCTAGGAACTAGATTAGATTTTTTTGTGCTAATGATGGTATATTTACAGCATATGGTGACCATTGGATGAAGACTAATCATTAAAAAACTACTAATCCTTGTTTGCAGGACATTGTCAAAGACCCTATGCACTTGCCAAAACCATGTGTGGATTTCCTAGATTAAATAACGCTTAATTTGGTGCATAAAATGAATTTTTTCTATTTTTTTGGGTGTGTTTGTATTGTTTAAAACCCTAGGAGTTACATGGACATATCCACTCCCCTTGTCATTCATGGATCCTAGGTGTAAGAGAAACTAGTGTGACTTCTATAGAGAAGCCTACCTTGGACCAAGATATCTGATATTGGATATGCTACGGGACAACTTCATAGTCATAATGGACCAAAGCTAAGTCAACATTCTAGCCACTATATAAAACTCAACATGGTTAATGTCTTGTTGGAAGTATTTCTATGTGATAGCTCTCCCCCAATAATCTTGTGGTGCACTAAACCCCAATTCTTGGGGCTAGGAGACATTCTGAGGAAGTTTATTAAATTATCATTCACTTTCCAAAATAATGCCCTTACTAAAAAACTTGTTTTAGTGGCCAAAAGTATTTCTATCCACTGGCTCAAGGGGTCACCCATGTCCATGAAGACATCCTACATTCTTGAGGTCCTTAGTAGAGACAACATTTCCTTGGGAAGTCATGCCCCTTGAGAAGTGGATCTTGGAAGCCCTAAGAAGTGAGTGCATTGTAACGGGGAGCCTATGGTGCCTAGATTTTAAGTTTTCCACTCTGCATAAGCATGGTTGAACTTTGATTGAAGTAGGAATGTAGTGGATATAGTCCTAAAGCCTAGGTCATGGTGTGTATTTTCACTTTTAACAACTATTCTTGTCTTATCATGTCTTGTGTGTGTGTAAAACATTAATCAAGATAAAAGTAATTTTTCAATTTTACACCTTGGATACTATTTAAACCTTTTTAAAACTTCAAAAATTATCAAAATGTTACAACCTTTGTGAAACTTTGAATATTTTTGTCCAAAACCTTCAGGACTTTAAAAATATGGAAGACTACATCCCTACAAGTGCTTGGCATAACTTAGGTTTCATCTTTGCATAACATCCATTTTCATTCACCATATTTGGAACCTCATAATTGCATTCTCTAGGTCTCATATTCATCTTTTTAGTCCTCATTGTCCATCTCTTGTCATTCAATTTCATTCCTTAGGCTTCACTTTGGATCCCTTAGTCTTTATATTTCAACCTCAAAATCTACATCTTGCATCTTTGCATACCCAACATCCATATTTCACACTTTAACCATCATTATTGGTGTCCTAAATATCATTCTGAGCCTTCATGCTAGTCTTAGAACTATTCTCTACCCTTTGGCTCTTTGGAACATCAACCTAGAAACCATAGAACCCCAAAATTACCTCAATTTTAGCCCAACCTCCCAACTACACTCTGAAACTAAAAAATGAACTCTAATTCACCCCTACTGCACCATGGACATGGAAATATTTGAGCACACTTGGTAGTCTGAGAATGTATTTTTTCCTTCTAGATAGCATTTTGAGACTTCAGTAGTGTCCTTAGGTACTTGGATTAGCCCCCCTGTCTTAACATGTCCTGATATGCATTCTACATCTCCTAAAATTTATTTTTTCCATCTAGGGATTCATTCCTTAGGCAATAAGATTCATTTTTTATCCCCTATCATATCATAACGTCAACCCTAGCATCCTAGCTCTCTAGTATAGCAACTTAGCGACCACCTAGCTGAGATTTAACAAACATCCAACCTAGCCTCCCAAATGCACCATGAAACTACCAACTATGCTCAAACTAGCCCCAAGTGTACCATATGCATAGTTGGTGCTATTAGAGTGCACTTGGTGCTATCAAGGAACATTTGGTGATAGTAAAGACCATTTTGGGCCTCCAAACTACATTCTAGGACCTTAAAACTGCATCTAGGAGCCTCTGTAGGTCATCATTTTGAACAGAATCCAAAACTACATCCTAAACCCCAAACCCCATTTTTCATCTTAAGAACTTTGCTTGTCACATATCTATTCAGAATCACCATCATTTTGAGCCCCCTAAATGTCATTTTGAACCAAAAATCTTTTAATTTAGTCAAAAATCAAATCAAAAGTATGGACCCTAGAGTATTTCATTGTGTCAATGAATAATGGATCTTGACCATGGTCATTTTTTCATTTTCTTTTATCATTTTCTTTGGTAAAACTCTATCTATGTCAAGATTGATTTGACTTTGTCATTTTGATCTTTTCACTTTTGTCTCTTTATGGTCAAGATCCAAAGTCTATTGTCATAAAGTTAAACTCTTAGGTTAATACCTTTCAAAGATTTCACCTAAATTCAAAACCATTTCATGAACCGTTGCCATTAGAATTTTCATATTCCTAGTCTCCCTAAATGTCATTTTGACTTATCCTAGTGGTATATCCTCATCATCTTGCATTGTTCAAAACCCTAGCATCATTTCCACTATCAAACCCTATCAACTTGTCTATCAACTAACTTGTCTCCTTGATCAGTTATCCTCATTTTTCATAACCCCAATGTCATTATCAATGTTAGCACACCATCCCTTGCATAATCCACCTTGCATACATCAACTTCCAACATCATTTCCAAGTCCAAAAAACTAACCTTAAACTTCATTTTGCATACCATAGGGTCATTTTCATCTCCTTTAGTCAAACTCCATAGCACCATTTACATTTGCATTTGCATACTTTTCCTAGCACATTTACATCTTGCATATCAAAACCCTAGCTCATTTGGCACCTCCTTAGGTTTCATAACACCCCTAAACACTTGGAAATCTAAAAAACACTCATATCTTGCATAACCACTTCCATATTTCTACTTTTTGTCCTATTTTACCAACTGCCAACTTCAAGTGTGTAGTTGGTAGCTTTAGTGCATAGTTGATATTTTTAGTGCACACTTGGTAATTAGGGATTTCATTCTCGGTTCTATAACCCTAATCTACACTTCCAAAGCTTTCATTGCATCCCTAAACCTTAGAAAACACTCAAAATCACTCAAATCATTTGCATTCTACATTTTAGTCACCCTAATACCTCTATTTATCAACTACATATCTTCTACTTACCAACTACTTACATTTAGTGCCCTGAGTGCACCAAAGGTGAACTTGGTACTATCTTAACATAGTTGGTAATTTAGGTGTGCAGTTGGGAGGTAGGGAGTCCATTTAGGTTTTCCTCCATTACATCTACATCCTTAGGTATCATGACAACACTTACAAGGACATAGTTAGCTTAGAGACCCAAAGAACTATACCAACCCTTGTTCTCTAAAGCATAGATGTAACCAAAACATCATCCAAGACCAAAAAAGAGAAAGAAAACCAAACAAACACTTGATGAAGACCAAATTGAGCCATCACAACCTTTACTTGTGGACCGCTTAACCATGTATCTGCAAGATCACAATAATCAACGGATGACACCACAAACCCTAAGCAATAGATGTACCATGAGGTTTCATTCCAACACTTCTCCCACACATGGAATGGTCTAATGGAGTCCTAACTTTGAACCTATATTTTTGTCGACACCACCCAAAGGTGGAAGTGTAACAACCACACCTGAGGATGAACAAACACACTCCTTTGAATTTAGCAAACCTAACACAAGTACCTTCAACCCTAACATATAAAATGCACAACAAGGTACTATACACTAAAGTGATAACTTTGACACTAATTATGGAATCAAAGATAAAGAAATGGCTAGGGCATGTCAAGACAAAACCTTCCAAAAGAACTTTAAACTTTTGGCAGCACAAGAAATTGTCAAATTCAACCAAAATTTGGAGGGGCCTAAGTCCAAACATCAAACCAATTCAACACTCAAAAACATACAACCCATGATCAATTTGAATTTAGATAAGGGAAAACAACCTTTAGAGTTTTCAAACAAAATAATGGAAACTATAATGTCCCATAAAAACCAACCATTAAAATCCTCCAAAGTACATTTGAACACATCAACATTAATCCCTTGTTTGATGAATCACAACCAATAAAGGGAAACAAGACTCTTCCTAAATATCCCAAAAGGATGTTAAGACTTGATCTCAATCACATGATACAACAATAATATGTGCCTAAAGGTACTTTTACTCTAGGGATGCCAAACATACCTTCTTTGGAGGAAAATCAACAAATCACACGTTTGCTCCTAACCCTACCAAATGTTATGACATCAAATGTTATTGAGCCTCCCATGAGTACACCATATGAAACATCAATTGCAATAATCCCTATTGATGTACAAAGGAAAAGTCTAATTGATATTTCATCCATTCCCAAACCAAAAAATGATGTTCATTTCTCAAGGACATAACCAACTCCCATGGCAACATCATCCTACAATGGTACAAGGACTTAAAATTTCCAATCCACAACCAAGTTTAAATGCACTTAACACAAATTGAACATATCAATAGCAACATCAACCACAACAACAACCTCAAGTGGTGCAAGGATCCAATGTCCCTAACATGCACTCCAATGTAAATCCACTTGACATACATGCAATGTATCAAAAACAATTCCAACAACAAGAAGCCACATTTTCTAAACAACAAGATCAACTTAGACAATGGTTGAAATACCAAAAACACCTCGAGCAACAAATTGCATATCAACAACATTTGTTACAATAACAACATGTACCACAAAAACAATAAAAAATGGCACAAAAACAACACATGGTACAAAAATCGTAGTCAATATCGCAAAAAGTACCACAACAAAGACCCTTTTGTCTTTGAAGTACTAACATACCTCCTCCACCTAGTGACACATCACCTAACTCTTAATACATAGAAACATTAGAACTGAGTAGATATAGTTCTTGCCATAGAAAGCAATCTACTCATACACACAAAAGACTTGAAGAGAAAACTATTATGCAAAACCCTAATGAAGAATTACTACAACAATTCAAACAAGTTTCCAAACAAGTTGAGGCATTGGGAGTCCAAAATAAATAGGCTCTATATAGAGAACAAGACATATGTCCGAATTCATTTGATAATATTCTACTCATGCCTCCATTCCCAAAATACTTCGAGTCTCAAAGATTTGAAAAATATTGAGGAAAAGGCAACCCCATTGATCACATCTGAGAATTTTGTGCCTCTTGTACTGAACTTAGTGATGAACCCACCTACCTCATGAGATTGTTCCCTCATTCTCTAGCTGGGCCCACACTTGAATGGTATTCCAAACTTCCCAATAATATTAAATCTTGGTCGGAGTTGGCAGAAAAATTCATATCCCACTTTGCCTTTAACATTACAAATGAGGTGACACTCTCAAATTTGTGCTTAACCAAATAAAAGATAGGAGAACCATTTATCACATTCTTACTACATTGGAGAAGCTTAGTTAGTCAATGCTAACTAAAAATTCCTAAAGAATGACAAGATAACTTGTGCATTGAAAACCTAGTCCTTGACTTAATGTATGGACTCAAGATCAAAAGTCCAAGCACCATTTCCAAACGAATGAAAAAAGGGGGCTAGTATTGAAGATGCTCTTATCCAGAAGGAATTCCTCAAAACAAACAATGAAAACACAAACATCAACTCATCTAATGACAAGGTAAAACATTTCTCCAAAAAGGAGAATGTAACTAATGATGGCATTATGGATGCACAAGTAATTATCACACCACAACCTCAACTAACTTTGAAAGGTACAAACCCTATGAATTCACAAAATCCTAATCAAACACCACCTCCTCAATAGAAATTTGAGACTTCCCCATGGGATGGACCTCAAAGACATTGTAGAACCAAAGATAGAAAATTCACAACCTTGGGGATACCTCTTGAGACTACACTTCAACAACTATTTAGTAATACCTTATTACAATTACCCACAATCAAAGATGAGCCACTAACCAAAGATTCTTGGTGGGACAAAAAAAAAATTGTGATTACCACCACACCAAAGGATATAAGACCTCATCATATTTTAAACTAAAACATGCAATACAAGACCTTAATGATGATGGTGTGATCACAGTCGATCCATCATTACTAGCATCCAACTCTGATCAAACTATTTTAAAAGATCCTTTGGGTAATCATGGCAAAGAGAAGGTCTCTAGTTTAAACTCAAACACAGAAGCCAATGTGAATTATACAAATAGTGGATATGACTACACCATCAACTATTTCAATGAGTTTGATTCTTGCATATCCACATTCACCTTAAAAGCTGAAAACCCTTGTTGCGCTATCACTACACACTGCACCAAGTTCACTCTACCTAGAGCTCTATCTAGACCTACTACCTCTACTAGAAATGCACCCCTTAGTAGACCTAATGCTCCTACTTCATCTGATTATAGCCTTTTTGAACAACTTAGCAAGACCCTTGCACAAATATCCATCTCAAACCTACTACGTGCATCTCCCCAACATCAAAAGATCTTGGGTCAAGCCCTTAGAGAGTTAGTAGTCCTAGATAACATTGATGTTTCCTAGTTCTAGGCCATGATTGGGAACCTATTTTTATCACAACATATCACCTTTTCCCCTCCAGATATTCCTAAAGATAGACCTAACCACAATGATCCCCTTTATCTCGAAGTCTTTATTGACAATGTTAAGGTCATACCTATCTCAATAGATGGAGGAGCAGGACTGAATGTTTGTACCTTAAAAGTTGTCAAGGGTTTGGGTTACTCTAAAGATGTAGATCCCTCTCATAAAATCATGATAAAGGCCTATGATGATGGAAACACTTCTCCAAGGGCATCATCATATTACCCATTAGAGTTGGTCCAACTACTAAGAATACATTGTTCTAGGTCCTATATATTAAAATGAATTGTAACATGATACTAGGATGCCCTTGGATCCATGCTATGAAATAAATGCCCTCTACATATCATCAATCTTTGAATTTTTCCTAAAAAATTATCGAGGTTACCATCCTAGGTGATCCAGATTCTTTCTAGTTTTGTGTTAATCTAAGAGATGCTACTGCATACCAAGTCCCAACAAACAATGAAACAAAACCCACTAATTCCTCTAAATATGGGGATGCTGATATACTCCTTAGTAAGGCCAAGTAAAATCTAAAGATTGAAGACAACAAATGTGGAGGATACTTTATGTCTCATGTATCCTAAATTAGGGAGTCACCAATTTCTCCCCAATCTTATGGTAAATTACAACTATTACAAGACCTATACTTTGGGATCAGTACATAAAATCCCACTTCTATCAATGAGAATAAATCTGTATGTATTGAGAAAGAAAAACTAGCACAAGAACCCACTTTGATATCTCCTAACAAGTATGGACTTGGGTTTACTATCATGATGAAACAAGGTTATGATGGACATAGCAATCTTGGATGTTAAAAACAAGGAATAATTGAACCTATCACTACAAAAGGATGATCTCCTAATTTTGGGCTTGGATTTAAACCATTGCGAATAATACCTCCTAGTACTGAGGTACCCCATGTGTGAGACTATGAATGTTTTGAATGATGAAAAGGAACTAAGGATACACAACCTGAAACCAATAGTCCTCTAGCTTCTAAGCATGACCCCAATTATACCACTGAATCAGATACCCATATATCTACCTTCATCCATAATCCATTCAACACTGATGATGACATCCCTGCAAATTATCCTAAACTAGTGGATTGGGACCAATGTGGACCACCAATTTATGATTGATTCAAAAATGATGGAAATCTCACAATAGACTTTCAAATATATGAAGGCATTAAAATTGGTGATCATACAGAAGCAATTTATCTAAAGAGAACACATTGGCATATTTTGGGGAGTCAATTTCATCTTCTAGATGCAAAATAGAACATAAAGAAAAAAATTAGAAGAGTAGGTCTCTTGGTGAAAACCAAAAGGTACCATTATACCTTGAAAAATGAAAAGCTAAGTAGCTCCCAAGGATACAAGATGAATAAGTTGATGCCATGAATATTAGTGTTCTAGTGTTCAACATACCACAAAGTCTTTTTGAGCTTTCTCGATCAACCTTCATGTGGAAGGTCATTGGTCTCAATCCTTGCAATCCTCCCCTATATCTAGTTGTTTATCCCCAAATCTAGCTACCTAATTTTTTGAACATCCAAGATCAAATCTTTATCCAAAAACCATTTGCATATGTCATCATCAGTAACATCCCATACAAAGAATCCTTTGACCCATTTATCCTTAAATGCCCTAATTTAGAAGAAGCAATCACTATCTTACATATGGTACATGATGGTATATCTCAAGGCCTTTCTAGTGGTCTGGTTTTAGCTATAGACTTGAAATGAATCCTATGTAGTTATGGTCAGTTGTGGATCAAGAGATTATACACTAGTAGCACCAACAACATATTTCTTCTCAACATTTGTTAGCAATGTTCTTGATTCCATCTAAAAGTCCTAAAAAAATAGCAAAAACTCATCAAAAAAGAAAAGAAAATAAGTGAAAAAAGACACAAAAAAAGCATGCCTTGATGAAAACCTAGCAAACAAGTGTCTTGGTACAAAAATTTGAGTCAAGAGAAAAAATTTGTCCAAAAGTGAAAACCTAGCAAATAGGTACTCTGGAAAAGTTCCATAGTAAAAACTTGGGAAACAGGCACCATTTGTAATCAGTTGTTGATCCTCCATCTATCAAGATTCCTTCTAGTTTTTCCCCGTTTTTCATTCCCTAATCATATCCATCATACTACATGACATCCCTAGTCCTTGATCATTTCCCATGAACTAGTTAATGTCCATTGTTATCTTACCTAAGCATCACCCATCTATACAAACTCTATCTTTGGCCTTTGTACATAGTCTACATCTTTTCTAGGGGCATATTACCTACATGGTGCATGAATTTGAACTTAAATAGGGGGCATAGCCCTAAGCACTTTTTATCCATTAGACTTATCGCATAATAGATTGGAGCTAACACTTGCATATGCTTCTACGATCCGAAAAAAATCCTAAAAATTCAAATATGATCCTAAAAAAATCCTAAAAATTCAAAAATGTCCTAAACAAATCACTAAAAATTATAAAATATCTTGAAAAATTTCACTAAAAATCATATAATTTCTTGAAAAAATCACTAAAAATCATAAAATGTCTTGAAGAAACTAGTAACATAGAAAAATCAAATATCCTTAAAAATCTTTAAAATCACAAAACCAATCAATTTTTTTTAATAAACCTTGTATATGCTCACTGTAGATTATCACCCCTTTTGCATAAACACTTGCACTTTCATAGACTGAAACTCAAAGCACTGCACTTCAATGAAAATCACACTATCTAAGTTGAACCAACAATCAATCTAACATATCACTATGAATCTGTCAACTGAATCAACAAATAGGTCTATTACATGATCAACCTGTCAACCAATATCTGAAGACCTAATACACTAAAAGAAAAGTAATAATGGACAAGAATAGTTGTTGTCTTATGCTATTTGGTGAGTGATTTATATTTTCTTTGTTTCTCTTTGGTCATGTTCCTATGCCACTCAATTAGATAAATTGATCTATGAGAGTGGTCGAGATGGTTCATGGTCATATTTTATGTTCTCATTGTTACAATGCACCTTTGAGAGTTTGGGGCATGTATATATGCATTAGGAATGATAAGGTCATTTTATGTCTACATCATCCTTGTTTACACAAAAGGTTTTCATTTTTTCTCTAGCCCTTTATGCCATGATGCATTGCATTCTATTTGTCACATCAAAATAAAGCTCCATTTGACATATAATTCACTTTCTAAAAGGAAAAGTCTTCACCTCATTCTAATTGGTCCTCATCTCATCTCCTTAGTCTTCTATCATTCATCTCTTCATCCAACACTATGATCATGTATTCTAATACACCAAATCATCTTCATCTTGCATTCCTACATTCTCACATCATCCTACACCCTCTGTCAACCTTCTATGGTTTTCCAACCAGTCCAGCTTCAATCTAACATTTGTTTGACCAATATTGACCAAATTTGACCATGTTATTTGACTCATGTTATGACATCTTTCCTCCATTTCAGCCATGCATCCAAAGTTTCAGGTCATTCTGAGTCTAGTCGAGTTGTTTTTGGCCCCCAGAGCCTTCTAGGGCATAGTATACACTTTCATAGCACAATTGGTACTGTCATAGTTCACTTGGGCTTACCAAGTGTGCACTAGGTGCACTTGGGGCAGTTAGATGGCCAGAATTGCTCTCAACACCCCTATTTTGTACTCTACAGCCCATAACTTTTGTGTTTCAACTCCAATTTTCAATCTATCAGATGCATTAGATTTGTATGCTCATTGTGAACACATTGACATATAATTTTAATCATTTTTTCACTATCTTGAGTGGTAACCACTAAAACTACTCTCAAGCTCGTAATTGATCCTTGTTCTACACTCTAGACCTCATAACTTTCACATTTTAACTCTGATTTGTAATCTATTAGTTGCTATGGTTTTGTCTTCTTTTTTTCAAGAAACTAACCTATCATATGCTTATCTCAATCAATTTCTTGAGGGGGCACCCATATATATCATCCCTACTAGGGCATGTTGTTATGGCTTTCTCATCAGTACTCTTTGACATAACACTCTAAATCACAATGTATCAAAGAGAGGCAAAATGTAGATGCTCAAAAGTGGTTCACATCTATAGTTTCATCACATTTTTATACTAATTCATCCCATTTTCTCATTCCACTAACACTGATCTTTTGGCCAACTTGATCATATCTCATCATTCATATCCTCTTTCACATCAATTGCAAATCATTTCAAAACCATTACAAATCAACCCAAATCTACCTGGAATCACCCAAAATTAGTCTTAATTGACCCAAAATGGGTCCAACATCCTATATCTATCATCATTGGTATGATCCTAGGCATTTTTGTGGCTTTGAGTGCCTTGGAAACCTATCAATCTATCAAATCATATTAATCTAACCTTAGTACTATGATGGCTCTCAATGCTAGGTCAAACTATCATTCACATAATCTAATATTTGACATTATCAAGTATCTCAGTGTCAAATCATAGCATTTCCAACCATTTAATAATATTGACAATGTCTGTCGATGTTATTTATCAACCAATCTCGATCTTGTAGCATTTTACAATGTCAGTTAAATGCTATGTGTCCTTAATTCATGTCATGTGTCCTTGGCATGATATCATTTTTCATCAATCAATCAATTTGAGTATGGCTTTGTTCTACTTGTCATCATTCCAATCAATTTGTATTACCGTCACATTTCATCAAAGGATACAATCATAGTTAACCAAATTGGCCAATCATTTACTAATTTTCTCTATAAGATTAAATAACCCATAATTTAATCCTCTATCAATTTATTAATTGTTCTTCCTAATTATCATCCTTAATTAATTTATTGATTCATCATTTGCAAACTATGGAAATTTGCAATTTCCTAAGTTCCATCTTCCACCAATTAATTCTATTTTCACTAATTTCTATTTGTGTGGAATAATGGATTTTTAATTCAAATATTCCACATAATATTGACATCATCATGACACATGGGTGTGACACATCATGGATTCTCCATTTATTTTTTTCTAAGATGGGTCATAATCAATATATTCTTATTCCCTTATGCATATCTATATCTGGTTTCCATTGTCATAGATTCTTGGCTCTAAGTGGGTTTGAGGTGTCACATTATGTGCCATAGATCCTCTTCCATTTTTAGCCATGTTTGACTTCCAAGATCATGCTATCCTACATTTGGCATCTTGTGTCATATGTGTCATGGATTCTCAAAGGAATCTCTTGCCAAGTCACATATCCAAGGTGACAAGTCCAATGTTCTGATCTTTTGTGTTGATTATAAAATGAACATTCTTCCTCTCATTTCCAGCCCTTGACTCCTTCAGGTCCCTAGGTTCTTAGTCTTTTATCCTCTCAAGCTAAAATCACATATTCTAGTATTCTCATGACATTATCATTATCGTAGGCTTTTATTCCAAATTATATGCACTGTTGGCACTAAAAATTGCATGGTCGATTTTGAGCCCTGTTGAGAAAAATTAGCCCTATAAATGCTTTTAAATGAGATTGTACCCGGCTGTACATTTGAACCATATGAGGTGTTTTATGCTTCTAGCACTTTTCATTCAGCATGCCTAAGTGTTTTGTGAAGTTAAATTGAGTTTCTGAGTCATTTGGCGAAGTCCTGTTTCAAGCTTTTGTCAAATTTACAATTCTGCCCTAGTGTCAAACAGCGACAGGAGGCTGTGTTTGAACCTGAATATCTTTTGTCCAGAATTGTATCATAACTCGCCACTTTGAGAGTACCTAATATCCATATCTAAAAACCTATGTTTCAGATGTTGAGTCGTTTTGAGTTCTTCTGACTAGGTTTTGAATCCCTTGAAGTTGGTCATTTACTGTTTTCATGCTGATGCACTTTATTCAAAATCCTGGGAAGCCCTGTTTGACTAGTAATAACTTTTGACCAGTTGATCCAAATGTTGAAATTCCTATTGCATTGCATAATAGGCATCAAAGACTTGTTATTTTTCAAGTTTCATATCATGACGAATCCGTTTGATCAGTTTTCAAACGCGATTCCAAACTCAATTTGTAACTTTTTACTGGTGTCAGCATTTGCATATTTGTCAGTACCCCTATTTGTGGCATTATAACTCTTAATCTGTGATTGGTGAGATCAAATGAATTGTACCACTGTGTTATCCTCCAAAAATAATTTAAGTGTGTCAGTTTTTAAGTCTTGATGAATCCGTCTGCACACTTTTCCAGGTCAATTCCATTCGCAAAAAAAGTTTTCTGTCAGTGTTCCTAGTTGCAAAATTCTGAGTAGCCTACTTTGACTGTCCGCCATTTGTGCCCAATTATTTTTCATGAGCCCAAATCATAGATCCATAGTGTCCTTGTGACATAGAATCAGTGACCCAATTTTCGTTTCCCCATGTGCTCATTTGCTTACTTTCCCGAGCCAAATCCAAACCCATTTTATGGTATCCTGACATGTTTTGGTGCAAGTAATTCTGAAGGGGCGACTTTGATGGCGAATATATTTTGACCTCGAATTCGTCATGAGACGAGATTCGACAAGCTGAAAGTATGTGGAGCAAAATTTCAGTGTGTCAGTTTTTGGATCCTGATCAGGTGTCTGGGTCAATTTTCAAAGGCAATCAATAGTCCTCCTGACATCAAAAGTGACATGGTGCAAAAAGGGGATAAAAATGAGTTTCTAATGAAAAATCAATGATCGAACTTGATTCTAATCAGTTCGAGAGGTCAGTTGATCAGTTTGCAAGTTTAGTTGTTCGAAAACAAAAAAAAATTTTAGTCGGACCCACTTTGGGGTCTAACTGATTCTATCAGACTGATAAAAATTGGATGCGAATTGAAGCCTTAGGAATTGAAAGAAATATGGAAAATTTTGAGAAAGCTCAATTGTTACATAACATTTTCCAAATCAAAAGGAAAGATTATGGATTGTACAAGGTTTTAATTGCTCCCATGAACTCTTGGAGGAAACAGCCAGAGTTGTGACTACTGATCAAGCAACTTTGGTGAGATCAATAAAATGAAGCCTCCCACCAAATGAAGCAGAGGCCATAGTTTTCGAGAGAAAAGAAAATGACTTTCATGTTTCATCAAAAGGCTGAATGGGAGCATCCGTCGAAGCATTATGAAAAAGAAGCACTTCCCTAAAATAATAAATCAAGCCAGCAGTATGAAGAGTAGCCATGGCATTAAAAGGTTACCCAAGTTCATGGCAGATCTGAAGGGAGCTCTTTGAAGAGCTTTGATCCAAGAATTTGGCTCTTTTCTATAAATAGAAGTTTGGAGTTTGTGGCTGTTACAATGTTTTGCAGAAAGTATGAACCCGTCTGGAGGTGAGTGGTGTAGGCCCTCAACATGACATAGCCAGATCTTAATGACAGAAAGAGTGATGCATAGTTGTAAGGCGTGAGAGTAATCAAAGAGTTACCACACTAAAAGGAGAAGTGTTAAAGAAGGTGAAAACCATTTTCAAAATAGTAGTAGACACATGCAATGAAGATGCCCATTAAGAACAGAATGTTCCAAACACGTGGTCATATCAAAAGACCCTGTATTAAAATAAAAGACATAGCCCACAAGCAAACCAAAAAGAAGTCACCCTTTATGAAGAACAAAGCGCTTTCAAAGCAGCAGGCCAAGGAAGCATGCAGTCAATGCTAAAGAGAAAGAGAAAACCATAGCAGTCCTCATGCTAAAACAAGAGGAGCAGGCACATAAAACAACCATCCATGCTTGTTTAGAAGAGCCTCACAGTAGAGGAAGATGCCCACGAGCTTGTTTGGAGGGCGTGAGGCAACATGAGGAGTCCCACGAAAAAGATAGAGTCCACGTTTTAAAAGAAGACACCTACAGGAAGAAAGCCGCACCATTGAAGGAAAGACGCGGAGCAAGGCAAGCTATGACTTGCAGCAAGGGAGGTCCATGTCTTTGTAGTGGAGGACACCATCCAACATGGCAGGCAACCAAAAGAACACCCTGCGTAACATAAGAAACATAGGCATTAAAGCCGCAGACTATAGAAGGAGCTGGCTGAAAAACCAATAAGGCCATCCACATGCAAGGGGGAGTTTTAATCCACGTAGCATCAAGATCGACTACATGCATAAAAATGAAACACACGCTAAGTGGGAGGAAGTTGCCGGTTACCAAGAGATAGTCAACGTGTAGAAGAGAACATGGATATTATCCTACATTCATGTTGTTTACATCTTTACTAATGTTCAAATAACAATGCACGCATTCATTATGTTGTCTAAGGACATGGGCTTTTTGAAGCCAGCGCATGATGTTGGGGGTGGGCCTACCTGTCATCGCTGTGGGGTCCGCTCATGACGTTAGATGCATGAAAGCGCATAATTTTGAGCAAAGACGCATGCGCGCTAAGGTGGACTCAGGAAAGGAGATTGCGACACTTGTCTTGATCGTGTGGCCATCGTTACCTTGCCATGCGAAGATGCTTGCTAGTTAACTATAGCGAGATGGCAATGCTAATGTGGCGTGGGTGACTTGGCATAGTGAGGTGGCAAAACAAAGGACCAGTTAGTAAGTGACACGTGTCACTCAGTCAAACTTCAGGTTGACCCAGATGGAATGAGATGGAGAAATATGATATGTTTGAAAAATAATATTTTTATTATTTTCCCAAAAGGAAGTGACGTGCACATTCTTTTAAATCTAAAGGGGCTTATAAGCTAAAGTTAAAACTTTAGCTTATTTTAAATTTTGAAATTTAAAATTTTAAAGATGTGCAACCTGAACCTTCTAGCAGAGGACTATTTTTTGAAATAAGATTCTAGAGGTTTTCGAGAGGCTAGATAGGTGATGTTATATATCGCCAGAATCAGGAGAAGACGAACTTTCCAATTCTGGAGTCAGTTTTTGCACAGGTATCAGTCAATTTGAGCTACAAGAGGTTTTCTATCAGGTACCTAAAGTGCCACCATATTCATACCAGGAAGTTCAGATTTGTTTTTTGTCAAGATAATGACCTGGATATCAGTAGAAGGCAATGGAAATGCAGTTAGGGTCGAATTTGTTCTGATTTACTTAGTAAAAACTCATTTTCACTGGCTTTTTCATGGGGCAATCAGATATTTTGGCAAGTAAAGGGTTTTCATCATTAGGCAAGGATATTTTGCAAGTTTGTTATAGATTAATGATGAAACATAATCAGATCAGAAGGGATGAAAGAAGAAAGAGGTTTTTCAGTTACAGAGGATTGGATTTCAAGTGGACACCTGGCAATTGCATATCAGATCCAGCAATTCATTTCTTGCTATATCTTTCTTTCTTTCTTCATTTGTAAGGGTTCCAATTTTTGCACTGAGAAACCATTCTTCAGCATTTCTTCTTGTATTGAACAGCATTTTAATTTTTATGCAGATAGTTCTTTTCTGTTAGGTGATCTATGAGTTATTTTATGTACATTTCATGTATTTGATTTCAAGGAAAACAAATAAAGTGCAGCAAAAGTTTGAAGTTCAGTTTGAATCTTGTCTCCTGATTATGGCTCTATTATTTCTTCTAATTTGTGATCAAAGAGCATGAATTAGGTTGCATTACATTTTGAAATGTATGTGGTTAAAATGTCTTGCTTATGGAACAAAGAACCATGTAATTGCTTGATATTTGTCACAGGGTTTGCAGATTTCATGATAGGATTTTCTAAGTATGAGATTCATTCTGTAGCAGATGTCTATTCACAAGGTGAAAGATAGATTAGGGATCTTAATGTAGAGATACGTTTGAGGTTTCCAGGAGATGTATGGTTATGATTCATTTAATTGCCCAATAGATAAGGCACTGATCAGAGATAGGATCATTAAGTTCTGTTGCTCATACTTGGGTCTTACTGATATCAATTTATTAAATCATTTTCATTTTATTGTTGAAAGGTATTCAAAGTATAACCCACACTTAGCTTTCCAGTTTCATGAGTCATGTCCTTAGCTATTTCATGCTTGTGATCTCCTGGTTAAGCATAGAAGGATTAGGGGTTTCATCTGCTTTTATAGATCCTGAATATGCTTATTGCACTGGTCACATAGTCAGTTCTAAAGAGGCTCACCTGCCTAGGTTTTGCAGAGCCTGAAGTGCAGAAGGAGTACGGCCTTATAGTTGGCCTGGTGCTTGAATGGATGTGTTGATAATGGGAGTTAGCTACCCCTAGATGCATCTTATTCTCATCAGGGTAATTGGAAATGGGTAACATTTTCAAACACCAACAAGATGGTGACTCTGCTGGGGACTGTATTGAATCAAATTCAAGACAAACCTTGAGAATTTGAAAAGAAGAGATTCAATACAGCAGGAGAAGTGCATTAAAAATTTTTAGCAGTAAGTTCTCTGATGTTCTTTCCAGTTTTCTTACTCCAAATCATGCACCCCAGTATGTTTTATCCACTTGCAATAGTGACTTATTGGTTGAGTTTAGATTGTGCTCTCCTCAAGTTTTATTTTCAATCAATTCAACCGGATCTTGTTTTCAAAAGTGCTGTTGTAATTTCAGAGTCATAATTGTGATCAAAAGTTTGTCTCTCTTCAAGGTGTTTGGTGACTTTCAAAATTTTCAAGTTGAATTGTCAGTTCATATCTGTAGTGTTATGAATCATGTTTAAAATCTTTCTCACAATAGTGAGTGGCAACTCTATCTAAAGGATCTCTGAACTATTGAAGATCGGTGATGTGTAAATTATTTTCTAGAGTTTTCAGTGAAATCAAGCAGATCTGAAAGTTAGGTGAATTTGCAAGCAAGAAGAGAGATCTATTTTAAGTTTCTGAATAGTAAGTTTTGAAGTGTTGTTTGATTTGTTGTTATAAGAATTTGTAATGATAAAGATGAATCACAGCAGTGATGTCATTTAATTCTCCTCAAGGAGATGGAGACTCTATAAGGTTTGATCAATGGTGTAAAGAATTTAGATTAGCACCAGGCCAATCAGCAGATCAGTGGTTTCATGCAGCAACACTTGAGGTATTTTATGCTTTCATATGATTTCTTTTCAATGAAAGTGAGTTCCACATATGTGTTCTCCATCAAGTGAAGTTTTAGCACTAAGAAGAGGAGAATGATTTGATAAGTTTTATACACTTCATTAGAACGACTTTCAATTGTTGTTTTGAAGTTGTGAAGTGTATTTGAAGCGTTCATCTGGTAGAGGGTCATGAATATCTGCTGCAAGTTATGAATTCTAAAAGTATTTAATGATGAATGAGTCTTGACTTTGAAGAATGTTGAGTTTCATCTCATCTAATATGTAGCCTGTTAGTGAAAGTTTTAGATCTATTTCTACCAGGAGGTATATGCCATTGAATTTTAATGGTATTCATGGTTTCCCGAATACTATCCCTTGTAACGTCAGAAAGTATTTGCCTAAGTTTGGTGGAAACCATGAAAATTCAGCCAGTGATCATGTTCATTCGTTTAGTGACTTAGTTGGTGATTTTGAAATTGCCCATGAAGATGTTCAGATGAAGTTGTTTGTTCAGACTTTAGAGGATGATGCTAGGGACTGGTTTTCATTTTTACCAACATGTTCAATTTCATCCTGGGATGAATTACTGTCAGCTTTCATGATGCAGTTCGGGGAAAGAGTAAGCATCTCTGATTATTTTGATAAGTTTTTGAAAATTGAAATCAGGAATGGTGAGCTAGTTCCTGAATTTAATATCAGATTTGCAAAGATTTTGAGTGAATTTCCTGAAAGTTACCAGGAGGTATATGCCATTGAATTTTAATGGTATTCATGGTTTCCTGAATACTATGCCTTGTAACATCAGAAAGTATTTGCCTGAGTTTGGTGGAAACCATGAAAATTCAGCCAGTGATCATGTTCATTCGTTTAGTGACTTGGTTGGTGATTTTGAAATTGCCCATGAAGACGTTCAGATGAAGTTGTTTGTTCAGACTTTAGAGGATGATGCTAGGGACTAGTTTTCATTTTTACCAGCATGTTCAATTTCATCCTGGGATGAATTACTGTCAGCTTTCATGATGCAGTTTGGGGAAAGAGTAAGCATCTCTGATTATTTTGATAAGTTTTTGAAAATTGAAATCAGGAATGGTGAGCTAGTTCCTAAATTTAATATCAGATTTGCAAAGATTTTGAGTGAATTTCTTGAAAGTTACAAGTCGGATGATCAAATGTGTTTAGTGGTTTATCTTGGTGCTTTAGATAGAAAGATGAACTATCTGTTGAGAGATAAAAAACCCAAGACTTTGCATCAAGCATTCATGACAGCTATAGAGATTGAGAATAACATAAAATATGGCTTAACCCGAAGTCACTTCTCTAAAAATATTGGCTGGCAATATGAGGTGCAAAGCACAAGCCAATGTCATAAGGAGTGTTTGATTTTAGATCAACAAATAAGCACTCCTACTGTTGTAAATAGTTTTGTTGAAGCCTCAGAAATAAAAACATGTGAACATGAAATTTTTCTGTTGGAAAAAAGAAATGATTCCATTCATGCTGAAGTGAATGCACATGTTTATGGTATTACAACAACGAATGATAGATTTGATTCACCTGATAAGTCATCCATGCAAGGTATAAATCATGCCATTCTTTTTCCCATTGATAATTTGCATTATGTTGAAAACATAATAAATCAGGAAGAGGAAAGGTATTCATCTCAGTATGAGGAGGAAGAAACCAGAAGTGATCTATCAAGTGATAAAGGTGAAATTGCTGATCCGACATGTCATGTCAAGATGACACAATATAAAGAATGTAAATCATATGTATCTCAGTCACAGTCAGAAGAACTAAGCTCATATGTTGATAATGTTTCAGCGGTAGAGATGCATTCTCTTGACAAATAGGATAGGCAAGAAATGAATTATCTCATTGAGAGATTGCATCATGTTGAGAATGTTATTAAATCTAAAGTTGAAAGACAATCATATCAATGTAAGTATGATAAAGCTGAGAGTCATCTTTGAAGTGATAATGATGTTGCTGATCCAATATATTATCAAGAGGTGTCATATGAAGCTGATGATGAGAGTTATTACTCAAGTCAAGAAGAGGATAGTGCTAGTGTGTGTCCGTCTTCATGTGAATCAGATGTTTATTGGGAAGAAGAGAGCAATGACGGAAGTGAGTGTTCTCTTGCTAGTAAAGGTATGAATTCTTTTCTTAAATCTGAAAGTGAGTGTCCAGTTCAGAATTGTGTAAATTAGTTTGAGATTGAAAGTTATGAAGAAAATGTGTCTACACAATATGAAGACAAAGAGGTTATCCATAGAGACGTATTACCTAATTGTGTAGAAGAGTGTCTTGAAGATGAGTACGGTGATGATCAGTACATGATTGATCCTGAGATTAATGCATCAGCACCTATTGGTAAGATAAATGATGATTTGCTTCCAAGACATTTGAATCACCTATATGGAGACAATAAAAGTAACTTTGATCTATTTTCTACATGCTTCGTTGACGGAGTTGATGTTGAGTCTTCATATAATTCTGATTTTTCTTCTTCATATGCTGAAAGCATCCATGACAGTGATGTTTGAAATGGTTTTAAAGTTTTTACTAATCTGTTATATGGTGAGGAGTTTGATGTTGATCAGCACATTACTTGTCCTAATGTCTACAAAGGTGTTTGCATGGAGTTATCAATCCTCTTTTTGAAGAACACATGGAAGTTTCAGATTTAGCAAAGAATAAGTTTAATGATGATACTTTGTCTTACTGCTGTGAGAGATCAGAATTTTCTTCTTCCGATTTTGATAGTGAAACTAATGATTATGTTGCATCTAAGGAGGTAAATGACAAGGTGTTTGATGAGACGGTTATTGAAAATCTACCTATACCTTGTTATGATTTTTATGATGAACTCTCTGATGTAAAGACTAATCTGTTTGCTGATTTTGAAGAACCATTTGAAGGTTGTGGATTAGCTTCAGATTCTAACATTGATGATATATGTGAGTACAAGTCAAAATGTTCATTTCAATATCATCCGGTTATGCATAAGGAAACATATTTTCAAGGTATGAGTGGTCTTAGGCTCCACATCACAACAATCTCCCACTTGGAGACTAATCAAACTCCAAAATACTAACCTCCCACTTGGAGACTGATCATAGCACATCCAAACTTGTAGCTCCTATTGGAATATATGAAACCATCTAGACTTTATTGTTCTTTTATTCTGTTCAATCTAGAAGACCAACCAAAGATGAAGAGGAGTTCATCTTCTCTCTTGTTACTACCTTGGTAAACATATCCATTGGATTATCATTTGCATGTATATTCTCCAGCTTTAACTATCCATCATCCAAAATTGACCGAATGAAATGGTATTGCAACTATTTTTTTTTTGTCTTTAAATGCAAAGTTGAATTCTTTACAAGATGAATAACACTTTGGCTATCTCTAAATAAATAGTTATCCCTCTATGGATGTCCCAACTCTTCCATGAAGAACTGAAGCCACATCATCTCCTTTCCTACCTCTATAGTAGCAACATACTATAGCTCTATAGTAGATAAAACATTAAACTTCTGTAATCTAAAAACCCAGCTCATGGTTGCCCCACCAATAGTAAATACATAGCCTATAGTACTCTACCTATTATCAATATTCCATGACAAATCCAAGTCAACATATCCCTGTAAATCAATATTAGAGCCCCCAAAATGTAAACACTTACTAGATGTTGCTCTCAAATATCTAAGAATCCATTTAACTACATTCCAAAATTCAAGCCCTAGATGACTCATATATTATCTAAAAACTCCCATTACACGTGCAATATCTAGCCTCACACATACTATAGCATACATTAAACTTCTTACAACTAAATTATAGGGTACCTTGGACATCTTATCCTCTTCTTCATGTGTCTTAGGACACATCTCCTTAGTCAATTTCAAATGACCAGGTAAAGGTGTGCTGATAACTTTAGCATTCTGCATAGAGAAATGTTGCAACACCTTCTCAACATAATCAGCTTGAGATCGTATCAATTTCCTATTCTTCCTATCTCTACAAATCTTCATACCAAGGATTTTTTTTTTGTCCCCAAATCCTTCATAGAAAAAAGATGTGCTAACTAGTGTTTTAGTCACTTAATATGATCCATGTTAGACCCAGTTACGAGCATATCATCAACATATAAATATAAAATAATTTAATTGTCAACATCAAACCTCTAAAAATAAATATAATGATCTAAATGATGCCTATTGTATCCATGCTCATGTATAAATCTATCAAATTTTATACCACTGCCAAGGTGCTTTCTTCAAGCCATATAAACTTTTCTTCTATCTGCACACTAAGTTCTCTTTGCCTTTGACTTCAAATCCCTATGGTTATTCCATATATATCTCTTCATCCAAATCACCATGAATGAAGGCTATTTTAACATCAAGATACTTCAAATGAAAATCTTTAGCGGCCATAATACTTAAAACAATGTCAATAGAAGTCATTTTAACAATAGGAGAAAATATCTCATCAAAATCAATGCCCTTTTTCTGTGAAAATCCTTTTACCACTAATTTGGCTTTAAATATTTTCTTACCTTCATCCTCATTTTTCAACCTATAAACCTATTTTTTTGTAAAACCCTTTTACCTGCAAGCAACTTGCATAAATCCCATGTCTTATTTTTCAGCAAAGAGTCCATTTCTTCTTTCATTGTAGACTCCCACTAAATCTTTGTATCTACCTACATAGTTTCATCATAACATTTAGGTTCACTAGTATTAGTAAGTAAAATAGAATAAAAGGAAGGAGAAAATCTTTCTAGAGGTCTACTTAGCCTTGTTGACCATCTAACATTATGAGGGTATCCCAATTCTTCTAAGAAAAATTGAAGCCATATCATCTCCATGGATGCCTCTATATTGTATAAAGCATTAACCTTTTGCAATGGAGAAACCCAGCTCATAGTTGCCCTACCAATAGTAAATACATAACTTGTAGTACTCCACCTAGTATCAATATACCCTACCAAATCTAAGTCAACATAGCCCTATAAAGAAATAGTAGAGCCTCAAAAGTGTAAACACTTACTGGATGTTACTCTGAAATATCTAAGAATTCATTTGACTGCATAGCAATGCTCAATTCCTAGATGACTCATACACCTACTAACGACTCCCACTGCATGTGCAATATTTAGCTTTGTACATGCCATAGCATACATCAAACTTCCTATAGCTGAAGCATAGGATACCTTGGACATCTTATCCTCCTCTTCCTATGTATTTGGACACATCTCATTAGTCATCTTCAAATGACCAAGTAAAGGTGTGCTGATAGCTTTAGCATTCTCCATAAAGAAACATTGCAACACCTTTGCAATATAATTAACCTAAGATAATGTTGATTTCTTGTTCTTTCTATCTCTGTAAATCTTCACACCAAGGATTTTTTTTTTTGTCCCAAAATACTTCATAGCAAATGCATGTGCCAACTACCATTTCAGCCCCTTAATGTGATCCATGTTATACCCAAATACAAACATATCATGAACATATAGACATAAAATAATGTATCTAACATCATTAAAAATCTTAAAGTAAAAACATTGATCTAAATAACACCTACTATATCCATGTTAATGCATAAAACTATCAAATTTTAGATACCATTGCTAAGGTGCTTGCTTCAAGCCATATAATTTTTTCTTCAATCTACCCACTAAGTTCTCCTTACCTTTGACCTCAAATCCTTGTGGTTGTGACATATATATCTCTTCATCCAAATCACCACAGAGGAAGGTTGTTTTAACATTAAGATGCTCCAAATGCAAATCTTCAGTAGCCACAATACTCAAAACAATGCGAATAAAAGTCATTTTAACAACAAGAAAGAATATCTTATTAAAATCAATACCCTTTTTCTATGCAAATCCTTTTACCACTAATCTAGCTTTAATTATTTTCTTACCTATGTCCTCTTTATTCAACCTATAAAACAATTTTTTCTATAAATCCCTTTTACATGTAGGCAACTTGCATAAATCCCAAGTCTTATTTTTTAGCAAAGAGTCCATTTCATCTTTCAGTGTAGACTCCCAATGAATCTTAGTATCCACCTGTACAACTTCATCATAATATTTAAGTTCACTAGTATTTGTTAGTAAAATAGAGTACAAAGATGGAGAAAATATTTTTGGAGGTCTACTTAGCCTTGTTGACTATCTAACATTCACTAGGATGTGAGGTATTTTTTGTTTTGGTTATTGTAGTTCATGAGGAACATCAACTTTTGGAGTATTTTTCATCACTACATAATCATCTTCTTTCTTCTCATGTTTCTACAACACTTTCTTATTGAATATGACATCATTGTTTCTTATAATTTTATGATTTTCAAAATCCCAAATCCTATAACCATATTCATTAATTTCATATCCAAAAAATACACATTTCCTTGATTTAGCTTCCAGCTTGGTTCTATTTTCAAAATCTATATGAGAAAATGCTTCACAACTGAAGGTTTTGAGAAAAGAATAACTCACCTTCTCACCAGTCTATGCTTCCTCTAGAATACCATAGCCCAAAGGAGTAGAGGGGCCTCTATTAATCAAATATATAGAAATAATTACATCCTCTACCCACATGTTTAAGGGAACCTTGCATGTAACCTCATGCTTCTTGCATGCTCTATTATAGTCATGTTCATGTGTTTAGCCACTTCATTTTCCTATGGAATCCTTAGAATAGATTTCTATCTATGAATACCATTAGTGGAACAATAATATTCAAATTCATGACTACAATATTAACCACTATTATCAAATTTGAGATACTTTAATTCCTTGCGAGTCTCATTTTCAACCAAGTATTTCCATTTTTTAAAAGTTTGAAATACATCAAATTTTTGTCTAACAAATTAAACCCATAATTTTCTAGTTATATTATCAATAAATATAACATAATAATGAGAGCCACCAAGGGAAGATACCTGAAATGGTCCCCATACATCTGTCTTCACAAGCTCTAATCTCTCACTTTTTTTTCCTTTCCAGTCTTAACAAAACTCACTCTCTTTTGTTTTCCATGCACACAAATTTCACAAAAATCCATATTGACACATTTTAAACCTAGAAAAACTTATTTTGAATGAAGTACTTTCATACCTTTCTCACTCATGTGTCCAAGTCTATTGTGCCACAACATTGTATCAAAATCTATAACAGCTGTTTGTTCTCCCTACTCAACTACAAAAACTATTATTGAACTTTCCTTTTTCTCCAAAATAATAAAAGTATAAGGAATAATATGACTTGTACAAATATAAAGGTGTCTATTTTCATGCCTTTTTCTACTACAAGGGAACCTTTTGGAACCTACCAATTTTTATCATTAAAAGTAACTACACAACCCTCATCACTGAGTTGCCCTATTGAAATTAAATTTTTACTAAGCCATGGAATATGTCTTACCTCATGTAGTAGCCAATGATTCTCATTCTATAACTTTATCTTAATTTTTCCATTTCCAAAAATTTGATAGGTTTCATTATCTCCAAAATAAACAAGCCCAAAATCCCCTTGGACATAATCAATTAAATAACCTCTATGATGTGTAGCATGAAATGAAGCACCAAAATCTAAAACCCATGAATCATCAACACTTTCTAAAGATAGAATGAATGCATCCTCTTTATATTTTTTACTTACCACATTTTCCTCCTTGTTACCTTTTGGTTTATCTCCTTTGTTATTCTTTTGAGTCCATCAATCTTTCTTCTTATGCCCCATTTTACTATAGTACCAAAAATCTTTTAGTCCTCTAGATTGAGACCTCTTCCCTATTGATTTTCTCTTAATTTTTGATGATTTCTAGAATTATTTCCTCTCATAGTCCTTCTACCTCTACTTTTTGCATTCAAAGAACATCCTAATGTAGATCCACCTATGGATTTCCTAGGAGTTTTCTCACTCAAAATAACACTAGTCACATCATCATATTTTAGGGTATTAGATCCAGGAACATAATTACTCATAGCCATTACCAAGCTATTCCAACTTTTAGGAAAAGAACACAAAATTAAGAGAGCACTAATTTCTTCATCAAAATTAATACTCATAGAAGATAACTAACTAGTAATAGTAATAAACTCATTTAAATGATCTGCAATAGATCCACCTTCTATCATCTTCATATTAAAAAAATAATTCATGAGAAATACCTTATTTGAAGCATAGGGATTTTCATACAATTTCACTAGGGTTTTCATCAAGTCTTCCATCATTTTTATTTTTGTAATGTTAAATGTCACTGATGGTTCTAGGCATAACCAGATGCTTCCAAGTGTCTTTCTATCTAAAATCTTTGATTCCTCACTTGTCATAGTTTCTTGGTTTTTAGTTTTTCCTTCCAAAGGCTTTCATAAATCCTTCTGATAAAGATAGTCATCCATTTACATCTTCCATAACTGAGCATTCTACCCATTAAACTTGTCAACCCTCATCTTACCCTTAGCTATCATTGCTCCCACTGAACTATGAGACTCCACTCAACTGACAGAGGATCGATAAAAAAAACAAAAAAAAAATGATGAGGGTTTTGCTAAAAGAAAAAAGATGACCATCTAGCTCTAATACCACTTGTTAGGATTAACTTCAGATAGAAATAATAGTTACATACAAATATAACCAATATCATAAAATAATAGATCACACATAAGAGAACACAAGACCCCAAGATTTAATGTGGTTTGCCCAATCCTTGGGCAACATCCACCAATAGCAAGTCCAATATTATTAGGATCCAATGATTACAACCTAATTACAATCTATAATCCTTTACAACTCAATACCATTGTGAGAATAATTTTTTTGTATCACACATTACACACATTATAAAAATCCCTAACCCTAAGCCTTTTTATACAAGTTTTTTGCCACTTAAAAAATTAGGGCTAGAATAATAGAAAATAGTAGCCAACACCCTTTACAAGTGACCAAGCCCAATACCTAACATGTATAAACATGATCAAATCATTGTTCTTATCATCATGGTTAGTTGATGTAGACCCTTGCTCCTTGTCCTTGCATGGGTACCCTACATTATACTCCTCTAGCCAATTCAACTCAAGTCCCTTAAGTTGGAATGGTGGAAAAATTTTCTCCAATATTTTCAATATAAACTTTTGTTAGCCAAGTGGCCTCCTCTAAGGATTTTCCTTGCCATTTTACTAAGTATTCATAATATGCATGCCTCCTTGTTTTTTTTCTTACCCCTTTGTCAATAATGCATTCAATGCTTTGTGGTGTATAGATTGGTAGATCCTTGAGATTTTCCTGACTTTCAACTTCACCTTATCCTGCAACACAATTATCAGTACTAATGGATTTAAAAGCATAAATATCAAAAACATTAAAAATGGGTGAGAAAGGAATATCAGATGGAAGATCTATTTTGTATATATTTGGTCCACATTGTTTCAGGACCTTGAAAGGGCTTATCTTCTTCATGTATAGCTTTATTTATCTTCTCTTAGGAAGCCTTTCCTTCTTCAAATGTATCACTACTAAGTCTCCTACCTTGAACTACACATGTCTTCTCATCATATATGTTGTAGTCTTTCTTTAACTTGCTAACGCATCTTGTTCATTACTACTACAAAGTCATCAGCCAATGCACTCTTTTGTCTAATGTTTTTCACTTCTCTTAGTTCAAGGACTCCTCTTGGGTTTGTCTCATAGATAATTTGAAAAGGATTGTAGCTAGGACTCCTATTTAATGAATCATTATATGAGAATTTTGCTTGAGGTAGTATAGTATCCCATGATGTTCCATATTCCTTGGTTAGGCATCTAAGAAATTTTCCAAGTGATTTTTTTGTGACCTTAGCCTAACCATCATATTATGAATAGTATGTTGAATACATTGCAAGATTGGTTCCCAAACTTTTCCAAAAAGTCCTCTATAAATTTCTAATGAACTTAGAGTCCCTATTTGACACAATGGTTAAAGGTAACCCATGAAGTCTCACAATCTCCTTGATGAACAACCCTACAATACTAGACGCATCATTAGTTGTTTTACATGGAAAAAAGAGTGTCATTTTGGAAAACCTATCTACAACAACACAATTTTTTTTAAACCCATTCTTGGTCTTGGGAAAACCTAGGACAAAGTCTATGCTCATAGAATCCCAAGGTTTAGAAGGTATTTTTAGAGGTGTATACAGTCTTGCATCAGAGGTCACTCCTTTATACCTTTGGCATACCATACAACTTTCCACATATTTCCTAACAAATGCCTATATATTCGGCTAGTAATAGGATCTCTATACTAATTCCAGAGTATTATCTAGGAGAAAATGACCTGATAGGTTGCCATAGTGTTTTTATTTTATTATATTCTCCCTCATGGAGAATTTAGGAATACATAACTGACTACCTCTAAAGAGAAGACCTTCTTGAATGAGAAAATTAGAATATTCACTGTGATACCTATCCCCAAGCTCTAAGAAAACCTCATATGTATTCTTGAAGTCTTCATCATCTTGATACATGTCCTCAAGTGTTAAAATGCCAACACTCTCCAATTGGACCTCCTAAATGGTAAGATTTCTCCTACTCAAGGCATCTGCTACTTTTTTAGCCACCCCTTTCTTATGCTTGATGGTGAAAGTAAATGCATGTAAGTACTCTACCCATTTTAGATTCTTGTGATTCAAATTTTCCTACCTATTTAAAAATCTCAAAGCATGGTTATCAACATAAACAAAAAATTATTTTGGTAAAAGGATGTGCTTCCATTTATTAAGTGACTAGACCATGGCATACATCTCTAAGTCATAAGTTGAGTATTTTTTCTGAGCCTCATTTAATTTTTCACTAAAAAAGGCCACATGCCTACTTTCCTAACTTAAACCACCACCTATAGCTTTGTTACTTGCATCACACTCAATGGTGATCACTTTATGAAAATTTGGTAATACTAGTATGGGTTGTTGGGCCACCTTTTTTTTAAGGTATTCAAAAGATCTTTCCATAAAAACTGACATTTCCTACAAACTCCACTAAATTCTATTATAAATTTCCTATAAAATCTTGCTAGCACAACCTCACCTATAGCCCCTAGAGTGAGCCAGTTTAGAATAGCCTCAACCTTTAAGGGATCCATCTTCAAGTGTCCTTTAGAGATAAAAAAACCAAGAAATATTAGTTTCTCCTACAAAAACATGCATTTTTCAAAATTTATCTTAAATTATCTTCATTCAATCTCTTCAATTTAATGTCTAGGTGGCTTAAATGTTCACTCCTATCCCTAATGAAGATTAGGATATCATCCAAGTAGACTACTATAAAGAGATTTATAAAGGGTTTGAGGACTCCATTTATTAGCCTCATGAAGGTACTAGGGGCATTTGATAGGCCAAAAGGCATGACTACCCATTCAAACAAGCCCTCATTGGTCTTAAAGGTTTTCTTCCATTCATCCCCTTCCCTTATTCTTATTTGATGGTAACCACTTTTTAGGTCAATCTTAGAGAAGTAGCTTTCTCCACCTAGGTAATCAATGAGGTCCTCCATCCTAGGAATAGGGAACCTATATCTTATTATTATCTCATTGGTGGGCCAAGAATCTATACATCGTCTCCATGTACCATCCTTCTTGGGAGTGAATATGATGGGAACTAAACAAGGACTTATACTTTTTCTAATGAATCCTTTTTCTAGTAACCCCTAAGTTTGTTTTGCAATCTCAGTGTTCTATTCTAGAGGTAGTTTGTGGGAAGCTTTATTTGATAATGTGGCACCTAGGAATAGGTATATACAGTGGCTTATGTCCCTCTTGGGTGGAAAGTAATCTAATTTCTCATATGCTACTATTACTTGGTACTACTATAATAATTCTTGCACTTCTTAAGGTCCTACCTTCCTCAAAGGTTATTGGCTTTTAGTCTTTAACTTAGGCTCTATTTTTTATTTTACCACAATGTAAAAGTAGTTTGTGTCCTTCTCCTTAATTATGTTTAAGAATTCCTTCTCTCATATCAATAAAACATCACTATTTAACACTCTTTCCTTCTCACTATAAAGTAAGGGCTTCATTCTATAACTTACTCCATCTTTGGTTAAGATGTAGACATCTTTTGTCCCCCTTGTAAGGCATCTACATAAAACTTCCAAGGCCTTCCAATAAGGAGATGGGCATGCATCCATACCTACAACATCACACAAAATTTTTTCTCCAAACTCTCCTATTTGAAATTTAACCCAAAATTGTTCATCTACCACAGTTTGTTGCTCTTTGTTTAACGAAGAGACTTTATAGGGTGTGGGGTGAGGAATTATTTTGATTCCAATTTTCTTAATCATCTTAGTGGATGATAGGTTTTTAGTAGACTCACTATCTATAATAAATTTACATACTTTCTCATTCACCCTATAGTTAGTCTTGAATAAAAACTTCTTTTTTTGTAGTTCCTTAATTGGTTCTTTTAACAAAGTCTTATTAAACAATATGCACTCACCTTGTTCTGGATTAGCAAACCTTGATTGTGTGGTGTGGTAGGAGGTTGTACTTTTGCTATCATCTTGTTGTGCCTCATGTGTCAATTGGATCCTCCTATCTCCCCTCTGATTATTTACACTAGTATTTTCCTTGTTGGGACACCTAAAGTATTGGTGACCAACTTGATTGTAGGTGAAGCAATTCTATTTTGAAACATGCCCCTTCCTCTGAAGTTACCTCCTCTTCCTCCTCTATTATTTTGATCTCCCTTCCTTTTTTTTATCCTCAATTTTCAAAGCCAATTAAAAAAATTTATGAAGAATCCATGAAAACTATAGTGAGTTCATCTTGAATACTATACTTAAGACCATTTATGTACCTATCTAGCTTTTGTTTCTCACTCTTATACATTCTTTCCTTCAAAGATAAAGAATAGGATTCTTGGGTATAGGTACTTACATCTAGGTCATGTTTCTTTAGGTTTTGTAGCTTCTTGCAAACCATGATCTCATAGTCCTTTGAGATGAATTTCTTCTTTGTCTCCTCATTCACCCTCTTCCAAGTTGATATGAGAGCCTTCTCTTTCTTTGCCCTCTCATTTTGTAGGAAGTTCCACCAACTAAGGGTTGGTCCCTTCAGTTTGGAATTTTCAATCTTAACCTTCTAGTTTGTAGGTATGTCACCATATTCAAAGTGATTTTCAAGGGCCTCTAGCCAATCCATGTACTCCTCTAGTTCCAACTTACCATGGAACATAGGTAGGTCTCACTTATCCTTCTTCCCTACCCTCTCTAGGGCTGAAAGTAGAGCCCTTTGATATTTTGACATGTCTTCTAGTCTAGGTGGATCTTCTTCCTCCATCTCTTCTACCTCTAACTCTTCATTGTCTCCTCTCCTTTCATGCCCTTTCAACTTATCCAATTCCCTCCATGTGGCTCTATTCTTAGCCCTAACTACTTTACTCTTCTATTTTCTCGTTCACTATCTTGGCCAACTCCATGTTTGTCACCCTCAAATAGATCTCCCTAACCCCTTCTTCACATTTAGATATCTTGTCCTTATGAAGACTCTTGAATTAGAATCAAAGTGGCTCTGATACCACTTGACACAGAGTGTTAACAACAAAAGATGGTTTTTCCCAAAGTTGGGATGTTGAACAAATGTTTGAAGAAATTGCTTGATATTCCAAAGGTATAAATTCAAATGTTTATAAGGGGGTAAGTGCACCAAGTTGTGGTGCCAAAATGGGGGTATAAGTGGACACCTTTTTTTGAAATTGGTAATTTCTAAACTTCAACAAGAATTTGAAGATAATTACACTCAAAATTATAAGATATTACAAAAACAAAAGTAGTAGTCCTTTGAATCTAGTTTCTAAACTACTATTTTTTTTTTAATGGTTTAGTTTTAGGTCCATAGAAAAGGGGGCCATAGAAAGTGGTATTGTTTATTCCAAAAAAAAAAACACAGTACAAAGTGTGGCCCCTCTAAAATTTTAACTTTTTTTTATGAAATTCTTTAATCACTCTAGTCAAAAGTTACTTAACACTATGTAGTTTATCCCAATTTTTTCTGGTAATTTTATAATGTGTATTTTTTTTTAATGAATTTTTTAACTAGACACATCCCAAAAATGTGAGATATCTATGTGCTCCCCCTAGAAATTATTGAAAGCTAACCTAAAATTGAAACTTATTTTTTTCAAAGTGTGTAGAATGGAGTCTAGTTTCTAAAAACCTAAGTTGTTGCAAAACTCAATGAACGAGCTAAAATCTATAGCCCAATTAGTACATGGTGTTTTTTGACAATGAATGGACATACATTCAAAAGAAATTATAGATGAAAGGCTTGAAATAGTTCAAATTAAAAATAAATTATATGGTTATATAGTTAACACAGAGACCTACAATGTCATGTAACATGATCTTATCGATGCCCAACCATGAGGAATCTTGAAGGAGAGCACACAAGAAAAATCAATCAATTTTTTTATGTTTGTAGAAAAACACATCTCAGACCTATTTATAGAATCCAAACCTTTGGGTTATATCTCCAACAGAAAACCAAGCCTTAGGCCTTGTTTAATGTAAATATTTGAATAGCACATATGCCCTATAATGTGTGTGCACTATAGCATGCATGCACTATTTAAATCTTTTTAAATTTGGGTCTCAATAGTGCATGCTTTCTATAGTGCACACACACTATTGAGACCTAAATAGTGTATAGAGAAGGAAGAAGAGATACAAATCAAGAGAAATAGAGAGGGGGGGATGGTTGTGTGTGTGTGTGTGTGTTAGAGAGAGAGAGAGAGAGAGAGAGTAAAGGATGAGAGAGGGGAGAGAGAGTATGGGATGGGAGAGAGAGGAAGTGAGAGAGAGTAGGGGTGGTAGAGAGAGTAAGGGATGGGAGAGAGAAGAAGTGTGAGAGAGAGTACAAGATGGGGGAGAGAGATTGAGAGTAGGGGATGGGAGAGAGAAGAAGTTAAAGAGAGTGAGTAGGGGTGGAAAAGAGAGTACAGGATGGTAGAGAGAGATTAAGAGTAGGAGATGGTAGAGAGAGAGTAGGTACTGGGAGAGGGAGTGAGAGAGGGAGAGAGGAGGATGGGAGTGAGAGAGAGAGAGAGTAGGGCATGGGAGAGAGTGTGAGAGAGAGTAGGGGTGGTAGAGAGAGAAAGTAGGGGATGGGAGAGGGGAGAGAGAGTAGAGAGGGAGAGAGTGATAGAGAGACATTAGGTGGTGGAAGAGGGAGTGGGAGAGGGAGAGAGAGGGGGAAGGGAGTGTGTGTGAGAGATCTAGAGAGTAGGAGATGAGAGAGGAGAGAGAGAGAGGGGCAATGTGAGTGTGTGGTGTGTGTGAAAGAGAGAGAGTAGGAGATGGGAGAGGGGAGAGAGAGAGTAGGGGATGGGAGAGAGAGTAGGCAGTGGAAGAGGGAGTGGGAGAGGGAGAGAGAGGAAGTGTGAGAAAGAGTAGGGGTGGCATAAAGAGAGTACAAGATGGGAGAGAGAGATTGAGAGTAGGAGATGGGGAGAGAAGAGAGTAAAATATGGGATAGAGAGATTGAGAGTAGGGGATGGGAGAGAGAGAGAGAGTAGGTGGTGGGAGATAGAGTGGGAGAGGGAGAGTAGAAGAGAGGAGGATGGGAGTACATGTGTTTGAAAGAGAGAGAGTAGGGAATGGGAGAGGGGGGAGAGAGAGAGAGTAGGGGACGGGAGAGAGTGTGAAAATGTGAGAGAGTAGGAGGTGGGAAAGATAAGGTAGAGAGGGAGAGAGTGAGTGAGAGTGAGAGTGAGAGTGAGAGTGAGAAAAGGTGGTGGGAGAGGGAGCAAGAGCGGGAGAGTGAGTGAGAGAAAAAGTAGGGGGTGGAAGAGGAGAGAGAGGGGGGATGGGTGTGTGTGTGAAAGAGATAGAGTAGGGAATGGGAGAGGGGAGAGAGAGATGGAGAGAGAGTGGGGGATGGGAGAGAAAGAGAGTAGGCAGTGGGAGAGGGAGTGGGAGAGGGAGAGAGAGAGAGTATAGGGGATGGGAGAGTGTGTGAGAGTGTGAAAGAGAGTATGGGTGGCAGAGAGTGAGAGTAGGGGATGAGACAGAGAGTAGAGAGGGAGAGAGTGAGAGAGAGACATAGTAGGTAGTGCAAGAGGGAGAGGGAGGGAGAGAGAGGGGGAATAAGAGTGTGTGTGAGAGATCTAGAGAGTAGGAGATGGGAGAGGAGAGAGGGAGGGGGGATGGGAGTGTGTATCTATGAAAGAGAGATTTTAGGGGATGGTGGAGGGGAGAGAGAGATAGTAGGGGATGGGGGAGAGAGAGTAGGTGGTGGGAGAGGGAGAGAGAGGGGGGAATGGGAATGTGTGTAAGAGAGACCTGGAGTGGGGATGGGAGAGAGTTTGAGAGTGTGAGAGAGAGCTCATAGGAGATGGGAGAGAGAGAGATAGAGTAGGGGATGGGAGAGAGAAAGTAGAGAGGGAGAGAGAGAGATAGTAGGTAGTACGAGAGAGAGTGGGAGAGGGAGAGAGAGAGGGGGATGGGAGAGGAGAGAGAGAGGGGGGATGGGAGTGTGTCTATCTCTGAAAGAGAGAGAGTAGCCAGTGGGAGAGGGGGTGGGAGAGGGAGAGAGAGGGGGGAATGGGAATATGTGTAAGAGAGAGAGAGAGAGAGTAGGGTATGGGAGAGAGTGTGAGAGTGTGTGAGAGAATAGGAAGTGGTAGAGAGAGCCCATATGGGATATGAGAGAGAGAGTGAGAGTAGGGGATGGGAGAGAGGGAGAGAGAGAGAGAGAGATAGAGAGAGAGAGAGAGAGAGAGAGAGAGAGAGAGTAAGGGATGGGAGAGGGAGAGTAGAGAGGGAGAGAGATAACTTGAGAGAGAGAGAGATAGTAGGCAATAGGAGAGGGAGTGGGAGAGGGAGAGAGATAGGGGGATGGGAGTGTGTGTGATAGATCTAGAGAGTAGGGGATGGGAGAGAAGAGAGAGAGGGGGATAAGAGTGTGTGTGTCTATGAAAGAGAGAGAGTAGGGGATGGGGGATAGAGAGTGGGTGGTGGGAGAGGGAGAGAGTGAGAGTAAAGGATGGGAGAGAGCGTGATAGAGAGTAGGGGATGGGAGAGAGTGTGACAGAGAGTAGGGGATGGGAGAGAAGAGAGAGAGGGGGAATGGGAATGTGTGTGTGTGTGTGTGAAAGAGAGAGATTAGGGGATGGGAGAGAGTGTGAGAGTATGAGAGAGAGTAGGGGTGGCAAAGAGAGAGAGTATAGGATGGGAGAGACATAGTGAAGGGATCGGAGAGAATGTGAGACAGAGAGAGAGTAGGGGATGGGAGAGAGATAGTAAGAGTAGGGGATGAGAGAGGGAGAGTAGAGAGGGGGAGAGAGAGTGAGAAAGATAGATATAGTAGGCAGTGGGAGAGGGAGTGGGAGAGGGGGAGAGAGAGGGGGGATGGGAGTGTGTGTGAGAGATCTAGAGAGTAGGGGATGGGAGTGTGTATTTGTAAAAGAGAGAGTTTAGAGGATCAAAGTGTGTATCTATAAAAGTGAGAGAGAGGGGGGATGGGAGTGTGTCTAAGAGAGAGTAGGGGAAGGGAGAGAGTGAGAAAGAGTAGGGGTGGCAGAGAGAGAGAATGGGATGGGAGAGAGAGAGTGAGAGTAGGGGATGGGAGAGAGTGTGAGAGAGAGTAATGGGGATGGGAGAGAGAGTGAGAGTAGGGGATGGAAGAGAGAGATAAAGTGTGAGAGAGAGATAGTAGGAAGTGGGAGAGGGAGTGGGAGAGGGAGAGAGAGGGGGAATGGGAGTGTGTGTGAGAGATCTAGAGAGTAGGAGACATGAGAGGAGAGAGGGTGAGAGAGTAGGCAGTGCAAGAGGGAGAGAGAGAGTAGGTAGTGGGAGAGAAAGAGTGAGAGAGAGAGAGAGTAGGGGATGAGAGAGGAGAGAGAGTATGGGATGGGAGAGGATAGAGAGTGAGGGAGTAGGGGATCAGGGAGAGAGAATGAGAGAGAATAGGCAATGGGAGAGGGAGTAGGAGAGAGAGAGTGAGAGAGTGTAGGCAATGAGAGAGGGATTAGGAGAGGGAGAGTGAGAGAGAGCAGGGGATGGGAGAGGAGAGAGATACTGAGAGAGAGTAGGGGATGGGAGAGGAGACAGAGTAGGGAGAGAGAGACAGAGAGAAAGAGAGTAGGGGATGGCAGATGGTGGGATAGGGAGAGGTGTGTTTTGACATAGTGCATACACACTATAGTGTGTATGTGCTATAGTGCATACGCACTATGTCAAATCACCCAAAAATGATCACAAAGCAAGTTGAAGTCCCATTTCATCCATTCTCTACTTTTGGTCTATTGTGCATTCTGTTGTTCCAAAAGAAAACATGGGTTTCAACATAGAAAACACTATTTGAAAACTTTTTGAAGCTAGCAAAGACCAAATTCAATCATTAGATACACTATTTGAAGGCTTTTTCAATATTCTTTGTATAAAAAAGGTTAGTGCAATCCTTTTTAAATATTGTTTGTTAATATATAGTTACAAATTTGATTATAATTTGACATGTTGTTTAATATATAGTGAATTCATTGAAATTTGTATGTTTGAATGAAATTTTATTTTGAAATGGTTAGAAATTTGACAAGTTATTTGATATATATTCTGTATTCATTGAAATAATTGTAATTTTTATATGTATTTGAATGATTTGTAATTTACACATTATAAGTAATTCAGATGTTTGAATAATTTGACATGTAGAAATCATCATCATGCCAAGGAAGAAACCAAAAACTCAAACAAATGAAGATAGGGAGAGAGATTTGGCAATTAAAAGAGATAAAATGAAACTACTACATGAACAAAGAAAATTGCAAAGCAATAATGAAGAATTGACTTTCAAAGAGGATCAAGAACTACCAATACAAAGAAACAAAGAGGAAGAATTGGAAAGACAAAGAGAATGAATGAGAATGTCATGCTCAAGAAGACAATTGAATTGTGAAGCTACACCATCTTCCAATATTGGAGTCATATCATCCTCTCATGTTGAAGAGACACTAATTTGTAGATCCGAAGATGTACACACTCCATCATGTCATGTTGAAGGCACAACATTAACATATCAAGTAGGTGATATTCTATCTTTTGAATCTTATTGCCAAGGTAAATCATCTTCGGTTCAAGGTACATAATACACTCAACCTTATGTCGAGGGAATGGAAGAGATTATAACACCTTTTAGAATTTTTTTTAGAAGACCAAAATATTTGATTGATATTGATACTAACATTTTTAAATCAATGCTTGACAAGATTAGCAAGCATACTTGTCAAAGAAAATTTAATCATATGTGGAGATTATTTTTTGAAGAATTAAATATTGCAGATCAATGCCAATTATTTGTTGAAATGATGGTGAATTTGAAATTTAGGCCTATCATGAAGATTCTTGGACTAAGAATGGGGGACGATTCAAATGAAAAAAACATTATAAAGAATCTAATAAGTGCTTATGACAAAGTGGGTTCTAAATCACACACCAAAGATACTAATATCACAAGATGAGTATTTATATTGACAATAGTAAGTACCCAAATGAAGAAAGCTTGACTCATGAGAAAGACAAGAAAAACATTGAAAATTGCTAGATGTACCCTAAGCAGAGTCATGCTAAGGCATGAGAGATTGGAAGATCCAACAAAAAATGAGTTATGGATATTTAGTAGTAGACTACCACAAAAGGATAAATAAATTACTGAAGCTTTGAAATCATTGATCGAAGATTTTTGGAAAAATATCACACATGTTTTCCCAAATCAAAGAGATATTGTAAGAAGGAGGATTGGTAGCCAAAATCATGATCCACATGCAAAACATTTTTTGGACTCAACTTAGACACATTTTTTTACAAAATTTATTGGTATGTATCCTCAAATTTGAATAACTCAAAGATTTTTTGAGATGGGTAAACCTTTTTATGTGAAGATATATCACACACGCACAACTTGTTGTTGTAGGATACATATTGAATTTTCTAACCATTTTGATGTTTTTAGGCATATATGTGTGTTTTTGCATTCTGATTTTTTTCTGTAGGATTGTGACATGAATGAGCCACCAAGATCTTCAAGGGAATTCATATCCTACATTTTATGTGAAATAGGGGATGGCCAAAAATTTTACAAGACATTATGCTTAGATGGTACATGCTTATTTTGTGGTTCTTTGCAACTTTTATCAACTTATCAACATATGGATAGTACACATGCAATTAAAAATGAAATAGTAGATTACAAAAAATTTAAGACAGTGATATATCTTGTAAATGATGGGAAATAGGGTAAAAGATGTGATTTATTCATTGAAAAGATTCTAGTGTATGAGTTCACAAATATTTTTTGTGAAAATATTATTTATGAGTATGCAAGGCATACACATAAAGTTTGATGGCTGGATTTGTAATTCAAGTTGTGCAAGGAAATGTTTCTACTGGATATTAGTGTTTTGGTTGTAGACTTCACAGAGAACTACACACTACAACCACAAAATGAGGTGCAAGTATAGTATTATACTTCTCAATAGGTTTCCATATTTGTTCAAATAACATTCATGCATTCACCTACAAGTATAGAGGATGACAAGAAGATTTTGAGGGAGTAACATTTTTACATCAGCGATGATCGATCATATTCTACAGAATTTATGCATGGTTGTTTTCAACAATTTTATGGAAATTTGGCTAATAGGGCCATAACATATCGTCAGCAAATTATCTAGTTAGACAATTGTATACCTCAATTCAAGAATGCACAGATGTTCTATTGGTTGAGCAGGATGCACAAGTTGTGTAGAATTCAATATATGTGGTATTTCACAAAGGTTGGTCATGGAAAGGGAGAGCACGATGGTGTAGGCACATGCATCAAAAGAGCCTTAGCTCATGAAGAATATAAGTACAAAGATGGAGCAATATTGATAGATGCAAAATCTATCATCCAATGGTGTAATGCTACAATGGGTCCAGGTAAGGAAGGTGACTCTATGGTTCATAGATTTTTTTGGTTGATAGATAATACTAACATTGTACCATGTGAGGATTATTGCATACTAATAGGATCCAGTGAGTTGTACTCTTTTAGAATCTCTAATATTGGTTCATGGAGTATCCACATATGAAAAATGGCATGCTATTGTCCATCATGTGTAGAGAAAAATTGGGATGGTTATGAGTCAACTGAATGGGTGGACGAATGGGATATACAAGTTTTGGACCCAACTGACACCTATCATCCCCCACAAGCACTGGAAATGGTAGAGATGGATTTTTCTATTGACTTTGACTGCTTGTCCAATATAGTACAACCTAGTAATACATATATTTATGTAGCTTTTTAATTTCAATATGTAACTTTATAACTTTTACTTAAGTATTTTTTGAATTAATGACTACATTTTGTATATTTGTCACTACAAGCCATGTTTTTTCTATTATTGCACCTAAAGACAATAAAGAAGGGATAGACTATTATTTGTGTCATTGAGTCCAAGCTAAAAAAAATTGGATCACTCGATTATAGATGGTGAAGGTTTAGAGCACCATGTCAGTGCAGTGGTTGTAATCAGCACATGGCTTAGACGATATTCTATGAAGAACCCTAACTTGTGGTTAGTCGAGGATTGGAAAATAGAGAGGAAGATTCTTCATTATTCAAACCTTGTTGTCACATCAAATGTCCACTTGATAAAATATGGTGGAAAACCACATAATAAGATTCTTTGGAAATTTTGTGAGTTAGACCATGAGGCAATACTTGAGACATTAAAATTTAGACCATATCTAGTTGGCTCATTAGATTGAATAGGGAGAGAGGGAGAGAGAGAAAGAGTGATCAATTGGATCCAAATACAACCTCTCCCCCAAGATTGTCCACATGAAAATGTGGGTATTTTTATTATGTGTAAGTGATGAGATAATTTTAAATCATAGATTTAATGTTTTGATTTGTTTAGAATTTAGATACATTATTTGAATTTATATTAGATTCTTTAATAGGACCCATTTTTAGATTAGTCATTTGAATAAGTGAAAGTTTAGAATTTGTTGTTTATTTCAAAATTTAATGAAAGAACATGAAATTTTTTATATTGTTAATGCTTTTTGATGTAAAGTCATGATTTTGTGCATGCAACCAGAAACTTCAAACTAGCGAAAGCAAGGATACAATGGGAGAAGTTTCCAAGACTCATCAAGCTATTCAATAAGCCATTGGATCATTACTAGAAGCTCAAACAAATAATTCTTTGCATTTGAAACATTTTTACTAATAATGATATTATGAATAACATGCTTTTATCTTTTATTTGTTGTTATGTTTGTTCACTCTTTAGTTTGAAGATTACAAGGTTTTGATTGTGTGGAAGAATCCAAACCCTTAAGGATAATCATAGGTGGTTCATCAATGTTTGATTTGTTGCCTTCCTTTTTCTATTTAGACGTAGTCATGTTTATGTTCTCACAAGTTGAAGTGGAGGGAGGGGTATTGGTCGAATTAATTACTAATTACACTTTACTTATGTTTACTTAGGATACAACATTTTCATATTAGTTTTTGTAGGAGTCAACACATTATTTAGCACATATTTTAGGAGAAATCCACATGCACTTATTGTCATCTCACGCCTATTTATTTGTGAGATCCACCTTTGTGTGTTGCAGATACCTACAATAACCTCTCTCACTTTTTGAAGATCATACTCCATTTTGATTTTGTGATGCCATCTTGGGTGATGCTAAAACTTGTACTGTTGGCCAGTACAAAGTTGCCAACTAACAAATCTCTCTCACCTTTCATCATGGGATCAAACTATCTATTTTGTTAGGTTTGGTTGGCTAGGTAAATCCTATCTCCAACATCATCTTTTCCTATTGAGCACTCAAACATTCTCGGGCATGCTGAACCAAAAAGTCCCTAAGGGTCACTAAATGCCATAGGGCAGTGATCTTTGACAGGTCATATCTTGGAGCTCGTGCAAGGTATGGATGTGACTCTAGTTTCTATAGTACTATGTTGCAGAGACCTACAGTAACCTCTATCACTTTTTGGAGATCTTACTTCATTTTTATTTTGCGATGCCATCTTAGGTGATGTTGAAACTTGTAGTGTTGGCCAGTACAAAGTTGCCAACTGCAAAATCTCTCTCACCTTTCATCATGGGATCAAACTATCTATTTTGTTAGCTCCAAGTGGCTAGGTAAACCCTATCCAAAACCTCATCCCATCCTGTTGAGAACTTAAACCAAAATGTCCCTAAGGGTCACTAAATGCTATAGGGTAGTGATCTTTGATGGGGCATATCTTGGAGCTCATGCAAGGTATAGATGTGATTCCAATTCCTATAGGACCATGTTGTAGAGACCTATAGTAACCTCTCTCACTTTTTGGAGATCTTAGTCCATTTTTATTTTGTGATGCCATCTTGAGTGATGTTGATACTTGTAGTGTTGACCAGTACAAAGTTGCCAATTGCCAAATCTCTCTCACCTTTCGTCGTGGGATCAAATTGTCTATTCCATTAGCTATGGGTCGCGATTTAAGCCTATCCCCAACCTCATCCCATCTTGTTGAGTGCTTGAATTTTCTTGGGCACACCAAACCAAAATGTCCCTAAGGGTCACTAAATGTCATAGGGAAGTGATCTTTGATGGGGCATATCTCAAAGGTCATGCAAGGTATGGATGCGATTCCAATTCCTATATAACCTCTCTCACTTTTTGGAGATCTTACTCCATTTTGATTTTGTGATGCCATCTCAAGTGATGCTGAAACTTGTAGTGTTGGGCAATACAAAGTTGCCAACTGCCAAATCTCTCTCACCTTTCATCCTAGGATTGAATTGTCCATTCTATTAGCTCTAGGTGGCTACGTAAACACTAACCCCAACATCATCCCATCTTGTTGAGTGCTTGAACGTTCTCAGGCATGCCAAACTGAAATGTCCCTAAGAAAGATAATGACACATCAAGGGGCTTACAAGAGTTCATAAGTTTCTATTTATCTCCCCCACTTTAAAAATATCATGGAGAAAACATGGTTTGATGTGTAGAAGGAGAAGATTCTAAAGGGCTCAACTTTTCCTCCTCATCATAACTCACAATCTTAAGGGTTTATTAGAGGTAGGCTTAATATGGCACATATTCTAATGTGCCATAAGTTTATAAGATTGTGTCAAAAATATCAAAGGAATGATAGAGATCACTATTATGCATCATTATGAGGGTTTCTCAAGGATCTTATCTTATGTAATGTCATATTTGTGAATATAAAAGAATACGCTCACTACCTCTTGCATTATCATTCAAAAATACCAATCACATTAACATGCTCCTAAATGATAGATTTGTAAACTGTGATGTTTTTTAGCTCATTATCTTATATTGAATAATGGTTTGGATCCTTTAAAGAAGTGTGCTTTTGATAGTTGTGGGTACATGTGACCCTCACCAATGTATGATAGTTTCATGAGAGGCAATAGAAAAAGAAGTCAAATTAAATAGATATATAAAGTATGCAAGTATATGGTGTAGGAGCACCCTTCCAAGGCTCCCACCATTTCATTTTGGTGTGATAAAATTCTCTTAAGAATTATGTGAATAAAATAATAGCATATATCTCATTCTTGTGTGTTCAAGCTAGGATAGGTTTTGAAGTTTCCTCCATCTTTGTTGGCAATGCCTGGCTAGGAGCAATCAACAAAGAAGTAGTTCTCAAGAGCAAAGTATAAAGATTCAAGGCTTTCCCTTTGGAGGGATTCAAGAGGGATATAAGAAGGTTATTTCTTGAAGAGGAGAAGTTTCTATGAGTTTAATAAGGTGTTTTAAAGTTGAGGACAGTAGGTAACCCTCAAAACCCTCATTTTTTTGCATTATTGGTGTACAACTTATTGGTGGCCTAAAAGCTCAAAAATCTTTGAGTATGGACTATGTGAAAAAAATGTTCTTAAGGCCAAGTCTAATGAATCCCTAAGGGTAATAATTTATTAGCCTTATAAATCTAGGTGGAGGCCTAATCAGGGGCTCTTCTAGTAGCCTTTTTGTGAAGAAATACTTAGAATGAATAAAAAAGTTTATATCAAGGTGATAGAGGCCACTAAAAATATTTTAAAAAACCTAGAATAAGGGATGAACTCCTTGAGCTTCCTTTTGATTGCATCATATGTTAAGCATCACTGTCACCTAATCCTTAGTGGAAAATTTGTAGAGCTCCTTGCATTTACCTTTGTCATTATCCTTCTTTTCAAGTGCATTCTTCTTCAACTAGCATAAATATGTGGTCAAGATGTGCATGACTTTCCTTGACTTTATTAAGTTCTTCCATAGTTTCCTTACACTTGTCACACTACACACCTAGGATAGTTGTATTCTTACTAATCACATGTGGTTTAACAACTTCCTCTATTGATATGTCTTAAGGGAGGTCCAAAGGTTCCATTTTGAGGTTTTTAGGGATATGGGATGAGCTACTAGCTATCTTAGAATAAACCTCAATCTCAACCTCTTTTGCCTTTTCCTCTTTTTCATCACTCATATTCTCCTCTCCCTCATTTGACTTAGAGTCCACTTTCATTTTTTTCCCCTTTTCTACAGATTGTATCACAAGTCTCTCAAAGTGACAATGGGTCTTAGTTTCCTTTAAGACATCAATGTTAGAGTCAATCTCATGAATGATAAATTCGGTCATTTTTGAAGCCTTGGTCTTCTTTTTGGTAGAAATGATTTCCTATTCTTCTCTTTCAATTTCTCCTTAGAAGCATCATTAGGAGAGGTTGAAGAGAGCCATGCAAGACTTTTATCATATGTTTTTAAGGAACTTTTCCTCATAAGGACAAAATGTTACCTTACAAACACTTGTAGATATTTTTAATGACAACAACAAGATCAAAAATATATGAAGTAGAAAAATATAAATTCCACCCATATCAATTGACCCTTGATCTATTATGAAAATCGAAGATGTTTCACTCAAAAGTTAACTTCTATATAAAAAGAGAGGGAGGGGCCAAAGGTGGTGCAAGCTATTATCGTACGAATTGGAGTTGAAACCTTGGATATAGTTGTTAACGAAATAAGGTTTAATGTTCATTGATGCATGACATTTAGGTAGCAAATAAATTGAATTTGAAAATTCACTCTATTTGTAAGATGCATTAGCAATTAGATGAAGAGAAATCCAAGACTAGTAAATAAGTAAATGGATTGTTTAATAACATAGGGAATAGGGGAGGTTTCCACAAAAATTTTGGGAGTGTGTTGCATTTTTCTTTTATTGACTTCATTTCTAGAAGGTGGTTTACATATTATTTCGGGCTTTCAATGTATAGGTTGTAGAAGTATTTGCAGAGAGCTTTATTTTTTGCAATTTATTTTGGGGATAGTCTTTCGATAGGTTTTTTGAAACCAAGAGAGCTGTAGATTATAAAGAGTAGACTTTTAATAATCCATCTTTTTAAAAAAACACCATGTCATAGGCATGAGAATATTGTAAAATAAAGTTGATAGGCTCTAATTTTTGTAGTTCAAATATGAAAATATTGTTAAATAAAGCCAACTAGCTCTTCATTTTGCAATGCAAATTTTCTTTGGATTCAATAAGAATTTATGAAGTTGGGCATCAATTTTTTGTTTATTTCATCTAACTTCTTGTTATCTATTTTGAATTTGTATTTATATTTAGAATTCTAGTTATACTAGATTTATGGGATCAATTGCTCTTTGCATCCCAAATCACAAAAAAAGACCCATTAGAATTCAAATTTGACTAAGATATCTCTTAGATAAATAAACGCATTTACAATTAAAATATAAATCTTGCCACACAAACACATAGATTATTGAGATCTTCTATCCAGTTATGAAAACTTAAATCTTAGCAAAAAGGGACTTTAGCTTTTTGTTTCAACTCTACTTAGTGAAATCTAGGTTTTTGATGGCTAGATAGAAGCTAGCATGAACTAGCCCCAAAAGATTCAACCGTCAAACAAAAATGTCACTTTACATAGGTATTGTTCCATGCCTAGATTAAACTCATTTTTTTAGAAATCTATTGTGCCAAGGATTCCATCGTCAAACTAGGAATGGTAGATTTTTGAGAAATTATCAATTTGGCAAGATAAATATATTAAAAAATTCCTCCCAATATGATGTAGTGAATTGATTCGTAGGCATGGGACGTATGAAGAAACTAATTATCTACAATAGGAGAAGTTTTAATTTCCCTTCTAAGGGATTTAAGAGGGGTATGACAAGGTTCTAACTTGTGGAGGAGGAGTCTTGATGAAGTGTGGAAGGTGTCTTGAAAGTGGGGACAACAAGCAGCCAAGAAAGCACTAGCAAACCCTCAATTTTGATATTTTTTTTGTACGGCTTGTACACACCCTGAGACCCTAAAAATCCTTGATCATGGGTCCTATGTATCAATTTTTCTTAAGGATATAGGTGTTGAAACTATAAGACAAAGTGATGTAGCAGTACGCAGTAGAAGTCTTCAAACAACAAGGAATGGTGGAAATGCTCAAATTCCCTCAACACCCAAGGTGAATGGTCCTAGTTCCAAATACCTATCATAGGTATGGATATGGGCTTAATGGAAGGTTATCACAACCCCACAAGACAAGGTAACCTAATCACTAGGTCTACCCAAGTACTAAGCACCAAAAACTCAATATGCACTACTTGATTCCCTTAGCCAAAATAGGGATCAAAGCCCAAGAACTTAATACAAAGACCAGGGGTGGCCTAAAATAACTAATATGGCCTATTTAGGTTTTAAAAAATATGAATTCATGATTCATTTTGTCAAAGATAACTTATAGTATGAAGTTGCTTTGAAAAACCACTAAATTGGCTTATAGCCCTCCTAGAATGAGGAAGAGGTGTAAATTTGGATTCTTCCAATGGACATGGTGACTTAAATAGTGATTTAGATACCCTTTTGGGTCTTATGAAACATTCCAAAGTACCCAAGCATGGAGAAGAATGGAAGTTGTTTCTATTACAACATTAGACCAAATTTGAAGGCCTAATTAGGGCTCTATTTGCACTACAGGTACACTTTCTACAAAGATAAAATACAATCCAACAATTATTACATGTGGGTGCATGTAAATGAGACAAATTTCTAGGATCTTAGCCTTTACTGAACCCAGGAACACAATCTAGAAGGACTATTGTAAATATTGATTTGGTGTACTCTTCATGAAGCACACCTAGGGTATGGCGACAAACTCACCTCCTTGCATCTTCTAGAAAGAAAATTGAAAAATATGAAATTAAATTATAACACCTTGTATTCTACCAAAGGGAATCAATTTTCCATGTTGGAATATGCCAAAATAACCAAGCCCTAGCAAGTTGTTGATTTGTAGGCTGATTTCTAGGCAACCAGCAATAAAAATTGAATAACTTTCAAACTATGAAGAGTTAGAAAATGAGACTTGTTCAAAAAAAAAAGATAAAATTACCCAACTTTTAGATACACTATAACATCTCCAATCATCTGTACACATTTGTACCAGGGTCTTCAATACATGTTTATGCAAGGAAAATGTTGATTTTATTGCTTTCAATGCCAAATTACATATCTATCCTATCACTTGCATATAAGGGCTTATATAGGATGATCCCAATGGTTATATGAGTGGTTTGAACCAACTAGACATTTGGGAGATTATTTTACAAATTTTAGCAACTTTTTAAGAAGTTGCTCAAAGTTGTTTTGACAACTTTTGGAGCAATTTTTGCATATCTAGTGACCAAAATTGCTCCTAACCTTATTTTTATGATCCTTAAAGGATGTTAACATGAAAAAAAATTAAAAACATGTAAATATCTATGCCTTGTATCATTAATGGCCAATAGTTAGACAAGGGCTTATAAAATGCCAATCTCGTAACTATGGCCTTATAATGAGATCCAACGTTAAATCTATTATTCCTAAGCATGACGAAAGGCCACAAGGACCTTAGTTTTAAATATTTATGGTGCTTGTTGAAGGTAGAGTGTGTGCTCCTACACCAAAAATGAGCTATTGGCCCTAGAAATCTAGGTGGAGGCCTAATTAGGGGCTCTCCTTGTAGCCCTTTTATGAAGAAATCTTGAAATCAAATACAAACCCACTTTTGTTATCCATTCAAGCATAGTACAAGTGTTCCAATAACACCTCAGGACATCATAGAAACCTTTATTGGACTAGGGAGTGTTATGGTACCCTAGTAGACCTATAAAACCTTTGTCAAGATACTGTTCCTAGAAGAGTAAGGGAGTGATGCTAGAAGTTTGGATTAGTTAACCTAGTGAGGAGGTTGGGAAAGGTTAGTGGATGTTCTAAGTAGCAAGAGATCCTATAGACCACATAGGTGTACAGAAAATATCAAGATCTACATATAATATACAAGGTTTCATAGGGATGTGGGTACTTTGGGTACTTACGGTACAAGTATGGGTAAGGGTATGGGTCTGGGTAAGGCTATTTTTTATAATAGGGGATGGGGTTACCTGGGTATGTCAAACTTTATGTTTAATTATACTTTTATATTTATAGAAAACCTAAATTTATGAGTCATGACAATGATTTTTCAAATCAAGAACAGTGATAAAGTTTGCAAATGTAATGTATTGTTTTTAGTTTCAAATTTGTTATATGATTGTAATAATAATTTATGATAAATGTTTAGATGCATAACATAGAAGGCAGACTTTAAACATGAACAAGAAGATCATAAATCATATGAAAATGGCATATTGCAAATGATAAATTTCTATCTTTAACACTGATAAAGTTTATTGCTGATCAATATTGTATCAAAAATTCAAACTGATTAGATATTGAATTAAGCTTGATAAACAAATAACAGAAAAGGAAAATTTTAAACATGAACAAGATCATAAATCATATGATGATGACATATTGGAAATGATAAACTTATGCTTAAACAATGATAAAGTTTATTGTTAATAATATTATATCAAAGTTTTGAACTGATTAGGTATTGAATTAAGCTTGATAAGCAACGAGCTAATACACAAACAAAAAATTGAAAAAAATAATCCAAAATCTCAATCAAGGTCCTTAGTTATGATGCTCTCCACCGAGTACCTAATACTTGGGCACATGGGTACGAGTACCAGGGGTGTGGGTACAAATACCCATGCAACCTCATAATATATTATGTTAACCAATAATGTCATACATGAAGGAACATATAATATATTATGATAAGCAATAATGTCATACATGAACAAACATATAATATAAAATGATAACCAATAATGTCATACATTACCAAACACATAATAGATTATGATAACCAATAATGTCGTACATGAACAAACATATCATATATTAACCAATAATGTCATAAGTCTAATAATGTCATGCATCAAATAAATGTCATACATCAAATATAAAATGTCATATATAAATCAAATGTATATCAAATATGTTCACTGACATAAAATCCAACATATATGTCTGTTGATGCCTATACATGTATGTCTTTCAACTATATCTTCTCCTTCCCATAAGGGAAAGGAAACAAATCTCTAGAGGTCTTTGGTTGTCGTGTGGAGGGAGATAGTGGCAATGATGGGGTCTTCCTCACATGCTCGCTCCTCCTCTTGTTGAGGCTCTTCTCTAACTTGAGCTGATACAAACAAAGTAGATATGAATCAATAATTATTATACATAAAAGTCAAATATATGTACACACAAAATTAATTATTTTCTTACCGCCATCATATAGTCACTCTGCAAGTCCACCTCAAAGGCTTGTGGATGATCAGGTGTGACAAGAACCTATAACAATTGAATCAATATTATCACTTATCATAACATTAGAAATTTTGATACTAACTATTATAAACAACTAAGACCAAGAATATTCTTTCATACCTTAGTCAATGGCTGTGAACTAGCCATAGTTGTAGCCACTCCACAATTGATGGACTCCCAAAAATGAGGAGGCGTCTTAGATGTCAAGAGTTGAATGTCATACAATACACGTTAAATGTAACATGAAACATGAAAAAAATATAATCAAATGAATTAAATTAACATGAAACAAATGTACCTCTACAAAGCTCGTATCATGTCTAGGCTCAGAGTCCCTAGTGAATGTCAACGGTCCTATAGAGAACTGATGTACATGCATAAATTTTTTTGTCAATCCTTCATATGATTACTTAATAAATATATGTATTCATTTAAATGATTGAATCTATACATACCTTTGGACTTGTCAATGAGACAAAAAATGGGGTCGGGGGATCGCTACTAGAGTCACCAACACTCTGACCCTATATTTTGAACAATGTCAATACAAGCTAATTAATTAGTCATTCACTATACATATGAAATGCGATCAAATTAGTTTATTATAATTGTAACTTACCTGTGTGTCAATGCCAAATGTCTCATTTAGGAACTGATTAGTCACTAGCTCATCATCTGCACCATCTCTAGCATGACTACCAAATTTGCATAAGGATCCACATGATGTGCACATGTGACTGCAATGTGTAGAAGGCTCCTCCTCAACTAATGGACTCATGCAATGAATTAGAGTTTGCATCAAAGCACTAATAGTCCCTAGAGCGTTGGCCTCTAAATGTTCCTTCACAACTAAAGGAATAGTCACATGTTCACTATGTGGCTTGACCATAGGTGCCCTAACTACATTAGGGTCATGACATGCCCCTGGCCTCTCAAATGATGAGCCCACAGCTCTACCATGAGAGTCTAATATATAAAAATAATTGGAGATCTCCCCAAGGAAAAACTCACAATAAAATTTCCTTAAGAAATACATTGGGACCTCATGATTATTTCAAGGGTCCACCATCTATCCCAAAAATTATTTCTAATACCATTGTGTACGCACCAATGGATGTGGAATCATTTGGTACCCTCTCTAACAGTATCGCGTTCACCAAACTTTCTAAATAATTCACAAATCCTACCTTTTGGTATATCTTTTTTTTTAACATCTTGATCTAATAATTTATTTGCATAATATCTTTTTTGTTCATCCCTCTTAACCTACCAAACATCTAACTAACCACTAAAAGAAGCTATGTGGGTCTTAATGGACTCGAGGGAGGATGCCAATTGAGCTCTCATTGGATTGGTTTGTCCAAAAGCTTTCAACCTACCAATGAATGCTTCTAATTTGGTTTTGCCTCTTTCTATTCCATTTAAAATATTTTCTTTTGTGCCAAGAGGAGGTCTTGTAATTGGTTTAGGTTGCAAAATTTGTTGTTCTTGTTGTGGAGGGTTTTGGTTTTGATCTTCTTGAGGGTTTTGGTTTTAACCTTCTTGGGGATTTGTTAGTTCATTATTTACATTTCTTGATAAAAAAATCAATTGAAATCTAAATAAATAAATAAATAAATTTAAAGAAAAATTGAAAAAAACCTACAAAACAATATAAAAATATATAAAAAAGATGTAAAAAGAAAGTTAGATAACATACGGCATGCTCATGATCTCAAACTTCGACAACGAGGAGGCATATTGGCAAGGTGGGTGGTAAAAATCTTGTATTCTCTCAATCCACATACACGTTGTGAGGAGGGAAAATTAGAAAATAGAGGAGAAATGAATGGGCTACGGGTATGCATCCCATTTATAATATTTTGGTTTTTATTAGAAAATAAAAATAAAATTGTGTCACCCTTTTGGCACCACAACTTGGTGCACTTACCCAAGGTCCAACTCCTTTCCTACACTAACAATGGACCAGTATTGACAAGATCCTACAATAACTTTCCTTCACCAGTCTCCAAATTGTGAAAATTCAAAAAACTGCTCTTTTAGGCCGAAAGCCCAATTAGCCCTCCTAACTCGATATTTCACAAATAACTTAATATTTCTACAAAAGACCTAGCAAAAAAACTAGTGATTCTAATACCCTTTTGGAAGTTTTTAGAGACTACAATGTTATAGACTCCAACCCTACTCTAGCATTCCAAAATGGTCTCAAGACTCACAAACCCAATAGGCCTAATTGGATGTGGTTTCTTAAGGAAATACTATAGAATGGTTACATAGATTGGTTCACTAAAATTAATGTATTCTCTAACCCCAAACTACATTGGTTTCATCATTCCTTTTCCAAATCAATACTTCTTATTCATCTATTTCTTCAAATTCAATTCCTAGTTACTAAATACATAGGGATATTTAGCCTAGGGAAAGGAGGGAAAAATAGAAAACCTTACTTTTGTGGTCTATTCTTTTGACATGTGTTTAGACATCATCCTAACTTGATCCCCCTGAGTGGCTGTACAAATCCACCAGTGATAGTTGTACAACTAATACACCCCCCCACCTCTTAGTTATATCAGTGGACTATATATTATAAAAGTTAGGAAAGTACTTTTTGATATGTCTTTATGATGTATCTAAGTGTGTAGAATAGAATATGAAGATTTGAGTTAGTCACAATAGTTTTATGGAAGATTCGTTACAAGCTAGTGTGTAAGAAACAAAGTAATGGTAATTGAGTTGTATCTTTTTGGCAAGGTTGAATCTTGTTTAGTGGGATTAGATTTTGGTTGAAGAAATGTTCATGGTAATGTGTTCAAGCTGGAAAAATTGGTTGATCATTATGTGGTGGTGGCTGAAGTGTAACATATCATATATTCATGGTCAAGCCAACTGAGTGTTTTTTTCAATGAATAATTGTAATATAATGGGTAATCTAATATCATATTGACATCCTATACTATTCATTCTACATTAGGGAATCGTCGAGGATGAATTGATTAGTTTCTTTAGAACCTAGTATAAAGGAAAGATGTTTTCTTGCAATTATCTCATTGTGTAATTATGATTATATGCAAATTGTGGATGCGAGTTTGATGAGATCAGAGAAAAAGATGATGAGGATGATGTGTTTTGAACTTCAAAGGAATTATATTGGAAAGAGAAGTTTCGTATTAGTCAGTTCACCCTTGCATATTTTATCCTAGGAATTGTTATGTGTGATAGTACTATGTTGAAGCACAAAAACAACCCCCTCTCCCATTTGTAAATGGATATATTAAATATGGGGTATTCAAACTTGTAAAAAAATGTAGTTGTGCTTAGTGGTTAATGGTGGAACTCTTCCTCTCCAACTAATATAATCCTATCAAATTTGGAATTGTGCATCTAGAAATACACTTTTCTATTTTTTTACTATTCACACAACCTATATTTAATATTTCCATTTATTTCATATTCTACAATCATGGATTTCCATGAGAAGACATATATTTAAAGAATTTTGTGAAAGAATAATGTGCCTTATCTATTTTTTATTTATTTTTCATATGTATCTACCAACTCATCACCATTTGGAATTTATGAGATAATCAAATGAGAGGAAATGGTTAAGAGCTTAGATTGACACAATTTTCAAATGATCATATAAATTAGAATGGGTGTGTGAGTCCAAAGAAAATAGAACTTCATTGTATATAGATGAGGGTAAGAAATAGATTATTTTGAAGTACTCAAAATAAAAATTTGACATTTAGCATTTACATATCATCATTCAAGATCAAATGGGTGTATGGGATTATAGACATAGTGAATAATAAAGAAGGGAGGTCCCAAGGCTCACACTTGTTGAGGTCCATTTCATCAATGACCATTCCTCTAAAAATATTGTCTAAAGCCTTTCTCATGATTAAATGTATTATAAGCTCTTCATCAATGGTATGGAGCTTGAATGAAGGAGGTATTTTTGCATCACCCTTATCATGATTATAAGAAAAGTTAAGAGCCTCTATTATTTAATTATCTTCCCCATCTACTCACAAAAAAATAAGAAAACAAATGAATTTTTTCAAATATCCTCCACTATATAGGCTAAGGTAACCTGACCTAATTTTCCAATGCCAAATTAGCATTTTAAAAAATCTAATATGTGGGTTATGGGGAGATGTTGCATTGACTTCTTAAATGGGTATTAGGAGAGGTGGGAAAATGGGATGTGATGGGATGTATGGAGAGGCATGGATCAAAGATGAATACAAATGAATCATATTGCCAGCTTGAAATGGATTTTCCTTAGTCAGGTGTGTTCATGTGTATGGAAATCACCATAATAAATAAGATTGATTGGCCTTGGAAGAGAATGTGTACATATAATTATCAATTTAGAATGGGGAGGAGGGAGGGGGGGCTAATAAAAATCCACCTATGATATATCTCAAAATCCTAAGAGAGACAATGTGTGTGGTTGTGTGTGTGTGTGTGAATATGTGTGTTTCTTGTAATTGTAGAAAGTAAGTGAATGTAAATTTAGGACACATGGATATACTGAACATACAAATGTACAAAATGAATATATGAATGCCATGGGAATGAAATTTTTATATAGTTGGTTAAGGAGTTTACATTTGTGTTGCAACTTAGTACTATTAAGATTTCATCCTAAAAAGATTGGTGCCACAACTTTTTTTGCTCAAATACAAAAAGGATTACAATGTTCCTAGAGTGTAATTGATGAGGATTTTGCACAGATTTTTGGGGCTTTCAAGAAATTTCATTGTCAAATAAAATTATATTTCAAGCTAGGAAATATCATTTTCAAATCACATAAATCAAGTTTAAAATAATTTCATTTCTAAATCACATAAATAAAGTATTAAGCAATTTCATTTTCAAATCACATAAACTTGAAGTAGTACATGGACTTACCTAGGTAATGTTAATGTTATATTTGTTTTTAGTATTGAGTTGCACATATATATACACATACACATACACATACACATACACATACACATGTACACATATACACATACACATACACATTTACATGTGTATATTGGCAATACAATAGGGAAAGTAAACTCTGACAGAGGGGTGGGCATGAAGAATTTATTTACCACACATCCATCTCACAATTTGCATATAAAATAAAATAGCATTTAACTCATGTATGACACAAGATATTTGGTTACCCAAAAACCCTCCAATGACAAGGTAAAAACTAGGGTGGGGATGACACCCAAAAATATCCACTACTATAGTAATAAAGTGTATCTAATGAAGGCTACAATGTTTAATCATAAACTATAAACAAGGCATTTATTTAATATAAAATTGGTAGAAGGTGGATCTATAGGAGATCATTCAAATGAGTTTAATACTATTACTAGTTAATTATCTTCTATGGGTATTAATTTTGATGAAGAAATTAGGGCTCTCTTGATTTTGTGTTCTTTACCTGAAAGTTTGAATGGCTTTGTAATGGTTGTGAGTAATTCTATTTCTAGATCTAATACCTTAAAATATGATGATGTGATCAGTGCTATTTCTAGTGAGGAAACTTGTAGGAAAACCTTAAGTGGATCTATATTGGGAAGTTCTTTGAACACACAAAGTAGAGGTAGAACAACTAAGAGAGGAAATAATTCTAAAAATTGTGGAAAATCAAGTTGAAAGACAAAGGGCAAGAGGTCTTAATCTAGAGGACCAAGAGATTGTAGGTACTATGGGAAACCAAGACATAAGAAGAAAGATTGTTGGACTTGAAAGAACGATGAAGGAGATAAACTAGAAGGGAACAAGGAGGCAAATGTGGTAAATAACAAATCTAAAGAGGATATTTTTCTTTTGTGTTTAGAAAGTGTTGATGATTCATGGGTTTTAGATTATGGTGCTTCATTTCATGCTACACGTCGTAGAGGTTATTTTATTGATTATTTCCAAGGGGATTTTGGGCTTGTTTATTTGGGGGATAATGAACCCTATCAGATTTTTGGAAAGAGAAAAGTTAAGATTAAGTTGTAGAATGAGATTCATTGGCTACTACATGAAGTAAGACATGTTCCAAGGCTGAGTAGGAATTTAATTTAAGAAAGTCTACTCAATGATGATATTTGTGTAGTTACTTTTGATGATAAAAATTGGAAGATTTGAAAAGGTTCCCTTATAGTAGAAAAAGGTGTGAAAGTAGGCATCTTATATCTTTGTAGAGGTCATATTGTTCCTTCTACTTTGATTATTTTAGAGAAAAATAAATGTTTAGGAATAGTTGTTGCAGTTGAGCAGGGAGGAAAAATAGTTGTTGTAGATTCTGATATAGCATTGTCGCACAATAGACTTGGGCACATCAGTGAAAAAGGTATGAAAGTACTTCATTAAAAGCAAGTTTTACGAGGTCTGAAATGTGTCAATATGAAATTGTATGAAAGTTGTGTATATGGAAAACAAAAGAGAGTGAGTTTTATGAAGATTGGGAAGGAAAATAAAAGTGAGAAATTAGAGCTTGAACATACAAATGCATGGGGACCAACTCAAGTATCTTCCCTTGGTGGCTCTCATTACTACATTACATTTGTTGATGATGCAATTAGAAAAGTATGGGTTTATTTCCTTTGACATAAATCTAATGTATTTTAAATTTTTAAGAAATGGAAATGCTTAGTTGAAAATGAGACTAGTAAGAAATTAAAATGTCTCAAATCAAATAATGGTGGTGAGTATTGTAGTCATGAATTTGAAGATTATTGCTCCACTAATGGTATTCATAGATAGAAAAAAATTTCAAGGACTCCATAGGAAAATGGAGTGGTTGACTACATAAATAGGACTATAATGGAGCGTGCAAGAAGCATGAGGTTGCATGTAGGGTTTTCCTTAAACATGTGGACAAAGGCTATCAATAGTGTTGTATATTTGATCAATAGAGGTCTCTCTACTCCTTTGGGTTGTGGTATTCTAGAGAAAGCATGGACTAGTAAGAAGGTGAGCTATTCTTATCTCAAAACCTTTAGTTGTGAAACGTTTGCTCATATAAATCGTGAAAATAAAACCAAGCTAGAAGCTAAGTCAAAGAAATGTGTATTTGTTGGATGTGGTATTAATGAATTTGGTTATAGGCTTTAGGATTTTGAAAATCATAAAATTGTAAGAAGCATGGATGTCATATTCAATGATAAAGTGGTGTACAAAGATCTATTGTTGCAACATGAGAAGAAAGAAGATGATTACATTGTCCTAAATGATACCCCAAAAGCTAATGTTCTAGCAATTCCTCATGATCTACAACAACTGCAAAAAAAAATGCCACACACCTAGTGAATGTTACATGGTCAATAAGGCCAAGTAGACCTCGAGAAATATTTTCTCCTTCCATATATTCTATTTTACTTATTGATGCTAGTGAACCTGAATGTTATAATGAAGCTGTGTAGGTGGTTACAAAGATTTAGTGGGAGTCTAAAATAAAAGAAGAAATGTACTCTTTGCTGAAAAATAAGAAATGGAATTTATGCAAGTTGTGTGTAGGTAAGTGAGCTTTATAGAATATATGGGTTTAAAGGTTGAAAGAGGAGGATGGAGGTAAGAAACAATTTAAATTTAGGTTAGTGGTAAAAGGATTTGCATAGAAAAAGGGCATTGGTTTTGATGAGATATTCTCTCCTATTATTAAAATGACTTCTATTCATATTGTTTTAAGTATTTTGGCTACTAAAGATTTGCATTCAAAGAAACTTGATATTAAAATAGCCTTCCTTCATGGTGATTTGGATGAAGTGATATATATGGTGCAACCACACAAAATTTAGGTCAAAGGTAAGGAGAACTTAGTGTGTAGATTAAAGAAAATTGTATATGGCTTGAAGCAAGCACCTTAACAATGGTATCAAAAATTTGATAGGTTTATGCATGAGCATGGATATAGTAGGTGTCATTTAGATCATTGTATTTATTTTAATAGGGTGGATGATGATAGCTACATTATTTTATGTTTATATGTTAATGATATGCCTGTAGCTAGGTCTAACATGGATCACATTAATGGGCTAAAACACTAGTTAGCACATGCATTTTATATGAAGCATTTGGGGGCAACAAAAAACATCCTTGGTATGAATATTTGTAGAGATAGGAAGAATAGGAAATTGACATTATCTCAAGTTGATTATATTGATAAGGTTTTGCAATGTTTCTCTATGGATAATGCTAAAGTTATCAGCACACCTTTACCTAGTCATTTTAAGTTGGCTAAGGAGGTGTGTCCCAAGACACAAGAAGAGGAGGACAAGATGTCTAAGGTACCTAATGCTTCAGGTATAGGAAGCTTGATGTATGCTATATTATGTACAAGGCTAGATATTACACATGCAATGGGAGTTGTTAGTAGGTATATGAGTCATCTAAGAATTGAGCATTGAAATGTAGTTAAATGGATTCTCAGATATTTGAGAGGAACATCTAGCAAGTGTTTACACTTTGAGGGATCTACTATTGATTTACAAGGCTATGTTGACTTACATTTTGTAGGGGATATTGATAGTAGGTAGAGTACTACAGGTTATGTATTTACTATTAGTGGGGTAGCAATGAGCTAAGTTTCTAGGTTGTAGAAGGTTAATGCTTTATCCACTACAGAGGTAGAGTATGTTCCTGCTACAAAGGCAGCCAAGGAGATGATATGGCTTCAATTATTCATGGATGAGTTGGGACATCCATAGAGGGAGAATTATTTTCTCACAAATAGCTAGAGTGTCATTCATCTTGCAAAGAATTTAGCTCTACATTCAAAGACTAAGCACATATAGTTGTGTTACCATTTCATTTAGTTAGTTTTGGATGATGGCCAGTTAAAGTTGGAGAAGATACATATAGATGATAATTTAGCAAATATTTTTACAAAGGTAGTCACAAGAGAGAAGTTGAACTCCTCTTCAACTTTGGTTGGTCTTCTAGATTGAAAAGAATAAAAGAACAATCGAGTCCAAGGTGGTTTCATATTACAGTGGGAGCTACATGTTTAGTAGCACTATGATTAGTCTCAAAGTGGGAGGTTATTACTATGGAGTCTTATCAATATCCAAGTGGGATATTTTTGTGATGTGGAGCCTAATTAGACTTGAAGGTTTATGTGGCACAATTTTCTCCGCTTTTTATTTCTACAAGGGTTTGGGGTAGCACCCCCAAGATGGGGTCAAGGGGTAGCACCCCTGTGGGGTCCTAGGGTAGCACCACAAGTGTGCTTCCTATCATAGTACAAGGTGGGGTCAAGGGGAAATTCCCCCATGGGGGTTTTTGGGGCTAGTACCTCTGAAGCCAAAAATGACCTTATATTGTAAAAGGCATTAGCTAATATTTTTCTATTATTCTAGCCTAAATTTTTTAAGTGGAAAAAGGCTTATATAAAAAGGCTTAGGGTTAGGGATTTTCCTAATGTGTGATGCAAAAAGTGGTTCTTGTGGTAGTATTGAGCTGTAAAGGATTATAGATTGTAATCAGGTTGTCATCACTCTATCATAATAATATTGGCCTTTCTATTTGGTGGACATAGCTTAGGGATTCAGTGAACCACATTAAATCTTGGTGTCTTGTGTTTTCCTATGTGTGATCTATTATTTTCTAATATTGGTTATATTTGCATGTAATTCTTATTTCTATTTGAGGTTAATAATAATATGATCTACCATGCAAAAGGTTTGTTGTATTAAAGGATTTCAACACCCTATTAGAAGTGTTCCTGATTAAAGGACTTTAACTTGCAATGAAGTAATCACCCTATTAAAGGATTTACAATATCCTATTACGACTACTTTGTTAAGAGATTTAACTGATTCACCTACTAGAATGTCTCAATAATGATGCTTTAATTAGCACTCTATTGCTAGATAATAGATCACCTCTTTCCTAATGTGTACTTGATTCTCTCTAATCAAATGTATCACTTATGTCCTCTAATCCTTTCCTCTATTCTCCTCTAACTAATTTTGCAATGTATCTCAATTCACAACTCCTTATCCACCATGAATGCTCTATTTTCACATAGAAACCTCTCTCTTTTTGCATTCCACATTTATGTCTTTTAGGGTTTGTCCTCCTTATGAAGACTTAGGTGACATTGGGTTAGGTATGAGTCAATGGCTGTGATTTACCCATTTTGAAGTTTAAAACATCCCTTCAATTGATTGGTTTCATGTACTACATAGGGATCCTCAGTATAGATTATTCCTTATCATCTTAGAATTGTAAACTAATCCTTAAGTTGGATAAAAAATAGTTTACATAAAAGTTTGTGCCATTACAAACAACTATGTCAAAAAATTTACTCAGCACTTGAAGTGTTTAATACTCGGCATCCATTATTTCTTCAATTTTGTAACTCAGCCTCTGAATGAATTAACATCTTAATGAGACTTTGAATCCCTATTAGGAGTTGTAATACAGTGGATGCAAGAAGAGATCACTACCCAAATATGTACTTCCAATTACAAGAAGAGCTCACTACCCAAAAAAGTATTTAGTTCTTAGGTATATAGATGTTTTATATTCTTTTTTGACTAATCTTTGACTTCATCTCAATCTTGGGTCATGAAATTGGGTTCTCAAAAACTTTGCATATATCACTTCACAAAAAGTTCTCATATCACTCACCACAATACAATTGCACACAACTTCTTGCAAGATATCCTTTGTATAAATATTGTGCCTTTTCACAAATTGTTGCTATGTCGGCCAAGACCACAATATACTTTTCCAACTTACAGTAAATATCTAGGTTGTCAGCCCTAATTGGTCAAGTAATTATTTTGTAAAAAAAAACAATTGCTTTCCCTTAGTTCCTCTATTCTGTTTCACTTGGTAAATCATGAATATCTCTTTCTCATACAATCTGTATTGATGTCTGGGTTTATACATATCATTGTCAACATTTATTCTAATTCCATCTATCTTTTCTAGCTATAATATGATGTCAGAAACATTCTACATATAAAACAATGTACTATTGTAAACTAATTTCATACTTAGACAATTTTTTGAGTACCAAAAGCTAAGTATCTTTATTATCAAGGTTTTTTGCTAGTAAGTACATCATGTGTTGCCATTAATGAAAACAATTACATCACTAAATATAGCTTGTCAACAATCTCCCCCTTTGGCATTGATGGCAACAAAGTAAGGAAAATTGGCTAAGTGACAAAAAATTAACATAAACTTACAATAATTATACTATTACATTACAAATGTTCAATTACTAAATTTCTCCCCCTTTGTATATAATTTCTACATACTACACAATTTTCTTCTACAACTTCTCCCCCTTTGACATCAATGACAAAGGTCAAAAAACTATCAAAAAAGTTGTTTGTTTTCTCTCAAAATACTATCTTACTGCCTTAAGCTATTAAAATCTTCATACAATCATCAAAATTTGAATTCAAACTATTCATACCTTTCTCCCATGTTTCCTTTTCTACTTTGGCAATAGTGAGCATCATTCATAAGGCATATGATGCAATCTAAACTTCATTAAGATTGGAGTAGGAAAAATTTGCATACGTGTCTTTTGCTTTGACACATTCTTCTAGCTATCTTTCCATAGCTGATATCTTCAGAGCAATAGACTCTCTAAATTATAATAGTCTTCTCAAATTAGTTATTTTTTAAGATCAAATTTCTTGACATCTTTGTGAACACTGGTAACTTGTCCTTCCAATTCATCAACTTTACAAGAGGGTTGCTATATCTAACTAGTTAGAGTTTCCAGCTCACTCAGCTTCCCTTGAATCATTCTATCCAAATATTATCTTCTTTCTACTTCTTTTCATCTTCAATTAGTTTTAGTTTGGTTTCTTCAATCTTCTTCTTTTCCTCTTATAGTTGTCTTTTCTCTTCTTCAATCAATCTCAATTGATCCTAAATATCTTCAAAAAGGGGATCAAGCTGATTGAATGGATCTTCATCAATGGTAATATTAACATTTTTCTAGTCAATCTCCATGGTATCACCACTTACTAATACTTCTGAAGTTTTCTTTGTAGTTGAAGGTTCTAACTTTAACTCACCCATCATTTGATTGATGGTTGCTACAATTTCACTTCTAATAACATTATTTTCTCCTTTCATGAATAAAAATGGCCTCATTTGTAATGTCCTGTTAAGGGATCCAAAAGAATTAACCTAAATTTTTTCTAAGTTTGATTTGTAATTTTTTTTGGAAGAAAGAATAACATACACATCAACCATAAAGTAGCAAAAGCAATAACATACAATCATATAGAAGAAAAAATCACAGTTTACATTTCTTAAGTATCCCAATACATTGAATCACATTTATAACTAATTAATACTAAGTCTAATAAATACCACATCCATATGAAAGAATAATTAAAAGTCCAATGTCCATTTAAATAATATACATTTGTTCTAAATGCCACATTGCAATAAAATTCAGAATACTCAATCATCCATTGTACATGTCATGGGGCATGAAAGGCTAAAAGAATATACATTTATAAAAATAGAATTACACCATCCTCCTTGGATCCATGAGACAAAGTACAATACCATAAATGAAACCATTCATCATAAAAGATATAACCATCCATCATAAAATATATAAAAATCCATCATAAGATATAAACATACATCATAAGATATAATCATCCATCATAATGATACAAAGATAGAATAAAAAGAAATGCAGAAAAGGAAACTCTAGCCATGGTAGCAACAGACGATCTCAATGGTAAGAGTAAAAAGCACTACCAACCAACTGTGTGGTAACCCAAAAAGGCCCACTCCCACTATGCTAAGGAGATAGTCTCAAGTCCCAAATAGGATATCAATCCAAATATCAAAAGTACACTCTAAGTCTAGCAAATCCTAAAAGTAATCTAACTCAAAGGTACCAAGATAAATTAACATCTAAACCTAGAGGCACACAAAGACACATAGGAAACCTACTATGTAAGTGGGCAAGTATCATCACATGAATCAATGCTAGAGTTACGCTAGTTCTCTATCAGGACCTTAGCCCCCTAGTGACCCTATGTGACACTAGTATCCTCTCGTACTAACAAGGAATACTAATGATTCAAGGTCACAACCAAGCATTCTCTCTACTCCTATCTAGCACTCAAAGCATGGGAAAGAACATAAAAAGACTCTTATTAGGTTCATTTTACTCTAATTTAGTGTAGTGTTTTCACTTATTAAACAACTTATAGTGGGTTACCCTGGCAGCCACTTAAGGCCCCAGCCTCCATTACAAACTATTTCCCAACATTACATATAGATAACCTACCCTAAGCTCGTGAAATCACAAATTAAATAATCATATTAAAATTACCTTAGCCCTATACAAGTGACTAGAAAGCATCCAAAAGATAAATCACAATACCCATCAGTTCTCTACGAGCAACTAGAAAGTATCTAAAAAATATTGATCAAAGACTCAAAATGGTTAAGTCAAATATATCATAGCATTCATCTTGTTATCCCACAATGACAATGAAAATAGTAACCAATAATAGAATCAAACTCATCATAGAGAATACCAATAGATTACCATGGTTGATTTAAAAAGATCAAGATTAGTTCAACATAACACCACATTCACAAAACTCCCAAGCCTATGGTAGACATCGTAGAACTGGTCAACACTCTAGTCAACCCAAACCCAAAACATAGACAACATATAGATAAAAAAGTGTAGGTTTTGTAGTTTGGTTTGATTTTGAAAACATCTCATTGAGTTAAATGTAAGGTCTCAATTTTTCCTTCAATGTATTTTTCAAGTAAAAGAGATTCTCAGTTTACCCTACAAGTTAACCCATTCATTTATTTGAATCAAATCTAGAATTGACCCCATTATATTTTAAGTCAATTTCTCTAAAACATTCTAAGGATAATTATTTAATTGATTTTAAATAAGATAATTGGCAATTTCATCAAAATCAAAAATATTAATAATTAAATAAATCTACAATCATATCACATAATTTCCATTATTATATAGATTAATCAAATTTAATTTAGTTAAACTAATTAATAAATATATATAAAATAACTATATAAATAACATTTAATTAATTATTAAAATTTAAAATTGTTAGTAAATTTTATTAATAAAATAATATTTAAAATTAATAATAATTAATAATTAAAACTTTAAATAAAATTAGATTTAACAAAAAAAATTTAAAAATTAATAAGTACAGCATTTATATAAGCTCATCAACTTTTAATACAGGTTGTAGCCTCACTACTGTCATGATAGTGCATGATACAATCGCTATCATAGTACCTGCATCAACGGCAATAATTGCTTAGGAGAAAGAGAAGGGGGAGGTGGGGTAAAACCCCCTTCCTCAATTTAATTTTTCTTATATGTTTAAAAATTGTATAAATAGGATATCGTTTTCTTTAATTAATTTTATTTTATTAATTTTTCTAAATATAAAATTTCCATAAAACAATTTTCCTTTTTCTTCAATAAAACATATTTTTTTAGTAATAGTTTCAACATTAATTTGATAGACGAAATATGACCAACCAGTCGAATTTTCTCTTTAATTTTTTTTTTTTAAATTTCAAAACCCTCTCTGGTTTAATATCTAATTTGCAAAATTACTACACGAGGTTTTCTAAGATATTTCACTCTCTACGCATACAGAAGAATTAACATGCATACTAGAAATTCACAATATTGAAAGCACCCATCACAAGAATTATTCAGATAACCATTTGACAGTCACGATGAAGATAGGAAACAAAATAGCATAATAAACTATTTGAATGATCACAAGCATCTACCTAGACTTTGATGTTAATCACTACGCCGAAGAAAATTATGAGAGAAATTTCTCCTCCCAAAACCTTCTCTCTTCTGAAATCCTTTCCTCTTCAAAATTTCATAGTCCTTCAAAAATGAACCCTCAATTGATGATAAGGAGTTCTCTCCTAAAAATAGGGCACTAATTGTGCATTCACCAAAGAAGTCTCCTTGCTCACCAGACTTTAACTCTTTATTAACTTTTCTTTATTTTCTCTTTATCTTTTTCATGCATGTTTAGTGAATTATAAAATAACTTTATTTAATTTTCACTTGACTTATCTTTTCAATTAATTTATTAAATTTAAATCTCATGCATGCATTGTGCAATTTTGAAACTTTTAATAAATTAATATCTTTTTCACTTCTTAATTCATTTTTGAATGTTAAATGATAAATTATTTATTAACTTAAATAATAATAGTATTTAGCATTCATTCAAAAATGAACTCTAAATATATTATTATTAAATCAAATAAATATTATCACATTCTAAAATTATTCTTATAACTTGTATCTTCAAATTCAATTCTTTTTATTTAATTAATTAATAATCACCAAGGACTCATAAAATAAAATACGAAAACCCATCATAGAAAAATATATACAAGATCAAACTAAAGGTTATAATCACAAATTAATTTCATTCAATGCATTTAAAGGGTAAACAACTCAGATACTTGTCCTAATTTTCTAGGATAAATGGGTTAAGGGTTTAGCATTTGGACTTAAGAATTTATCTCCCCTATCTGCATAAAATCCACATATGTACAAACACAATATTCTAAGCTGAATAGATAATCACAAGAAGTGGTGCATAGTGTAGATCCCAACTAGTAGGTGACTATGACTCCCTTCCTTAACCACATCAGAAACACCATACATAAAAAAAAAACATACATGCATACTATATACATGTAGTATGGGATAAGTATCCATAAGAAAACACATGATAATCCATCTAACTAATTATCATCAATAACTGAAATCACTAAGTAATAATCATGCATGCATGAAGTATAGAGTACCAAGTAATCTCATCATATAATCAACTGAATGTGAAACAATATATGATATAATCAAAACAATACTAATAATAATCAAGCATAAAACTGGCCTAAAAGAGTTCGAAAATGATAACAAAAATGTAAACTAGGGCAAGCACTACATCAACCCCCCCTAGACTTACGCTTACTACTAGAAGCCTATAAACAAGTAGGGATATAAATCTCATAAGCTAGATTCATCCTCCCATGTAGCTAATGAATCATCAGTAGGGTCCCAGTGGACCCTTACTTACTCTATGGTTCAAACCTTGAGGGTCAAGTCCTGCTGCTACAAAATGCAAACTTGCTCGAAAGCCAGTTGCCCATCCTCTACCTCTAATGCATTCAAATCAAGAACATGTACCACATTAGGAATATACTACCTAAGTATTGAAACATTGAAAACATCATGGATGCAAGCTAGGCTAGGTCGTAAAGCAAGACGATAGGCAACTAGACCAATCCTCTCAAGAATCTTGAATGGTCCCACAAAGCAAGGTGCTAGCTTCGAACACTTTCCATAATAGATCAGATTCTTCTATGGACGCGCTCTCAAGAAAAACTTCTCTCCCATAGAAAACTGCTTATCTATCCTATGAGCATCGGCTTACTTTTTCTGCCTATCTTGTGTCATAGTCAAGTCCTCTCGGATGCACACTACTTTTTTCTCCATATCTCGAAGCATCTTAGGACCGAATAGGATGCAATCCTTAAGACTATCCCAACTCAAAGGTGTATGACAAGGATGACCCTATAAGTCCTAAGATGGTGCCATGCTAATAGAACTGTGATATCCATTATTGTAAGCAAACTCCACTAGGTAGAGATAGTCCTCCTACAGAGTTTGTCTATCCATCACATACATCCTCAACATATCCTCCAGTACCTGATTCACTCTCTTTGTCTGCCCATCTATCTTTGGGTGATATGCTAAACTAAAATTCAAATGCACTCCAAGATCATACTATAGTGATGTCCAAAATGTGGAAGTGAATACAAGACCCCTATCTGAAATGATCTTCTAGGGAATGCCATGTAGTCTCACGATGTCACGCATGAAGACATTAGCTATAGAAGTTGTAGTGTAGGATGACCTCATTGGTGAAAAATGTACCACCTTAGTCAAATGATCAAAGGTGACCATGATAGTGTCATGTCAATAAGTAGTCATAGGTAATCCTACTATGAAATCCATAGAGATGATGTACTACTTCACACTCCACCAAGGGATCCAAAAGAATTAACCTAAAGTTTTACTAAGTTTTCCAAACAATTTTTTTATAGAAGAAAGAATAGCATACACATCAACCATAAAGTAGTGGAAGCAATAACATACGATCATATAGAAGAAAACATCATAGATTACATTTCTTAAGGATCCCAAGATGTTGAATCACATTTATAACTAATTAATACTAAGCCTAATAAATACCACATCCATATGAAAGAATAATTAAAAGTCCAATGTCTATTTAAATAATATTCATTTGTTCTGAATGCCACTTGGCAATAAAATTCAGAATGCTCAATCATCCACTGTACATGTCACAAAGTATGAAAGATTAAAGAATATACATTTATGAAAATAGAATTACATCATCCTCCTTGGATCCACGATACAAATTGCAATACCATAAATGAAACCATCCATCATAAAATATATAACCATCCATCATAAAAGATATAAACATCCATCATAAGATATAAACATCCATCACAGGATATATCCATCTATCATAATGATACAAAGATAGAATGAAAGGAAATACAGACAAGAAAACTTCGGCCATAGTAGCAACAGATGAATCTCAATGGTAAGAGTAAAAAGCACTACCACCCGACTACATGGTAACTCAAAAAGGCCTACTCCCACTGCACTAAGGAGATAGTCTCAAGTCCCAAACAAGATATCAATCCAAATATCAAAAGTACACTCTAACTCCAGGAAATTCTAAAAGTAATCTAACTCAAAGTTACCAGGATAAATTGACATCTAAACCTAGAGGCACACAAAGACATGTAGGAAACCTACTATGTAAGTGGGCAAGTTTCATCACACGAATCAATCCTAGATTTTTCCTGGTAGTCTCTCAGGACCCCAGCTTCCTAGTGACCCTATGTGACACTAGTATCCTCTCATACTGACAAGGCATACTAACAATGCAAGGTTGCAACCAAGTGTTCTCTCTACTCCCATCCTAGTCTGTACTAGCACTTGAGGAATGGGAAAGAACATACAAAGACTCTTATTAGGTTCATTTTACTCTCATTTAGTGTAGTGTTTTCACTTATTAAGCAGCTTACAATGGGCTACCCTGGCAACCACTTAGGACCCTAGCCTCCATTGCAAGTCACTTCCCAACATTACATATAAATAACCAACCCTAAGCTCATGAAATCACAAATCAAAGAATCATAGTAAAATCACCTCATCCCTATACAAGTGATAGGAAAGCATCCAAAAGATAAATCACAATCCCCATCAGTTCTCTATGAGCAACTAGAAAGCATCCAAAAAATATTGATCGAAGACTCAAAAATTTTAAGTCAAATATATCAAAGCATTCATCATACTATCCCACAATGATAATGAAAATAGTAACCAACAATAGAATCAAACTCATCATAGAGCATACCAACACATTACCATGGTTGAGTTAAAAAGATCAAGATCATTTCAGCATAATACCACATTCACAAAACTCCCAAGCCTCTAGTAGATGTTCTAGAATTGGTCAACACTCTAGTCAACCCAAACCCAAAACATAGACAACATACAGATAAACAAAGTATAGGTTTCATAGTTTGTTTTGATTTTGAAAACATCTCATTGAGTTAAATATAAATTCTCAATTTTTGTTTCAATGTATTTTTCAAGTAAAAGAGATTCTTAGTTTACCCTATAAGTTAACCCATTCATTTATTCGAATCAAATGTAGAATTAACCCCATTATATTTTAAGCCAATTTCCCTAAAATATTCTAAGGATAATTATTTAATTAAATTATTAAAATAATTCTCGTTTATTTTAAATAAAATAATTGGCAATTTCATCAAAATCTAAATTATTAATAATTAAATAAGTCTACAATCATATCACATAATTTCCATTATTATATAGATTCATCAAATTTAATTTAATTAAACTAATTAATAAATATATATATATAACATTTAATAATTATTAAAATTTAAAATTCTTAATAAATTTTATTAATAAAATAGTATTTAAAATTAATAATAACTAATAATAAAAACTTTAAATAAGATTACATTTAATTAAAAAAAAAAAATTAAGTACAACATTTATATAAGTCTCTTGGCTTTTAATACAGGCCACAACCTCACTGTGGCTGCTACAGGGCCTATGGCCGTAACAGTATGCAGTAGTGTCACTATTGCAGTACCTGTGTTAGGGGTAGTGACCACTTGGGAGAAAGAGAAGAGGGAGGTGGGGTAAAACCCCCTCCCTCAATTTAATTTTTTTTATATTTTTAAAAATTGTATAAATAGGATATCATTTTTTAAAATTAATTTAATTTTTATAATTTTTATAAATTTAAAATTTACATTAAATAATTTCTGTGTTTCTTCAATAAAAAATATTTTTTATAACAGTTTCAACATTAATCTGATAGAGAAAATATGACCAACCAGTCGAATTTTCTCTTTAAATTTTCTTTTTAATTTCAAAACCCTTCTCGGTTTAAAATCTAATTTACAAAATTACTACACCAGGTTTTCTAAGATATTTCAATCTGTATGTATACAAAAGAATTAACATGCATACTATAAATTCACAATATTGAAAGCACCTGTCAGAAAAATTATTCAGATGACCATTCGACAATCATGATGAAGAAAGGAAAGAAAAGAGCATAATAAACTATGCAAATAATCACAAGCATCTACTTGGACTCTAATGTTGATCATTATGCCCAATAAAATTATAAGAGAAATTTCTCCTTCCAAAACCTTCTCTCTTCCGAAATCCTTTACCCTTCCAAAATTCATAGTCCTTCGAAAATGAACCCTCAATTGATGATAAGGAGTTCTCTCCTAAAATTTGGGCACTAACTACATATTCACTCGAGAGGATTCCTTATTCACCAGACTTTAACTCTTTATTAACTTTTCTTTATCTTTTCTTTGTCTTTTGCATGCATGTTTAGTGAATTACAAAATAACTTTATTTAATTTTCACATGACTTCTCTTTTCAATTAATTTATTAAAAATTAATCTCATGCACGCATTATGCAATTTTGGAACTTTTAATAAATTAATATCTTTTTCTCTTCTTAATTTATTTTCGAATGTTAAATGATAAAATATTTATTAACTTAAATAATAATAGTATTTAGCATTTATTTAAAAATGAACTCTAAATATATAATTATTAAATTAAATAAATATTATCACATTCTAAAATTATTTTTATAACTTTTCTCTTCAAATTTAATTCTTTTTATTTAATTAATTTTCCAATTAATTAAATATTAAAATACCATAATAATTTTCCATTAAATTAAATTATTAATTTTAATAATTTAATTTGACTTAATTAATAGAAAAATCACCAAGGACTCATAAAAAAAATACAAAAACCCATTATAGAAAAACACATAAAATATCAAAATAAAGGTTATAATCATAAATTAGCATCAGTTGATGCATTTGGAGGGTAAACAACACAAATACTTGTCCTAATTTTAGAGGACAAATGGTTTAAGGGTTTAGGATTTGGACTTTAAAATTTATTGTTGGAATGTCTTAATGAGAAGAGTGCTTCTGAGAGGGGGGTGAATCAAAAGTACTAGCCTTTTTTCTTTTTTAAATCCTTAATAACATATAACTAAAATTAACATGCATGCATAAAAACATTAAACAATCATGAGAAGAAAACATGAATCACCACATAACACTTGAGATTTTGATGACCTAGAAACCCTCTAGGAATAAGAAGGTAAAACTGGGGTGGGGATGATACCCATGAAATTACTATAGCAATTGATTTCAACCACTTCTGATGGTTTGCCCTATTAAAGGCTTGCACTGTTAAAGGCTACAACACACTGTTAAATGTGACCCTATTAAAGGATTTCTACACCCTGTTAGGAGTGTGCCTTGTTAGAGGACTTAAGAACATTCAACTTAGAATGCCACCCTTTTAAAGGATTTACATAAGGCTATTAAACCCACCTAACTCAATAAGATTTCCAAATTCCTAATACAATTGTGAGAGAGTATTAGAATAATACACCTGATCTAATGTAATCTCTGATGTTGATCTCATGCTCTTGATCTACTCTTCAATAACTGATCTCTACTAGATTTGATATGCTAATTGTGTTCCTTTTTTTGTTCTGATCAACTAGATGTGTAAATGTTGTTCTTTCCACTAAATCTTTGACACCAAATGTTATGCAATGACCTTAATGATAGGCTCTACTTTTCCTTCTTCTTTCCTCTCTTACTCTCACATTTGTTCAATGGCGTCAAGACTTCCTTATAAATATTAATGGTTTTTTATGCATCCTTGATTCAAATGTTCCCGCTCAAATCCTAAAAATTCACCCATTGGCTACATGCAATCTCCAATTTTCTGATTGGCTGCATGTAGAATGCATGGACAAAAGAAAGGATTCGATCTTATCTCCTTATCCTGCTATGAGTCATGCATAATTGTTTTACATCTTTGTTTGCAATTGCACAAACTTTCATGTTGATCCTACATTGCTCGGCACATGAGGTAATATTGATGCTCGGCACCATCTATTCTAGATTGCTCGGCATCCACTCTGTTTCTTGCATTACTCGGCTCCTATAGAATTCTTCTGTTACTTGGCTCCTGTAGAATTCTTGTGTCACTTGGCACCTATAAAATTCCTATTTACTTGACACCTATTAGTTTTCTTCATTTCTTAGCTTCTATTGATTCTTGAATCCCTCAGCTCCTATTAACTTAGCAATGCTCAGCTCCTGTTGGATCCTAAGTTACTCAACACATATTGTTCTCATCTGCTCGGCACCTACTGTGACTTGCTTGGCACATATTGTTCTCATCTACTCAGCACCTACTATGACTCAGCATGTGTACGAGTTTTGGCTTGGCTTCCATTGTATACTCGGCATGTATAGTGAAAATGGTTAAGTGTGTTGACACTCATTTGTCAACCTTACTTATTTGATCAACAATCTCCCCCTTTGAAATGAGTGTCAAAAACACTTAACTGATCATTCATGATCTAAACTTTATTTGTCCATTCTTCACTTACAAAATTTAAAAAAGATATTGTGAACAACAATATATTTTATGACTCCCCTTGAGTTGATTATGTCATGAATTCTAATGTATTGTGCCATTGTGCCTGATGTACTTTGTTCTTTGACCTATTTCTGACCTATTCTTTTCTTTTGATCATGTTATCTCCTTATTTTACTATATGCATTTCTCCTCCTTTAATATATCTCCCCCTTAAAATATTATCTCCTACATTATCTTCCCCTTTGAATATTTTCTCCCCCTTTTTGACACTTATGTCAAAGGATTCTAAATGGTAATGCCATGCTTGGCCAAAAATGTCTTATTTACCTCAAGGAGAATTTGGAGAGCTGCATCCTAGTTATTCAATGCAATATCCAATGACTTGTGTTGGATTGCAAGCTCTACTGCTAGATCAACAAGTCCTTCATGTGTAGAAATATTTGGATCCTTTTTTAGGACTGTTTCTACATACATTTGCTCCTTGTGTAAGACTTCCAAATGGGGAGTGATAGAGGCTTGTATTTGCATCAACTTTTCTTTAATAGTGGCCTCTTTTGCTAATAATGCAGCTAATTCCCTCTGAGTGTGAAGCATTTGAGAAAAATGCTTCTCACTTTGTGCAAGATTCAAGGGTAGTTGCATACTAGAGAGCTATAGTTTTCTCTCAAGGTTCAAAATTTTTGAATTTATTTCTTGTGTGAACCTAGAAAAATCACACAATTTTCTATAAAAGGAAAAGATGTTCCCTAACAAAATCTTTAAATTATCCAATTTCTTAGCTAGGTCAACCTGTCCCAAAATAATGTTACTAGCTATCTTTTGGTTGACCTTGCCTAGATAATTCTTTTCGAACCATTCCATTCTTTTTAAATTTGTATCATGGTCTTCATTATTCACTTGGTCAACTATATTAGATAGTTGCTCAAGGATTGGCCTACTTGAATTTGGAGGTTGTAGGCTGAAGGCATCCATGAATATATCTTTGATCTCATTCATTGCCTACTTGTATTTAAATTCTTTCCTCATTGCCTCTTGCCTCCTTCTTTTATCCAATGCATTTTGTATTTCATTCATCTTTTCCTTAGTTAGAGTGCTTGAATCATAATAGGGCATTTGGATTTCTTCATCAAGCTCAGGAATACCATAATGAATGGTCCTGGCTACCCTAGTAGAACTTGAGCTTGGTGTACTGACTTGTAAGGTCAACTTGTTAGTACTTGGCTACTAAACAGGTTTGGTAGGAGTTCTTGTTTTTGGCAATTCAACCAAAGTTTGTATTGTAGACTCCTTCTTATCCTATATTTCTTCTTTATCCTCTTCTTCTACCATTGTTGCTGGGGTTGTACTTGTTATCTATACTAATGTACCTATGACTTCCCCTGCTATTGCACTTGCCTCTTGATGAGCTTGCATGGTTATTCTTGGTGGCAATGGAGATGGTATAAATAGAAGTCCAGTAGTTTGAGTGATTTGAGGTGGTTCTTATGGTGACACCTTGGCTTCTTTAAGTTTACCTACTGACTTTTGGAGCTCATCTACATTGACCAATATGGGACTTGTACACAACTATGCTTGAAGAGTTTTTTGGTCAAGGATCTTAGTGAGATCCTCTGTAGTTAATGGATTGATGTTTTGACTTGAGGTGTCAACAACATCCTTAATCTTTATGATCTCCATAGGTGTGGTGGTAGAGTGAGGAGGACTAGGAGGTGGAAGTTGTGTGTCTTGCACACTTTGTTGCTCATCAGTACTCATGTCTTCATCTTTTCCTTCCTCCTCTTCAACCTTTTCCTCTACTTTTGTCTTCTCTTCTCTCCTCTTTCTTCTCTCTTCTAGTTTAGTTGTGGCTTCTTCTTTGTATTCCTCTTCAAGGACATCTTTAGTTCTCTTATAAAAATTCTTCCATTATCTTGTTGTCCTTTGTACAACTTCTTCAATTTTATTTTGCAAAATGAAGAATGCCCTATACTTTGGTGTAAAATTTTTATTATGCCTTTTGACTACTTTAATTATTTGTTCCTTTGTCAAATAAGGCAGTATACTTGCTAGGGTTGATCCCCTCATTTCCTTCTCCATTTTCAAATAGAAATGCCATTTGTCTTCTACAATTTTAGACAATTCCTTTGGCAATTGTCAATCTAGTTCAAGAGGTGTATACTTGAACTTTGCCAACATTACATAGACTGATTCTTCTATTCTGTTTTGTTCCTCTTTAGTGAACTTTTTGAAATCAATCTTTTTCATTTCACTTAAGTCTACATTCCTAATATTTTCACACAATGTATCAACTGAAGACTTAGGAGGATGACATGCCTTTTTAGACTGATCTTCTTCATCAGTATCAGGTTGAGCCACATATCTTTTCCTTTTCCTTGGCTCTTCCTATGCCTTCTTGGTTTTTTGCTTCTTCATTTTAGCTTCCTCTTTGGATTTTTGTGTGGTGTCCATTGTTGTAGCTCTGGTTGTTTGCTTCTTTGGTGTAGGCTAAGAAGCAAGAGGTGTCATTGCCTTCCTTTTAATGGCCTTGCCTTTGATGGGTTCTTCCTTGGCTCCTTCTTCCTCGGCACTCTCATCTTTGTCTTCACCTTGTCCTTGTGACAATTTAAGTGGCCCTTGTTCTAGCTCATCCTTATCTTTCTCATCATCACCTTCCTCTTCATCTTCACTAATTTATTTAGCTTCTCCTATTGCACTTGTTTCTTCAAAACCAAATTACTTCTTTATCTTCTTTACCAGCTTCTCTTTCTTCTTCAATGTTATGGCAGTCTTGAGTTCTGTAACAACTCTTGATTTGATAGTATCATAAGTCCCAAATGCCTTGGCAAATTTGTCCATTTCTTCTGCAAGTAATGTTGTAATACCTGCAGAAGCTTGATCAACAGCAAGCTCATATCCCAATGGTCTAAGCCATCTTACTCTTAGAAGGATTGCTTGGATGTAAGTATAATCAATGTCAACAAGAAAGCATATATCATTCTCATGTTTTTCTACCAGTGAAACTAGTATCCTCATTATTCTTTTCATTGTATTCTTGAAATCATCAAAATATAAAGTCATTTGATCATCAAAACTATCTCCCATTTGTGCAATAAAATCATTTATTTGATCAACAATTGTTTTATTATGATTCTAGTTGACTTTTCCTAATGAAGGGAATTCCTTCATCACATAGAAGAACATACAAACTAACACTGACCAAAATTTGCATTATTCTCCCTTGGACTTTCTAATTGCTCCAAGATTTTCATTAATCTATTACAACATGAGCTCTGCAAGGTCATATGTATGATCCTTCTTTATTAGTTTGTATGCAACATCAATAGCTATACAAGGAACGCTATTTAATTTGCTGGAATGATAAAATTTGTGTGATATGATCCTCATAGAAAAATCTAATAGGAGGTCTTTTACTGTGTCAATTATCATTCCCTTGTTATTCCATTTTGCACCTATTTTCTTCTCTATTGTTTCCTTCTTTTCACTTCTCAATGTCTTGGGCCGATCTAGGGTTGGAAATCTTGTAACCCTATGAACCATCTTCTTGGTAATTTTAACTAGTCCTTGCTCTAACCAGAATGATCCATCATAAATGTTGCTAAGTATTATGTGTATCCACTCAATTTTGAATACAATTGGAAAAACTAGGGCTTTGGTTAAACACTTCTTTTATACAATTGAAAATTCATCCTTTAATATATCATTGTCACAAAGCTTGTCAAAGGTATTAAAGATTTCCAAGTCTCATATGTCTCCTATTTTGTAGTTATAACACCTTCACACATCTTGAACCATAATAACTTTATTAGGGATCGTGGATAGGGCACCAGCAGGATCATTTTTATATGCAACTTCTGGGATGGGCTTGAATTCGGGTTTCTTAACCTCATTGCTGACAAGTTTAATTTCATGGCTCTCTTTCCCTTTGGTGGATTTTGAACTAGACACCATTTTAAACTAAACTAGGGTTTGATGTTCAAAATAAACTTCACAACTATACAACTCGGCACCTAAAGGAAATACCTAGTTAAATGCTGAAATCGCTTGGGTAGATGTTGAATCGCTGCAAATCGCTAGTTGAATGCTTGAAAATCGCTCAATCATTCTCTTGGTAATTGCTCTTTGTTTGAATGGCTCAAAATGAATTGATTTTCACCTTTAAGTGGCTCAAAAACCTTGCATTTAATGCATTCTTGTACCTTCACTTGTCACTCAACTTCCAAAGATTTTTCAACTCGACATCTATTTGGCAGCTATTCTCACTCGGCATCTACTAGCTTTGTTAATAACTTGGCAACCACTACAGTTTTTAATCGATTCCCACTAGACTTTTTAACTCAACTTCCAAAGTAGTTTCACTCAGCATCCAAAGATAGCTCGGTATCATTATTCAAATTTTTTCTTGGCATCTTAACTCATGTAGATTTATACTTTGTAGTGCTTCATCATGGTTTAGGGCTGATGTATGATACTTCCTTATATGTATCAGCCCCATAGGCTCATCTTGTGATTAGTTGGATGAGGTATGATCACTTGACCTCTTGGGTGAAGTGACCCTTCCATTGGATGTACTTGGTCCATCCTTTTTCTGCCATGTCTTCTTCATGTCTATTCTGATGTGTTCCTCATCAACTTTTTCTTTTCCCTTATTTACTTGAGTCTTGGGTGCCTTGGCCTTTGTTGGGCAATTTCTGCTAACATGTCCAATTTTTAAGAAACTGAAGCAAGTAGTTATGTTCAACCAACTTTTATAGTTCCCTTTGAAGTGTGTTCTGATGCAATTTTGGGGTATGTGACCATACTCTTGATAATAATGACAACTTGGTCTTGTATTGTAGTCCCAATTGTAATGGTGTACATAGTTGTCCCTTCTTACATGTTGATTTGGTGTCCACATAGGCTTTGATCTACACTCAAAGGCTCTATGTCCATACTTCTTGTAATTATTGTAGTGTCCATCAAATCTTTGTGTCCTTGTGACTTTGGACCTGTAGCTTTGTGTCATATGTCCTTGCATGTTGCACTTGTGACAGTAACTCTTTCTTTTGGATGTGTTTGACTGATTGATCCTTCTACTCCTGCAAACATTAGTAGTATGCCCCTTTTTATTACAGTAATGACAAGTGAGTTTAGAATCTTTATCTTTGTCACTTCTTTGCTCAGCATTGTTTGATGATTCACCAACTTCAGTGCTGGTGCATCCAAGTCCTGATGTATCATGTGGTTATCTTGGGGATTTCAGCAACTGTTCAAAGTACTTGATAGCTTCACTTGAATTGTTGAGATTCTCTACTATTTCTTTTTATCTCTTCAATTCATTTTGCATTTTTTCATTCTGCATCCTCATAGTAGAGATCTCAATATCTTTCATATTGAGTTCATGATGAAGATTCATCAGTTGGGCAAGTGTATCCATCTGTATGTTTGAGATCCTTGTTAATTCGGTACATTTTTCTTCAAGTCTGTTTGCAAGATTTCTTTTTTCATCTTCCATCATGACTCTATTCTCAACTACTCTTTTATTTTTCTCAATGATTTCACATAGCATCATGGCCTATGATTCATGCTCCATCTTAAGAGTTCTTATCTCTTCTACTTGAACTTTGTTTTTTTCCATCAATTCTGCTATTGCTGCATCAAATTTTTTGGAATCTCCTTTGGAAAATACTCGTGTGGTATCAATCTCCTTGTAGTAAATATCATTTTCAGCTATAGCTATTTCCTTTCTTCTTTTTAAGAATTTTCTTAGTTCCTCTCTAGCTTCCTCTACCTTCTGTAGAGTGAGATGCACATCTATCACCTAGTTCTCAATGATCTTCCCAAGTTTGAAGACTTCCATCTTCAGATCTTTTCCTCCAAGTTGTTAGGTTTATTTTTTAAAGAACTTGGCTCTGATACCAATTTTTGGAATTTCTTAATGGAAAGAGTGCTTCTAAGAGGGGGGTGAATCAAAAGTACTAGGCTTTTTTCTATTTTAAATCCTTAATAACATATAACTAAAATTAACATACATGCATAAAAAAATTAAAAAATCATGAGAAGAAAACATGCATCACCACATAACACTTGATATTTTGATGATATGGAAACCCTCCAAGAATAAGAAGGTAAAAATGGGGTGGGGATGATACCCATGAAATTACTACAGCAATTTATCTCAACCACTTATGATGGTTTGCCCTGTTAAAGGCCTGCCATGTTAAAAGCTACAACACACTGTTAAATGTGACCCTGTTAAAGGATTTCTACACCTTGTTAGGAGTGTGCCTTGTTAGAGGACTTAAGAACATTCAACTTAGAATGCCACCCTTTTAAAGGATTTACATAAGGCTGTTAAACCTACCTAACTCAATAGGATTTCCAAATTCCTAATACAATTGTGAGAGAGTATTAGAATAATACACCTGATCTAATGTAATCTCTACTATTGATCTCAAGCTCTTGATCTACTCTTCAATAATTGATCTCTACTAGGTCTGATCTACTAATTGTGTTCCTTGTTCTATTTTGATCAACTAGATGTGTAAATGCTACCCTTTCCACTAAATCTTTAACACTAAATGTTCTGCAATGACCTTAATGATACGCTCTAATTTTTCTTCTTCTTTCCTCTCGTAGTCTTGCATTTTTTCAATGGCATCAAGACTCCCTTATAAATATTAGTGGTTCATTATACATCCTTGATTCAAATGTTCCCGCTCAAATCCTAAAAATTCACCCATTGGTTGCATGTAATCTCCAATTTTTTGATTGGTTGCATGTAGACTGCATGGACAAAAGAAAGGATTTGATCTTATCTCCTTATCCTACTATGAGTCATGCATAACAATTTTACATTTTTTTTGCAATTTCACAAACTTTCATGATGATCTTGCATTGCTCGGCACATGAGGTAACACTGATGCTCAGCACCATCTATTCTGGATTGCTTGGCATCCATTGTGTTCCCTGCGTTTCTCGACTCCTATAGAATTCTTGTGTTACTCGGCTCCTGTAGAATTCTTGTGTCACTCAGCACCTATAGAATTCATGTGTTACTCAGCACCTATTATATTTTTGCATTGCTTGACTTCTACAGATTCCTAAATCACTCAGCTCCTATTAACTTAGCAATGTTCGGCTCCTGTTAGATCCTGAGTTACTCGACACATATTGGTCTCATCTACTCGGCACTTACTATGACTAGCTTGGCACATATTGGTCTCATCTACTCAGAATCTACTATGACTTAGCATGTGTTAAAGTTCTAGCTCAACTTCCATTATATACTAGGCATGTATAGTGAAAATGGTTAAGTGTGTTGGCACTCATTTGTCAACCTTACTTATTTGATCAACATTTATCTCTTTTTTCTTACCATTGAGATAATGTGATAGGGTATGCTCATCCTATCAATTTAGGGAAGTCGTTACCTGATACCTACAATCTACATAAAATCCATGCATGTACAAACGCAATATTCTAAGCTAAACAAACAATGGTAGGAAGTGGTGCACCATGTAGATCTTGACTAGTAGGTAACTATGACTCCCTTCCTTAACCACATTAGAAATGTCATACATAATTAAAACATACATTCACACCATACACATGGAGTATGAGGTAAGTATCCATAAGAAAACACATGATAATCCATCTCACTAATCATCATCAATAACTAAAATCATTGAATAATCATCATGCATACATCAAGTATAGAGTACCACGTAATCTCATCGTATAATCAATTGAATGTGAAACAATATATGATAATCTAAAAGCAATACTACTAATAATCAAGCATAAAATTGGCCTAAAAGACTTTGGCAATGATAACAAAAATGTAAACTAGGGCAGGCAGTCTTCCACCCCCCTAAACTTAGGCTTACTCCTAGAAGCCTATAAACAAGTAGGGATATAAATCTTATAAGCCAAATGTATCATCCCATTTAGTTGATGAATCATCAGTAGGGTCCCATTGGACCCTTACTTGATCTATGGTTTGACCCCAAAGGGTCAACTTCTATTGCTCTAGAATGTGAACTAGCTCCGAAGCTAGCTACTCATTCTCTACCTGCAATGCATTCCAATTAAGAACATGTACCACATTAGATATATACTTCATAAGAACTAAAACATGGAAAAAATCATGTATTTGAGCTAGGTTAGGTGGTAAATCAAGACGATAGGCAACTGGACCAATCCTCTCAAGAATCTTGAACAGTTTCACAAAGCAAGGTACTAGCTTTGAACCCTTTCCATAATGGATTAGACTCTTCTATGGATGCACTCTCAATAAAACCTTCTCTCCCATAGAAAACTACTTATCCATCCTATGAGCATCAGCATACTTGTTCTACCAATCTTATTTTGTAGTCAAGTGCTCTCAAATGCACACTACATGTTGCTCCATATCACAAAGCATCTTAGGATCCAATAGGATGAAATCTTGAAGACTATCCCAACTCAAAGGTATATGACAAGGAAAACCCTATAATTCCAAAAATGGTGCCATGCCAATAGAACTATGATATCCATTGTTGCAAGAAAACTCCACTAGGTAAAGGTCATCCTCCCACAGAGTCTGTCTATCCATCACATACATCCTCAACATATCCTTCAGTACCTGATTCACTCTCTCTATCTACCCATTTATCTCTCAATTATATGTTGAATTCAAATTCAACTGTGCTCCAAGATCATGTTGTAGCAATGTCAAAAATGTAGAAGTAAATATAGGATCCCTATTTAAAATGATCTTCCAAGGAATGCCATGTAGTCTCACGATGTCACGCATGAAGATATTAGCTACAGAAGTTGTAGTATAGGATGACCTCATCGGTGAAAAATGTGCCACCTTAGTCAACTGATCAAAGGTGACCATGATAGCATCATGTCGATGAGTAGTCATAGGTAATCCTACTATGAAATTCATAGAGCTGATGTCCCACTTCACACCCTAGTAATGGATCCAAAAGAATTAACCTAAAGTTTTACTAAGTTTTCCATGTAGACACCTAAATTTGATTACACCGCTTTGGTAATCCTATTTAATTATCTCTAAAGGCATCATTAATTAAATTCCTATTTAATTAATCCTTTGCCATCCCCTAGCTGATTAATTTAATTAATTATCTATAGTCCTAATTGATAAATCAAATAACCTATTATTTATCAGTTAATCCTATTCTTCTATCTAATTCCAAAATTTTCATTTATTAAATAAATCTATTTGATAAATAAAACCCTCAAATTTAATAACCCCTAACCTATCCCTAACCCTTCATTTAGCCTAATCTACCCCATCCACCCATACTAACCAAGCTTAGCCACTAACTCACCCACCCTCATTAAATTCCATCCACTTGCATATCTCTAAAAAGCCTAATCTAATCTTAAATCACTCCTAATCTCCCCCCCCCCCCCCCCCCCCAACCTTCTCACATTATCTAAGTAAGCTTAAGACTTTTCTAAGACAAGCAGAGTCAACAATCTCAACTCCCTCCAAAATATCCCAACCACCAAGCCATGAATGCTCTTACAAAAGTCATAAAGACTCTTACAAGCCCATTCATTTCTCTTACAAGCCATTATGAAGGGTCTTTATGAAGATATTATCCCTTGAGCCTCCTTTGTTGACTCATCCATCCCCTTGCCTCTATCCACTCACCTTGTGACATGTGTCACTCTCTGGTTGGTACTAAACAAGCACAATCCATGTGCTCCGTTTGAGTGCATCCTAGTCCTCCTTAAGCTTTCATCTCTCCTTGCATCTTAACCCTCCATCCCTCAAGACCTTAGCCTATAAATTGAATCCCCTCCCAAGCCATTTCATCACAACTTTTGAGCTAAAGTTATAATGTCATTTTAAGACCAAGTTTTATACCAATCTCATACATCCACCCCAAAAATTCCAAAAATCTCCATTGAAGCTAGTTTGAAGCTTGAGCATACATCCCATAATCCTACCAAACTAATCCATTAGAATCATCCATACATCAAGAGAATAATCTCATTGAGAGAGCCATTCCATGGCTCATATTCTCATTTGAGGGTTTCTCTTTTGGTCTCTCTTATATGTTATAGTAATTTTGTTAGTTAATGCTTTGTTTTTTTAATAGATTAGTATTCCTTTGCAAACATATTTCTCATATACATTTTGGCATGCCCGGTGTGACCCCACTATGGGTCATTTAATCATCAATTTCTATCTATATGTTATTTTTTCTAATAATCTAATGTTTGTTGTTGTTTGAGTGGGTTGTAGGGTGTTTTGCTTATTTTTTTAGGTTTAAGAATGCACTTAGGAAGAAGATATACCCTCTAAAAATTCAAAAATAACCTAAAAATTTAAAAATTTCTAGAAAAATTTGCGCATTTCTATTCTGTTCGCGCAGTGTCACCTCCGCAGATTGGCATCTTCACTTGGTGAATTATCGTCTGTGCTTGGTGAACTATCGTCTCTGCAACCTCGACTATCATCTTCACCGATTGGCATCTACGCCTGCAAACTATCGTCTCTACAAGCTACTCTATCGTCTCCATCGTCATCTCTAGTCCTCTATTTTCTCTGTCGCTGCCTCTAGTCTTCTATCGTCTCTGTCACCGCCAACCTAAATAGTCATCTCCGCAACCTAAACTATCATCTCTGCTGCTGCCAAACCTAAACTATCATCTCTGCAAATCAACGTCTCTGTAGCTCAGCGTCTCCACCTAGTATCTTATTTTCTATGCCGCAAAATTGAACTATCGTCTCCACCTCTTTCTTTGTCATCTCCACTTGATGAACTGTCATCTCTGCCTATCTTTGTAGTTAAATTTTAACTTTTGGTGGTTCCATAGAGTAGAGGTTTTTTTAAGCATTTTTACGCTTAGAAAAAAAAACAAAAATAGTTAAAAAAAAAATTCCATAGTTAAGCTTTCATTTTTGGAAGATTTTGGGTGACTAATCAATTTGTTTTTTTGTCTCATTGCAGGTTGGAGCAACAAGCTTAATCATATTTTTTAAATTTTTCATAGAATGAACTTGAATGGTTAAACACATTTTTCTTTGAATGTATGTTGTTCAAAACACACTCTTGAATGCCATGGATAAAAATCAATTTTCCTTGAATGAATGATTAAAACAATAAATCTAATCTTGAATGCAAAAGATCAACTAACCATTGCAATATCATCACACTTGATCTTTTGGGACATAAAAAGAATCTACATTCTAGAAACTTCCTAAATTATAAAAACAAAATAAAGATGCTTTAAGTGAGTTTGTAGTTGGACTCACCCTCTTTAATCACCCATCAATTTAACCATTGGTAGCAATCTCAGCGCCATCTATGGGGATGGGTCCACCTAAGAGGCTGTTAAGTGCTATACAAAGATCAAACTTCACTTACTTATATTTTTATTAATTTTTCTAACTTAGAAAATTCTTTGAATGCACATTTGGTTCTCTAACACTTCATTTGGGCACAAAAATTGAACAACTATTGATGTGGAGGGCCTCTGGATGCACGCTTGACAATCGAGTTTCACACATCTTTGTTTTGGGCTTAAAACAAAATCACACAAACTCTTGAATGCTTTAAAGGAAATTAATCGAGACTTGATGTGGAGGGCCTCCGGACACGCAGGTTTACTTTCTTGTTGACCCTAACTCTTCTTCTTGTTCGCATTCTTCGATCAATTTTTCTTTGTTGGCACATTTCAAAGTTGGAATTAAACATTGTCTCTTAAACATGAGTTCTTGCAAAGTCTAGATCAAAAAACTTTAGCATTAGTTGGAAAAGAATCCTGTCTTTTATCCCAAGGTCATCCAAGTCTTCTCTCCCCTTGTCGTCTTTTGAGGCCATCTTGGGTGCATAAGATTAGAATCCAAAACCTTGTTTCTCTTTTTAGGAGGCCTACTTGGGGATTTCATCACCCCTTGGACAACCTCAACTCTAGTGTTCCGGTGGAGTATAAAGATCGGGAGGTGAATCTCAAGACACCTCTCTTGGAATCAAGATTTTGTCACTCGGGCTAAGCCTCAAGGAACTTTATACCCTTGAGAAGTAAAAGAGGAGAAGTGGGTTACCGCTCCTCTCGGCTATGTGACATTGTTTTGGTTTTATCTATGGATTTGGGCCTCACGTACTTTGGGTATATCGAGGACTCCCTAGCTAAACCAACTATCAGCCTTGCAAACAACCATCTAGGATGTTAATGTGTTTGAAGTGACTGATCAAAAAAATTGTAAAACATACACTCTTTGGTGCAAGTATCACATTTGGAGAATCAAAAACTTCTATCTAGTTGTTCCTATCTATTGCTTGATTTTGTATTTGTTGAATGAATGTTTGCCAAACTTGGTCAATCCTAGCTTAGGCCACACTTAGCGTAGTCACTGCCTGTTCAAAAAGTTGAACAAGTTGAAGCAAAATAATCAAGATCTCTCAAAACCAAACAAATTTAGGAATTGATGTCAGAACAACCCAAACCCAAACCAAAAAAGAAGTTTCACAAAGTCAAACTCAAACCATCTCAGGCATACCAAGAACTTTCAGCCAAGAGAAAGAAACTAACACCAAGCCCTCAAATTGCCAAACTCCACAAAGCAGAGGACAAAGTTGTTGATGAAGCCCTTCAAGATGCTTGGTTAGATCGCACCATCCAACTTAACCAACATCCAGGAGTTAACAATGCGTATGCCTTACCAACTAGGCATGACTTCTATGATTAGACCCCCTTGTTTCTCCACATCTTCTTGCATAAGCTTCACTTTAGAGTCATCCTTGTAGGTAAGCCAGCCATCCTTAGTCATCCCCTTAAGCATTTTAGCTCATCCATCTCATTTAGAACCAAACCATCTAGCCAGCAATCCAAAAAAATCTTCACATCCAAGCCTTCAAAATTGTTGTCACTTTGCCAAAATTTTGCCATTCCTAACATCTTCCAAATCCACCAGCCTCACTAAGGTTATCCCTTTGATAGAGCTTTGTCTAGGGTAATCTAGCTTTGTCACTTGTTATTCCTCATCACCTTGAGTTAAAAGTTGGGATCCACAAGTGGTCAATCTCGTGTTCTTCCTAAAGGATCATCAGTCTATCCTTAAGTTGACACAATCACCACAAAGCTTGCACATAGGAAAGAAAATCTTTCGTGCTTTGGCAACATATGTTTGAAGTTAGCATCCCCAACTCAATCCTCTTTAGGTTTTATCATATAGCTTTTCCTCAACCTAGGAAATCATTTGCATAGAAAAGCCTTCCCCCCTTTTGCATCCATCAGCATTGTTGCATCTCATCCCTAGGAACATTCTACATTTTCATGCCACCCGTCACTCACTTAGGCAAGAAGAAGAAGGAAACAATGGAGCCCTATCATTTGGATCCAACAGCATAGCTCCCCTTGAGCAGTTAACCATCCTTCATCCCACAGAACACCATTTCATCACCTACTGACATTGAAGCTTTCATGAACCAACCAGGAAATGTAGTATTGGTGAATGCCATTATAGACAAAAATAAGGAAACAATCATGGCTAACTTTCGAAGGGACAACATTGGAACCTTCGACTTTGGAAGACCTCCTCCCTTATCAAATCCATCTCACTCATTTTTTGGACAACTCCCACCACCCATAGCCTCTTATGATTCAAATTATCCTCAATATATGCCAAAAGAAGAGCCTCAACCCACCCCATATGATCCAATAGGCCCAAACATACTAGCCTCCACTCAAGTTGAAATCTCCCTCCCACAAGCCAATCCAGCCATCACCACTCCATCATTGGTTCATACCACTCCATCCCAAACTCCCTTCGCCCAAAACACCTCATCATTCACTCCCTTCACTATTGTTGTTGCGGCTCCCCAACCCAGCCTTCCAAATCCACCCATCTCCCAAATCAGTGCTAGTATCTTTGGCCAACCTCAACAATATACAACCAGGATGCCACCCATGGGGCCAAGTAACCAACCCTTCATCACCCCCAGCTTGTTTACCTCAGCTCAGAACACAATTCCATCATTTCCACTAGGTCCTTGGAGCTCAGTTCCATTAGCCACAACTCCACAAGCTACTACCCTCACTCCACAAAGCTATCAAACCCCACAAGCTACTGCCAATGTTCTGCCTAGCTCTCAAGTGACCCAACCTCCTGCCACCACTCTACCAAGCTTTCAAATCCAGCCACCAAGCTATCAAACCCCATCAGTTCCATTTCCAAACTTTTAATTCCTACCACCTCCACCACCAACTAATCCATTACCTCCTATTACCAACTATTTTTCTATGCCACTTCTAGGAGGAAATCCACCACCACCAACTACCAATCACTTGGCCTCTTTTGCCATGCAAATACCTTCCCAAATGGGGGCACAACCCACATATATTGGTCAAACTCCTCAAATCCAAAGTCAAGTTCCACAAGCTCCTCAATCCTTTCCCCAAGATTCACAACCATCTTATACCTTACCTCCACAAAGAAATCCATTTATCCCACAGCCAGCTTATGTTCCTCAATCCCAACCTCAAATCCAATATCAGCAGCAAGCCTCGCAACACATGCAGCAATATGTGCCCCCTCCACCTCAGCAAACCATCATCCACCATTGAGTTGCCCAAGCCATGTACAATCCCTACCAGCCCATACCTCAAAGCCATCCATATTCCATTGCCCCATCTAACACATACCTACCTCAGGGCACTCCTACATTGGGGGCACCCCAGCCATCACCCATTAATTCAGAATGGGAAGCCATGAAAATAGCTTTGAAGAACATCCAAGAGGGAAATGATCCAAAAACCTTCAAGTTTGAGAATGTGTGTCCTTACCCATTTGACAGAGCCATTACCATGACACCATTTCCCAAGCATTTTGAGACACCCAAATTTGACAAATTTAGAGGAAAAGGAAACCCTGTCACACATATCAAAGAATTTTACATGCACTGCCAAGAATTGGCATAAGATGATGTCTTCCTCTTGCGTCTCTTTCCCAAAATCTTGGCCAAACCAGCTCTTGAATAGTTTTATAGAATCCCATATGGCACGATTAAAAACTTTGCTGAATTGTCTGAGGCATTTGTAGCCGAATATGCCGATCTTGTTGAAATAGAGCTATCAGTAGTTGATCTTGTCCACACCAAGCAAAAAGGTGGAGAAAGCCTTCCCGAATATCTGCAAAGATGGAAAACCCTTACCACCCGCATATCTTGCGCCTTGCCAGAGCGCCATTTGGTGAAAATGTTTATTGATAATGCCCATCCGAGCTTGGCTCACCACATGACCATGAACTGTTTGCAGACCTACAAAGATATCAAAGAGAAAGGAATGATCCTTGAGCAAGGACTCATTAATGATGGTCTGGTCAAGATTTACAAGGAAGCCAACCAAAATCAATCACATTCCAATGACAAGTCTAGGTATTGGAACAAAAACAAGCACATTGCAATAGATGGCATCACTGACACCAGATATGTGAGTATTGTTGGTCCTTCTCAAAACCAATCCAACCCACCATATCAATCAAACAATCAACAAGCTATCAACTTCCAACAGAAGAATAACTAAAGCTATCAAAACCACAATCCAAGACCCAACTTCCAAGGGTCTAGCAATCAAGCTAATGCCATCAATGTAGCTGTAGGACAAAAGCCTAGATTCCAACCTGCACCTAGAAACTATCCACCCCTTGGTGAGCCATTGGATGTCATTTTTGAGAAATTAGTCAGGGAAAACCTCATCAAATTTCCTCCTACCCATCAATTTGACCCAAGCCAATCCAAAGCTACATGGTACAAAGATAATGAGTACTACAAATTTCATAGGGTAAAAGGTCACACTACCCTCAGATGTATGAAACTGAAGGATTATGTGCAGGACCTCATTGATCAGAAAGAAATCACCGTTGGCACCCAAACCTCTCCCAATGTGGGCTTACAGATCTATCAAAATGCTTTTCCTCCACACAACAACCAAAATCCTAGAAAAGCACCTATCCAAACCAACAACAACAACACGAATAACTGCCAGCCAAACCAACAACATGGGAAGAACAATGACCAGACTTCATCCTATATAGACTATGGTAGCCTCATAGGTTGTATATCTGAGAAAGAGCCTTCTTTCAATGTTATCAATATCCCAGGACCAAATAATGAGTGTGCAGTCACCACTCGAAGAGTGCGATTTAACATCGCAGGCCCACCCATTTCACTAGCACCATTAGCTCCATCAAAAAGCCAGTACAATATCTTGGAACACCTTGGGAACATGCCAGCCCAAATCTCCATTTTAGACCTTCTTCGCACCTATCCTATGTACAAGAATGTCCTTGACAGTGCTCTTATAGAATCTTGTGTCCCTTCAAATATCAATGCTACTAATTTTCATAATCTTGTTGGACACCTATCCTCCTCATGTGCCCTATCATTCAAACCCACCGACATACCTGTGCTCGAACCAGATCACACCCTTTCGCTTCACATAGCCATCATGGTATCCAATTTTTCCATGAAAAGAGTAATGATAGATAATGGATCAGCATTGAATATTTGCACCCTAAAATTCATAAAATAAGCTGGGTATACTGAGGAAGATATCATCAATGAGGTTATCACCATCAAAGCTTATGAGAACTTGGAAAGAACCACATAAGGAACTATTTTGCTACCAATCAAGGTTAGCCCGATCATCCAAGAGACATTCTGTCATGTCATTGATCTAAACCTACCATTTAACATCCTCCTTGATCGCTCATGGATTCATGCCATGAAAGCCGTTCCATCCACTTACCATCAGTGCATCAAATTTTTGCATCAAGGCACTCAGGTAACCATCCATGCCAATCCAAAACCCTTTGCTTACTGCAATGCAGTTGAAGCTTCATATACAAACCATTGCCTTGGAATTGATATGGACACATCCATTGCTAGCTCATCCCACACATGTAATGACCCAAAAACCATCCTCGCCTCCACCCTATCTACTGTGAAGATCAATAACAAAGGATATGGAGAGTATAGTCTGTTAGATGCATTTTCTGTCGAGGCACTCCCACTTGATCCACACGCCAATGGGTGATCGACATATCACAAAGCTAAGGAGATTCCACCTCTTTGATACAAATAGTTTGGCCCAACAACCTTTGTATCCTCAAACACCCCTCTTCATGAGGACCTCACTCCAAATATCAACAATTGGTTACATAAGGATGCACCTCAAAGAAATCAAGCATGCCTTGATCACTTCGACCAGAAGTATCCTCAAGGACATAAGCTCATCACTAAAAAATGGAACTATCAAGGTGGTGGTCTAGGACTAGAAGAAAGAGGCATGCAGTACCCCATCGATGCACACAAGTGGGAATCGAAGTCAGGTCTTGGCTTTGGCATACCCACAACTGGGGGCACCAATATGGATGGTCACACTTTTTTGAAGATTCACTACAACCTTGTCAAAATCGAAGACATTCCTAAGGAAGTTGAAAAGAGAGCCTATGATGATATCCCAGACCAAATCTCCCTCAGAGACTCTATTCTCCAAGAACTATCCATCCACCTCATTGACCTACCACTCACCCATCCACAACTCATAGATTGGGACCAACCAAGCGTCATACACATTGATGAGTTCACATCAGAGGAAGCACTACTGAGATTCATGGGATCCTAAACTCCTCATAAGAAAACAAAGCCAGATTTTGCCTATATCTACAAGCTAGATGCCAAGGGGTATTTTGGAGAAAATCCCCAACCTAGTTCTGATACACCCAAAATTGGAACTAAGGTGAATCTAGAACTAACTAAGGTAGAAAAGAGAACCCCTCAGCAAAAAAATCTAGAGTCACAAGCAGAACATGAGGATTTAGCATTGCCTCCTCAAGGTAATCGACCAGAGGTGTCTTCTATTCTAATTGAGGATACTAGAGAAGTCAACATCGGTTCTTTAGAGATCCCTAGACTTGTTCACATTGCTACATCCCTATCACAAGACCAAGCTAACCTCCTCTTTAAGATCTTAAGAGAGAACATTGGCCAATTTGCATGGTCATATCAAGACATGTAAGGACTTGATCCAAAGCTTGTAGTTCATCATCTTGCAGTTGATCCAAAGATCAAGCCTGTCAGACAAAAGCTTAGAAAAATGCACCCCAAGGTGGCATTACTGGTCAAAGCTGAATTAGAAAGAATGTTAGCTACTAAGGTTATTCAACCTATCGACTACTCAGAGTGGATCTCCAACATGGTCCCCGTCACTAAACCTTCCGGTGACATCAGAATCTGCATTGATTTCAGAGATCTTAACAAAGCTTGTCTAAAAGATGATTTTTCCTTACCCAACATAGATATGATTGTAGATCTTACAGCTAGACATGAAATTTTGTCCCTCATGGATGGATTTTTTGGGTATAATAAAATCAATATTGCAGAAGAGGATCAGCATAAGATAGCATTCACTACCCCTTGGGGAACCTTTTGTTACAACATGATGCCTTTTGGCCTAAAGAATGTTGGGGCTACCTATCAAAGAGCTATGATAGCCATTTTTCATGATCTCATCCATTGCATTTTGGAGGATAATGTGGATGATATCTTGGTCAAGTATCATACCTTCATGGATCATCTTCCTAACCTAGAGAAGGTCTTTGATAAGTTAGCCAAATATCATCTCATGCTGAATCCCAAGAAATGTGTCTTTGGGATCACATCTGACAAGATTCTAGGCTTTATAGTGTCTAAACGAGGTATAGAGATTGACCACAAGAAGGTCAAGGCTATCTTAGACATGCCTCCTCCCCAAACACTGTGATAGCTTCACTCTCTTTAGGCAAAGCTTCAATCCATCTGGCGCTTCATCTCCTAGCTTGCAGATAAGTGTACACGATTTTCACATTTACTAAAGAAGGATGAGAACTTCAAGTGGAATCCTTTATGTCAGCGCAGCTTCGATCAGCTCAAGCAGTATCTCACCAATCCCCCTATCTTGGTTCCACTAGTTTTGGTTGTCCCCTAATTTTGTACATATCAGCAACACCTACTGCTCTAGGGGCACTTCTAGCACAGCTTGATGACTATGGCAGAGAAAGAGCCATCTACTACATCAGTAGAACCCTAGTTGGTTATGAACTCAATTATACTCCTATGGAAAAAGCTTGTTTGACAATTTTTTTCTCAACTCAAAAGCTTCACCACTTCATGCTAAGTCATACCATCCAACTAGTCTCCAAGATCGACCCTCTCAAGTATATGCTCTCCAGAATAGCACTTACAGGCCATTTGGCCAAATGGGTTATGCTCCTTAGCGAATTTGACATCCATTATGTGGACAGAAAGGCAATCAAAGGGCAAGCTATAGCAGATCACCTAGCTGATGCACCTCTAATAGATGCATATCCTTTGATCACAGAATTTCTAGATGAGCATATCTATCTCATTGAAGAATAGCCCCCATGGAAACTTTATTTTGATGGCTCACACACATCTCATGGATCAGGGGCAGGAATATTGATGGTCACACCTCAAGGAGATTACATTCCAAAAGCCTTCAAGCTACAATTCCCTAGCACCAACAATATAGCTGAATATTAGGCCCTCATAGAAGGATTAAAGATAGCTACAGAATGGAACATCACTGAGTTACAAATCTTTGGTGATTCTCAACTCATCATCAAGCAAGCCCTAAATGAATATCAAACCAAAGATGAAAAGCTATTACCCTATAAAGAGCTAGTTGATCAACTAACCCAACATTTTACAAAGCTTTAGTTTACACAAGTGCCTCAAATATAGAACAAAGTAGCAGATGTTATGGCAACTATAGGCTCACTCTTGGAAATTCCCCAAGCAGCTACACAATATGAGTTTTTAGTTGAGTAGCTCTTCACACCCGCCTATGCGAATGAGGATTCAAACCATGTTTGTATCTTGGTTGGTCCCCAATCCCCTTAGTACCATGAGATTCATGCTTACCTTAACGATGGTATCATATCCCCTCACCTCACACGTACCCAACGCCAGAACCTAATCTAAAAATCATCCTGCTATGTTATCATAGCCAATACCCTATATCATTGGGGTTATCACGATACTCTCTCTCGATGTTTAGACCAAAACGAGGCCGTGATGGTGTTAAAAGAAGTACACTCCAGACTTTGGGGTGCCCACATGAGTGGTATTGTCCTAGTGCAAAAAATCCTTAGAGCAGGCTACTATTGGCCTACCATTGAAGAAGACTCCTGTGACTTTTTCATAAAGGGTCTCCCATGTCAATAGCATGCAAATCTTGTGCATGCTCTAGCACAGGATCTACAGCCTATTGCACCACCTTGGCCTTTCACTTTTTGGGGCCTTGATCTACTTGGAACTATCACACCCCTCTAATCTAATCAACATAAATGGATAATAACAGCTACAGACTACTTCACTAAGTGGGTGGAAGCAGTCCCCCTAGCATCAGCTACAGGAGTTCAGGTCTCTAAGTTCATCTTGTACAATATTGTTTGCCGCTTCGGCATCCCATCCACCATCTTCATCGACCACGAAGGTAAATTTGAAAATCTCAATATGGAAGAATTATGCACTTCCCTCCACATCCATCAATGCTTTTCCAGCCCATATTTCTCACAAGGTAATGGTGAGGAAGAGGCAACTAACAAAACCCTCCTCAAAATCCTAAAGAAAGTTGTCAATGATTCCGACCGTGATTGGCACCTAAAAATAAATCTAGCCCTATGGGCCTATCGAACTTCCTTTCATACATCCACAAGAACCACTCCATACTCCCTAGTCTATGGTGCCAAAGTGGTACTACCTATAGAGGTTGAACTTCCCTCCTTGTGCATGTCTTTGTAGGGGCAAATATCAGATGAAGAATACAGAGTAGTTCGGCTCACCCAGCTAAAACTCTTAGACGAGAAGTGACAACAAGCCTATGATCATCTCATCATCTATCAAACTTGTCTCAAAAGGAATTTCAACAAGAAGGTGCTTCCACGAAACTTTTAGCCAGGTGACATGGTCCTCAAAGAAAACATGAAAGTCCAAGCAGATCAAGAAAAGAAAGGAAAGTTTGACCCTACATGGCTTGGTCCTTATGTTGTCACTGCCTCCTTTGGCTCTGGAGCCTATTAGCTATCTACACCAGAAGGAGAACTCTTGAATGATCCTACTAACATCATTCATCTCAAGAAGTTCTATGCTTGAAGATCCTTGGTATATCCAGCTTTTGAAAAATACAAAACAAAAAATAGTAAAGAGAAATAAGCGTCCAATGGTGAAAACCTGGCAATTCAAGTGCCTTGGATAGGTACTTTGGTAAAAACTTGGTAATTCAGGCACCTTGTGTACTAAGACTAATCCATTATCTATCACTATCCTATCTCTCATCCATTCATCCACCATCCCATAAAACACCTGCTTGTTCCCTTGGTGTTCCAACCAAATATCCAAAATTTGATGAAGCTTGTAAATACCTCCTGTACAGCTTGTAAATCTTGTACCTTAGCTTGTAAATCTTGTATCAGAGCTTGTATTATACCTTGTAAATCTTGTATCATCTCTTGTATATTCGAATCTTGTCCAAAGCTTGTACCATATTCCAGCTTGTATTATATACCAAAGCTAGTATCCTAGTTTGTATCCTATCACATGCACACAAAGAATCCCATTTTCACTTAAGCTTTTCGCAAACCATCTACCTATCTGCCTATCAACTATTGCAGACATCCCACCATTCACAAACATTTCCATCTCACAAAACCCAAACATGAACAACCTTGTACATTTGTAACATATTTTGGTCCGTCAGCTTGTACATCCTCCTTAGCTTAGTACCATTGTATCTATCCAGCTTTTGTGTCAGTTGCTCCTTGATCAGCATCTTGCACACAGCGCACAACCCTTGGTTAGCTATTCCAATGCATCCTTTAGCTATATCTCCTATCACCAAAGTGTTATCCTTCTTAGTTCAGCTTGTCAGATGCATCACTCATCCAGATCCATCAACTTAGGTGCTCTCCGATAGATCCTTGTAGGATATAGCTTTTCTCATGTCTGATCTTGGTCTATTAGTACCTCATCCCACCCATCTCATTGGCAAATAGTTCTCTTTTGGATTTTTTCTTTCTTTTGATTTGGAATCTTCCCTTTTGGGTCTTGAAGTATCTTTTCCAAACAATCTTTTTGTTCCCTCCTCAAAGTTGCCACAATCTTTCATATCATGGTATGTTGCGAATGGGGCAATCTGGGTGTAAGGTCTTGATCAAGTCTTTTGTTTGTTTTTCTTTTTTGCTTGTGGGTTACCTAATGTCGGTTCCACTCTGATTCTTCCAAGATTCATGTGTGATGCTGGGGAAATCCTTGCATGTTTATTTTGAGTTAGTTTGTCAGTCCTTTGGACAGTTGGTGAAAAGGTCTTGATGTTCTTGGTAACCTTGGCAATTAACCAACAGTCGTATAGCAAATCTAGTGCTCAACTACATGGTGGTACTTCTCTTTGAAGTATCCCCCTGCTCAAAAACCTTCAATGGATTCCCTTCATCTCCATTATCCCCCATCCATACCCAAATTCTATCCCAGCTTATGCATCAGTATCTCTTTGAATCAATCTTCACTTTTAGCTTTAGGGATCCATAATCCTAGTCTTAGGGATCCACCAATCCAATCAATCCAGCAAGCCTCATCTTTCAAGATCCACAATCCTAGTCCTAGGGATCTCCGAAACCCATCTTCCACTAATTTGACTCTTTGAAATCCTGTTGCATCAACTTTATAATCCGCTCATCCATCTCCCTATCTTGGATTCTTTTTTATAGTGCTCCGCTCCTTCATCCTCCCCCAATCCTGAAAGTCTTAAGCTTATTTACTCTTGTGCCTCTGATTTTCCCCGTTATAATTCTCTCGTACTGAGAGTTTGAGCTAATTTCACCTCTTCTCTTGATCCACTCTTCGTCCCCCTATCCTAGATTCTTGTATTTTTCAAGAAGCCGTCGAGCCTCACTTTCTCTCTTCGTCACCTTCTTGAGGGGGCATCTCTACGTCTAGTCTCTTTTCTTCTTATCTGAGACTGGGGCAACTTTGTTGCTAAAACATCTTCCTCGTGTCATTTATATCTAAACTTCTTTGAAATAATGTTGTCTCAACACTATGTCAAAGAGGGGCAAAATGTAGACACCTAAATTTGATTACACCGCTTTGGTAATCCTATTTAGTTATCTCTAAAGGCATCATTAATTAAATTCCTATTTAATTAATCCTTTTCCATCCCCTAGCTGATTAATTTAATTAATTATCTATAGTCCTAATTGATAAATCAAATAACCTATTATTTATCAATTAATCCTATTCTTCTATCTAATTCCAAAATTCTCATTTATTAAATAAATATATTTGATAAATAAAACCCTCAAATCTAATAACCCCCAACCTATCCCTAACCCTTCATTTAGCCTAATCCACCCCATCCACCCATACTAACCAAGCTTAGCCACTAACTCACCCACCCTCATTAAATGCCATCCACTTGCATATCTCTAACAAGCCTAATCTAATCCTAAATCACTCCTAATCCCCCCCTAACCTTGTCACATTCCCTAAGTAAGCTTAAGACTTTCCTAAGCCAAGAAAAGTCAACAATCTCAACTCCCTCCAAAATATCCCAACCACCAAGCCATGAATGCTCTTACAAAGGCCATAAAGACTCTTACAAGCCCATTCATTGCTCTTACAAGCCATTATGAAGGGTCTTTATGAAGATATTATCCCTTGAGCCTCTTTTTTTGACTCATCCATCCCCTTGCCTCCATCCACTCACCTTGTGGCATGTGTCACTCTCTGGTTGGTGCTAAACAAGCACAATCTATGTGCTCCCCTTTGAGTGCATCCTAGCCCTCCTTAAGCTTTCATCTCTCCTTGCATCTTAACCCTCCATCCCTCAAGCCCTTAGCCTATAAATTGAATCCCCTCCCAAGCCATTTCATAACAACTTTTGAGCTAAAGTTATAATGCCATTTTAAGACCAAGTTTTATACCAATCTCATACATCCACACCAAAAATCCCAAAAATCTCCATTGAAGCTAGTTTGAAGCTTGAGCATACATCCCATAATCCTACCAAACTAATCCATTAGACTCATCCATACATCAAGAGAATAATCTCATTGAGAGAGCCATTCCATGGCTCATATTCTCATTTGAGGGTTTCTCTTTTGGTCTCTCTTATATGTTATAGTAATTTTGTTAGTTAATGCTTTGTTCTTTTAATAGATTAGTATTCTTTTACCAACATATTTCTCATATACATTCCAAACATTTTTTTTAGAAGAAAGAATAACATACACATCAACCATAAAGTAGTGGAAGCAATAACATACAATCATACAAAAGAAAACATCATAGATTACATTTCTTAAGGATCCCAAGATGTTGAACCAAATTTATAACTAATTAATACTGAGTGTAATAAATACCACATCCATATGAAAGAATAATTAAAAGTCCAATGTCCATTTAAATAATATACATTTGTTTTGAATGCCACTTGGCAATAAAATTTAGAATGCTCAATCATCCATTGTACATGTTAGCGTATGAAAGGCTAAAACAATATACACTTATAAAAATAGAATTGCATCATCCTCTTGGCATTCATGATACAAAGTACAATACTATAAATGAACCCATCCATAATAAGATATAAATATCCATCATAAGATATAACCATCCATCATAATGATAAAAAGATAGAGTGAAAGGAAATGTAGACAAGGAAACTCTAGCCACAGTAGCAATAGAAGGATCTCAATGGTCAGAGTAAAAAACACTACCACCTGACCACATGGAAACCTAAAAAGGCCCACTCCCACCATGCTAAGGAGATAGTCTCAAGTCCCAAATAGGATATCAATCCAAATATCAAAAGTACACTCTAAGTCCAGGAAATCCTAAAAGTAATTTGACTCAAAGATACCAAGATAAATTGACATTTAAACCTAGAGGCACACAAATACACATAGGAAACCTACTATGTAAGTGGGAAAGTTTCATCACACAAATCAACGCTAGAGTTACCTTGGCAGTCTCTTAAGAGTCCAACCCCCTAGTAACTCTATGTGGCACTAGTATCCTCTCGTATTGATAAGGCATAATAATGATGCAATGTCACAACCAAGCATTCTCTCTACTCCCATCCTAGCCTATACTAGCACTCGCAGCATGGGTGAGAACATACAAAGACTCTTATTAGGTTCATTTTACTCTCATTTAGCGTAGTGATTTCACTTATTAAACAACTTATAATGGGTTACCCTAGCACTCGCTTAGTGCCCTAGGCTCCACTGCAAGCCATTTCCTAACATTACAATATAGATAACCTACCCTAACCTCATGAAATCACAAATAAAAGAATCATAGTAAAATCACCTCAGCCCTATACAAGTGACTAGAAATCATCCAAAAATATTGATCGATGACTCAAAATGGTTAAGTCAAATATATCATAGCATTCATCTCGCAATCTCATAATGACAATGAAAATAGTAACCAACAATAGAATCACACTCATCATAGAGCATACCAACACATTACCATAGTTGAGTTAAAAATATCAAGATCAGTTCAGCATAATACCACATTCACAAAACTTCCAAGCCTCTGGTAGACATCCTAGAACTTGTCAACACTATAGCCAACCCAAACCCAAAACATAGACAACATATAGATAAACAAAGTGTAAGTTTCATAGTTTGTCTTGATTTTAAAAACATCTCATTGAGTTAAATGTAAGGTCTTAGTTTTTATTTCAATGTATTTTTCAAGTAAAAGAGATTCTCAGTTTACCCTACAAGTTAATGCATTCATTTATTTGAATCAAATGTAGAATTAACCCCATAATATTTTAAGTTAATTTCCCTAAAATATTCTAAGGATAATTATTTAATTAAATTATTAAAATAATTCTCATTGATTTTAAATAAAATAATTGGCTATTTCATCAAAATCAGAATTATTAACAATTAAATAAATCTACAATCACATCACATAATTTCTATTATTACATAGATTAATTTAATTTAATTTAATTAAACTAATTAATAAATATATATATATATAATAACTATATAAATAACATGTAATTATTTATTAAAATTTAAAACAATGAATAAATTTTATTAATAAAATAATATTTAAAATTAATAATAATTAATAATTAAAACTTTAAATAAAACTACATTTTAAAAAACAATTAAAATATTTAATAATCACAATGTTTATATAAGCCTATCGGCTTTTAATGCAAGTCGCGGCCTCATTGTGGTTGCCATAGGGCTTGCAGTTACAACAGTACATAGTACTATCACTGTCGTAGTACCTACATCAATGATAGTGACTGCTTGGGAGAAATAGAAGGGGGTAGGGTAAAACCCCCTCCCTCAATTTGTTTTTTAAAATATTTTTAAAAATTGTATAAATAGGATATCATTTTTTTAAAATTAATTTTATTTAATTAATTTTTATAAATATAAAATTTAAATAAATTTTTTTTCTCTTTTTCTTCAATAAAATATTTTTTTTTTAACAATTTCAACATTAATCTGATAGAGAAAATACAACCAACCAATCAAATTTTCTCTTTAAATTTTCTTTTTAATTTCAAAACCCTCCCTAGTTCAATATCTAATTTGCAAAATTACTCAACAAGGATGTCTAAGATATTTCAATCTCTATGTATACAGAAGAATTAACATGCATACTAGAAATTCACAATATTAAAAGCACCCGTCACATGAATTATTTAGATAACCATTCGACAATCAAAATGAAGACAAAAAAAAAAGAGCATAATAAACTATGCCAATAATCACAAGCATATACCTAGATTCTAATGCTAATCACTATGCCCAAGAAAACTATGATAGAAATTTCTCCTCCCAAAACCTTCTCTCTTCTAAAATCCTTTCCCCTTCCAAAATTCGCAGTCCTTTGAAAATGAACCCTCAATTGATGATAAGGAGTTCTCTCCTAAAATCAAGGCACTAATTGTGCATTCACCCAAGAGGACTCGTTGCTCACCAGACTTTAACTCTTTATTAACTTTTCTTTATCTTTTCTTGATCTTTTTCATGCACATTTAGTGAATTATAAAATAACTTTAATTAATTTTCACGTCACTTCTCTTTTCAATTAATTTATTAAATTTTAATCTCATGCACACATTATGCAATTTTGAAACTTTTAATAAATTAATATATGTTTCACTTCTTAATTTATTTTCAAACGTCAAATGATAAGATATTTATTAACTTAAATAATAATAGTATTTAGCATTTATTTAAAAATTAACTCTAAATATATTATTATTAAATTAAATAAATATTATCACATTCCAAAATTATTCTTATACTTTTATCTTCAATGTTAGTTCTTTTTTTTAAAATTAATTTTCCAATAAATTAAATATAATTAAATATTAAAATACCATAATAATTTTCCATTAAATTAAATTATTAATTTAATAATTCAATTTGACTTAATTAATAGAAAAATCACCAAGGACTCATAAAACAAAATATGAAAACCCATCATAGAAAAACACATACAAGATCAACCTAAAGGTTATAATCATGAATTAACATCATTTGATGCATTCGAAGGGTAAAAAATTCAGATACTTGTCCCAATTTTATAGGACAAATGGGTTAAGGGTTTAAGATTTGGACTTAAGAATTTATTTGCCCTCTGTTACCATTGAGATAATGCAATAGGGTATGCTCATCCTGGAAACTCAAGGAAGTCGATACCCAGTGCCTACAATCTACATAAAATCCATGCATGTACAAACACAATATTCTAAGCTAAATAGACAATGGCAAGAAGTGGTACGTCATGTAGATCCTAACTAGTAGGTGACTACGACTTCCTTCCTTTACCACATCAGAAATCTCATACATAAAGAAAACATACATGCACACCATACACATGTAGTACGAGGTAAGTATCCATAAGATAACACATGATAATCCATCTAACTAATCATCATCAATAATTGAAATCATTGAATAGTCATCATGCATACATGAAGTATAGAGTACCAAGTAATCTCATCATATAATCAACTGAATGTGAAACAATATCTAATAATCTCAAATCAATACTGCTAATAATCAAGAACAAAATTGGCCTAAAAGAGTTTGTCAATGATAATAGAAATGTAAACTATGGCAAGCACTACATCATATTACTTCGAAAGTTAGGTGCTAGTTTCTTCATCAATTTCTCGATTTCATCTTCATCATCTATCGTTCTTAGCATTGACTTCCAAGTTACATATCTTCTTCATGAACTAGTGCCTTCTTAGCTACAATTCTATCATAGACCTTTTGGTTCATCATGTCTTTAATACTCTCAAGTTTCAAGTTATTGATAATCATATATCTCATAGTAGAGATATCAATTTATTATTTCTCCATATCCTTGTACAAATCATAAAACTTATTCATCTATACAAAGTTCGCTTCATTAACAATAGATGTGTTAATCTTCTTTATCTTTGGTTTCTAGGGTTGCCTTGTTTTACTTGTTGGCTTCTTGGAAATAATTACTTTCTCTGGCTATTTGTCTTCTTGTTCCTCTTCATCACTAGAGTCTTCAATTGTCAAAATGTCTTTTTCATTTTCTCTAGTCCAGTAGCTTGTTGCTTGACTCTTTTAGACTTGTGAGTCTCTACTAACCTTTTAGACTTCCTCTTAGGTTCAGTTCGTTTCTTGGTTGATATAGCAACATATGGAATGCTCTATTTTGTAGGATTTATTGCAAAAGATGTATCAAATGCTTGGCCAATTGATAGAAGTGTCACATACATTACACCTTGTTCACCATTTTGTTTCAGTCTAGAGATTGTTTGTCTAATTGCTTGAGATTCTTCTTTTGACATACCGACCTCAAATAATGCTTTCTTCATTATAGATGCAATATTATTATTAGATGCCTTTTCTAATGATGCTTGGTAGGCTAACTGGGTTATCTCCTCATACATTCCAAATCTGTATGATACTTGATCAATATCAAATTTTAACATTAAATCAATATAACTGATAGCTACATCATCGCTCAATTCATATCCTAGGGGCTCAATAAATATTTCCCAAGGTTCTATTGCTTCAATATAGGTTAAGTCAATATCCACCATAAAACATATATCATTCTTGAATCTATCAACAATTGTAGGGGCAATTCTGAATCTCTATTTCATTTCATTCTAAAATTTCCTCATAATCAAATTTCCATTGTCCAACATTTTCTCTATTGGATGCCTTTTTCACACATCTCTTATCTTGTCCATAGTGCATCTTTCACTGCTCATAATATAAGTGACTAATAAAAAATGGAAATCTCTTAAGTACATGAAAGAAGATATGATTAATTAGTGACTAGAATCTAAATACACCATTCCTAGTAATCTTAATTTTCTCTAAGTTCTCAAGAATTTGTACTCTTAGAATCTCACTTAGATTCACTTGTTCTTTCTCAACTGTCATGTCCCCTTTTCAAATAATTAAAAAATAATAATCTTTGCTAAGACAGGCAGGCCCAAGAAAGTGAAGTTTCAGAAAAAGGGAGTTAATCTTTGGAAACCGTTGGACTAATAAATGATAATTATTATTAAAATATGTTTCATTAACCTCTCTTGGACGTGAGTTACAGTTATGCCCTTTTTAAAGAGGTTTGGAGGCATTTTGGGGGGATTCCAGACTTGATTTTCACTCATTCTTTGCTATTCTTCAGAGGCTGCCAAACCTGTGGAGAAGGAGACCCAAGAACGGGAGTTTGCAGGTTTCCAGGGAGACCCAAGAATGGGAGTTTGCAGGTTTCTAGGAAGGCTAAGGACGGGAGTTTGAAGCCATTCCATGTGCATGCTCATACAGAGTTTGCCTTTGTGCTGAACAGTGCAGATTTGTGAGTTTCTGGGTGTATTTTTGTAAGAGTTTGGTGTTTCCGGTTGAGTATTTCATATCAGTTTTGGTTGCTGCTGTATTTTATACTTTAAGCTGTTAAAATAGAGCTGAATATATATATTGGGACGTGATTAAACTTCTGAGATAGATTATTAGTGTTCTTGTGGTGTTTCCGAGCATATTTTGTGCTATTTCGGGAGCCCGATGAGCATAGTTTTGGTCCTACATTTTTGAGCTGTTGTGTAAAGGCTATACGGATCTGGAAATATCAATTTGTAGGCTGTTATGCTGCTGAAAGTTCTGTAAAAAATTTCCATTTTCAGATTTATTAATAACAGGTGAAGCTATGAAGCTTTTTGGCACTATTTTCGGCATACCCGATTTGGGGTTTCTTGAGAAATTTGGTGGATCTTTGTGATATCAGTTGTTTGATCTTAAAGATATGATTAAAGGTTGGAAATATCATGTAAAATAAGAAAAGGGACATTACAGTGGTATCAGAGCCATGATCTTGCCAGCCTGAGGGTTTGTAGAAGTTGCAGGTCAGTTTTGACAACTACCCAGATATTGCATTTCAGTTTTGAGAACTACCCAAATCTTGCATGTCATAATTTATGATTGCATGTTGCTTCTAATCAGCTACATGTAAAAATTTATGGTTGCATGCTACTTCTAATCATTTTCATGTTAGTTCTTGGTGAATTTGGTGGTTGTAGAAGTTTGCATTTCAGTTTTGACAAGTACCCAGATCTTCCATGTCAGTTTGACAACTACCCAGATCTTGCATGTCATAATTTGGTGGTTGCATGTTGCTTCTAATCAGTTGCATGTCCAAATCTATGGTTTCATGCTACTTCTAATCATTTGCCTATTAGTTCTTGGTGAATTTGGCGGTTGTAGAAGTTTGCATGTCAGTTTTGACAACTACCCAGATCTTGCATGTCATAATTTGGTGGTTGCATGTTGCTTCTAATCAGTTGCATGTCCAAATCTATGGTTGCATGCTACTTCTAATCATTTGCATGTTAGTTCTTGGTGCTTGAAGAAGTTATATCCTATTGGGGTTACACTCTACTTTATCCAGAATGGACAGGTATAGTACAGAGTCTCAGAGGGAACGATCTTGGACAATTGATAGCCAGAGTCAAAATAGTAGAAAGGATGGTTATTTAGACATTCGAGATAAACTTATGAAAATAAGCCATGACATGTCTAAACAGTTGGTTGAGCACCACCGTATAAATGACATGTTATCTGACCCAGCTAAGGTGGATAAGTTGACTGGATTTCTATTTGGCAGATTTTCTCACAGGACAGATGACACAATTCCCAAGAACTTGCATGAGGAGTTTGAGAAACTAGCTGATAGCCAGGTAGTGGTCTCAGATTCTACTTTGCCACAGGAGGTGGTGGGAAAGGATATTACACAGATTGATAGTAACAGTCAACTTGATACTCAAATTGAGACAATTGTTTACAGGTTGTCAAAGGGTGATGCCATAGGTATTCAGGATGGTATAGTTACAACAGGCAGTGACTACAGTGTAGTGGGTTCAGATGATGATTATGAGGATGTTGTTGTGCAGGATGGTGAGATACCCAGTAGAGATGAGCAGACATTGAGCATTCATGAATTTGCTGAGAAAGAGTACCAGGCGCAGTTAGATGCTTCATCACATGAGGTTGAGGCAGGTAGTACTTCACATGATTTATCCCGCCAGCTGAAGGTGAGTGAAGATAGTATTGTGACTTCATTACCTTATCATGACAGGTATGTGGAGTTAGTTGGTATTGGTAATATTACTCAGGTGAGGAGTTTGCTTGAGTTACCAGTTGATTCTAGTTTACGGATATGGACACGAGATTGTTATATTGGTGTTTGGGATTCAGTTGACTGGAGATCTTTAACACTTTTTGGTCGCAGTGTTTGTTTGGGTGCTATCATGGATTTGATTAGCAGATTACACGGTGTTGTCTTTTCTTGTGCCAGTATCTTGTCTGATGTTGGTATTAGTTTTTATACACCGGTGTTGGGCTTTGTTCATATATCCAGTCGACCATACTTGCTGGAATGTGTTGATGATCTTTCATATTTGGCAGTGTGTACAGATGAGTCCCAAGATCATATTGGCATCGATGACATCCAGGAGGATGTAGTGGGCAATTTTGAAGACTTAGTTTCTTTGGGTACAGAGGAGTTGGACAGAAGTGCTACAAATTTTGATACTCTGTATGTTGATATGAGCTTTAGAGTTGATTCACAGGACATGGATGGTAATACTCTAGAGACTAGTAACTTTGAGGATACTCCTTTAGACAGTGCATCAAAGGAGGTTTGTAGGAGACAGTCAAGCCAATGCCATCATGTGTCTAATCAGTTGAGAGTTAGTGACCGAGACATTGCTATCACTTGCCAACATTTTGATGCTGCTCGTCAATTATTAGCAGTTTATGGATGGGGTTCTCCTACTAGTGATGAGCAGGAAGGAAGTTATCTTTCCTTGACAGAGATCCACTCTTTATGGGAGGCTATTCAGATTTTGAGACAGAATTATATGCAGTTGGTAGCTGATAGAGATTATCTTATGGAGTGGGGTAGTACAACATATGATGCATTGCTGGCCAAGGAAGATGAGGTGAGTGAGCTTACTGAGCAGCTTGAGGTGACTTTTGAGATTCTTGAGAGTACACAGTTGGCTTTCAAGGAGTCACAGTTTCATTTGGCTAAGGTGACCATGGAGTTAGAGCGACTACAGTCTTTATCTGATTCTATACAGTCACAAGCTATGGTGTTTGGTGATTCGAGGATGTCCATGACTGAGATTGTCAGAGACAATGGAGATGGGGATGCATCCATCCTTGATACTAACATTGGCATATCAGGTTCATTCCCACTAGAGTCAGGTTTAGTTGAGTTGGGTATTGTAGCAGATTATTGTATGCCTGACAGGGTGGTGGCCTCTAGTACTGAAGGCACAGAGACTAGAGATGTATCAAAGGTCATGTGTGATGTTGGTGAGTCGACAGTTGGCATGGTTCCTGATAGTAATACTACTCCCTTGGTGATATCTTTGGAGGTAGTAGTCAGTTCCAACATGGTTGATGATCAATTGCAGTTAGTTTCATCTGGATTACAGTCTGAGCCACTGACTGAGATTGGCGCATTCTATCGGCATTACACTGTGAGGTACGCTCATCAATTTACCTTTGATGACCATGTTGATGAGATTATGATACAGAGATGTACTTTGGTTCCTAGTGCTTATCATCAATTATGGAATAGTTTGATGCCTCGAGATGAGAGTTGTGATGGGCATGACATGGCGACAGGTTTTGTAGTTGATAGCTTGATAATACATGACTTAGAGCAGGAGTTTTGGAGTGATGCTTCAGCAAGTGTTGTTATTGATTCTACTCCTTTGGCTATGACATCTCCTGACTTAGCTAGTGATCAGTCACAGTGGGTTGTATCACTTGTTCATGGTGAGTTGTTGACTGAGGTTGGTTTTTTTAATCAACATTATATTGCAAGGTATGTACATCAGTTAACAATTGATCCTTATGCTGAGGAGTTGATGGCAGGAAAATTTGGTTTGGGTTCCATTTCTTGTTGTTTATCTTGTGATGGCTTTTCACCATCAGGGGTGCATGGGAGTTATGGTTATGAGACAGTGGCCAATGATCTACAGAGTTGTGTTGACTGCAGGAGTTGTATAGTGTGTGGATTCTCCATACTTGGTATAGTTTCATTTGAGAGCATTCACCATTGTTGCAGAGTTGGATTGTACATTCCATATAGGCCAGTGGAATGCATTGATGGTATTTACTATGTTGGTAGTCCACTTTACTTGGGTTTTGATATTCTAAGAGTTTGTGTCTCATGGGTTTTTGACTGTGGTAATGGTGATTTTGGAGTTTGGTTGAGCTATAATTGCCAGTTTGATTATGGATTCCTCTTGGTCATATTGCAGAGGATCTTGCAAGAGTCTGTGTTAATTGGTAGTAGTATAGTTCATGACTACATTTGGGATCCAGGAGGATTGATTGGTTTATTGTTCAGCCATTGCTTGAGGACAAGCAATGTTTGGGAGGGGAGGACTTGTCATGTCCCCTTTTCAAATAATTAAAAAATAATAATCTTTGCTAAGACAGGCAGGCCCAAGAAAGTGAAGTTTCGGAAAAAGGGAGTTAATCTTTGGAAACCGTTGGACTAATAAATGATAATTATTATTAAAATATGTTTCATTAACCTCTCTTGGACGTGAGTTACAGTTATGCCCTTTTTAAAGAGGTTTGGAGGCATTTTGGGGGGATTCCAGACTTGATTTTCACTCATTCTTTGTTATTCTTCAGAGGCTGCCAAACCTGTGGAGAAGGAGACCCAAGAACGGGAGTTTGCAGGTTTCCAGGGAGACCCAAGAACGGGAGTTTGCAGGTTTCCAGGAAGGCTAAGGATGGCAGTTTGAAGCCATTCCATGTGCATGCTCATACAGAGTTTGCCTTTGTGCTGAACAGTGCAGATTTGTGAGTTTCCGGGTGTATTTTTGTAAGAGTTTGGTGTTTCCGGTTGAGTATTTCATATCAGTTTTGGTTGCTGCTGTATTTTATACTTTAAGCTGTTAAAATAGAGCTGAATATATATATTGGGACGTGATTAAACTTCTGAGATAGATTATTAGTGTTCTTGTGGTGTTTCCGAGCATATTTTGTGCTATTTCGGGAGCCCGATGAGCATAGTTTTGGTCCTACATTTTTGAGCTGTTGTGTAAAGGCTATACGGATCTGGAAATATCAATTTGTAGGCTTTTATGCTGCTGAAAGTTCTGTAAAAAATTTCCATTTTCAGATTTATTAATAACAGGTGAAGCTATGAAGCTTTTTGGCACTATTTTCGGCATACCCGATTTGGGGTTTCTTGAGAAATTTGGTGGATCTTTGTGATATCAGTTGTTTGATCTTAAAGATCTGATTAAAGGTTGGAAATATCATGTAAAATAAGAAAAGGGACATTACATCAACACATATATTATAAGTTGCATAAATGAAGCCTACTAATAACTCATCATTTTTAGAACTTCTACATATAGAATATGTAATGATTTTGCTCAAGAATCTTACATCATGTTCTCTGATGGTGTTGATCACCATTGCTTTACCATTATAAATTGCCTTAATATAACTTTAAACCTTTTTCTTAACTAATTTCTCACCAAAAGGTGCACTACCTTATTTTCTAAGACTAGTGACTTCATGAATAAGGTCAGCAAAGATGTCAACTACATTGTCTCCCATCCATATCTTTTCATTATGAATTCTACTTAATATGATCTATGTCCATTATTTTGTATCAATATTTTGGTAAAAATGATATCTGACAAAGTCTTTTAGGTGCTCATATTTTCACTTAATAGTCATATCATGATTGAAAACAATTTCCATATCCTTGTTCATAAACTCACTTCCAATAGTTTCAAACGTACTACAAAAATAGCTTCCTACATCTTCCAATAACACTACATTGTTTGGAGTATTTGATAAGGTTGAATTAGGGTTTTCCTCTAGGAGTTTCACAAGAACAACCTTTAATTTTGTTCTCTCAACATTTTCAACATTCAAAATAAATGGCATACACATGATTACATCAAATAAAAATTTATCAAAAACCTTCTGTATGGAGAGCAATCAAATACCTTTTCTAGAGTAGGGTTTTCCTCAAAATCACTTTTTCCAAATTGCTTTTAGGTGCTCTAAGCTTCTGAGATGATCAAAATGTAGAAATAATCAAGTTCATACTCTTTTTATTCATCTAGAACTTGCATTAATTGTGTACTTTTCTCAATCAAAAAAGCTATTTATTTCACTCTGAAATTAAATATCTTATCAAGATCAATTTTCCAATCTTTGAATGCTATCCGAGGTTCATCATAGCTTCCTTTCATCATGACAATGGTCCACAAAATTTTACTCCATGAAATTTGATGTAGAAACATAGATTTCATCTTCTGTCACAGAGTAACCTTTCTCTATTATAACAGTAACACTTATTTCCTTCATAACCTATTTTAATAAGCTCCACATTGCAAGTGAGCTTAACTACAATCAAAACTCATTATGATATATCTTCTCTCAATCTCACTACTCATAGCTCGATCTCTAAATGAAGTTTCCAATTTTGGTGCTGTGAACAAGCTTAATTCAACTTGGTTGAATCAAACTTGATTACTGACTTAAATTTGCCTATCTCAAAATCATCTAACTTTTCTTCTAAAATATATAATCCCTTTAAAATTTCCTCATTAAGTTCTTCTCAAAGTTCACTAACTACATTTATTTTTTCTTCTTTGTCTTTCTTAGTTTTAGAGTTACTTTCATGATTCCTTTTGTCATTTCCAAAGTTCCTTCCATTGTTGCTTCTATTTCTGAAGCTTCTTCCATGATTCCTTCTATCATTTCTGAAGTTTCTTACATTATTGCTTCTGTCCATTCTATAGTACTTTTCTATATGTCTGAAGTTATTGCATAACTAACATACTTGGGTTCCACTTCTAGTATTTTGTTGATCAATAGGTTCTTGACAATTCTGGGCTATGTGTCCAAAGATGTTACACTTATAACACATGATCTGCTTCCTTTCTTCATAAGGTCTACTTTCTTTTGATGTTATTTCATTAGATCTTTTTCTATCTGCATGGTTACTATTTCTAGACATTCTGCTATTTCTTCTATCATTACCATATTTTGGTTTCCTACTTGATCAATAGCATTATGACCAATACCATGACAATTATGACAATAAAATTTTATAACATGAGTAAATGATTTATTTGTACAATCTCTTTTCATATGAGCTATTTCATTACATGAAAAATCTTTACCTCTAAATTCTTACCTAGTTTCCTTAGGAGATTCCACTTGCTTAGGTTCATCCAATTTCTTAGTTTCTTTCTCTTGTCTAACTTCTTTGGATTTATCAAAAGATTTACTAGATTCAATCTTATCATCAACTTTTTCTTTTTCTTTTGGATCTGATTTACTTTTAGGTTTCTTTGCAGATATGTTAAATAGATAACCAAAACCAGTCTTATCATAGGTAGGTATTTGTATTGACATAGACTCATCAAGTTTTTATTTTATAGTGTAAAGCTTTTCAAGGTATTGCTTGCACTGAGTTAGTTCACCTTTCATAATATTGTTGTACTTATAAAGTTCTTCATGATCTTCTTTCAATGTTTCAAATTCAAATGTCTTCTTCGCTAGACTCACTCTAAGATCTACATTTTTAGTCTTCAAATTAGATTGAATTCTACTAGGATCATTCTTCAAACTCAACTTTAAATTGGTAATCTTTAATTCATGCTTCAAGATCTTGTACTTTATTTTAAGTTTAGAATACTCATCATCACCAGTAGATTTAGTATATTTAGTCTTGGATTTGAGATGTTCAATGTTGTTCTTAGTCTTCATATCCATCCTTTAGCTTATCTCTTTCTTTAGTAAGGAGATCAATTTGTTCAAGTGCCTCTTCAAGGTTCTTCATAAACTGTTCCATATCCTTAGGGATCTTACTCAAGCTGTTAAGCCTCTTCTGAGTAACTATGTTCTGATACCAATTGTTAGAAATAGGGAATACTAAGGGGGGTGGGGGGGAGGCGAATCAATATTCTACAAACTTTTTTTCATCAACTGGATATTATTAATTCCTTTGAACCATGCATAAGAAAGTAAACAAGTAATGCTAAACAATAATAATAACCATGCATAAAGAGAACTCATAACACCATATTTTGTTAACTAGGGAAACCCTAGCCAAGGGAAACCCCAATGGGGATGGTACCCACTAGATAATATATTGATATATATGTTTCTTGTTAGAAGATGGTGTTGACAATTGGCTAGTAGTAATATGTAATTGTTGTCATTTATGGGAACACATGATGTACATGTTCACAGGAAATCTTGGAAATAAGGTTACTTAGTAATTGGTAATCTAAAAATTGTCTAAGTATAGAATTTGGTTTACAGCATTGTATTGTTTTTTTTATAACATGTTGCTGACATCATACTACGATTATCAAAGTTACATGGAGATTGTATACATGTTGGTGATGATGTGTATAAGGTCAAAAGTTTGTACAAAATAGAGATAATCATGTTTTAATGAAGCAAGACAATAGAATTGAAGGAAAGAATTGTATCTTTTACAAAACAATTACTTGCCCAATTAGGGCCTACATCCTAGATGTTTATTTATGAAAAGGACTTCTTGAGATAAGAAGTGTGCTATCTTGGAAGATGATGTAATTGTAAAATGTGAATTATGATGAGAGAACTTTTGTGAAAGTGATATTTGTGAAGTTTTATATGAGCTATCTAGTGATCTAAGATTAGTCAAGGAAGGAAAATAATAGTAAATTACTTGTTTGAGAAATGAGCTCTTCTTGTGGTTTAAATTACATGTTTCAGTAGTGGGCTCTTCTTGCATACATTATAGCACAACTCCTAATAGGGTTGAAATCTCCTAATAGGGATTCAAAGTCTCCTAACATGGACTCCTTATACTGAATTTTCTTATTGACTCCTAACAAGGTCCATCCTCTAACAAGGAACTTATATATCAGTATATTAACTAGTGGGTATCATCCCCACTGGGATTTTCCCTTGGCCACAATTTCCCTAGTTAAAAAAAATGGAGTTATGAGTTATCTTTGTGCATTGTTACTATTACTAGTTAGCATTACTTTATTTCTTTGTTATGCATTATTTAAAGTAAGTATTATCATCCAGTTGGCGACTAAAGTTTGTAGATTACTAATTTAGTCCCCCTCTCTTAATAATCTCTATTTCTAACAATTGGTATCAGAGTGCAGTTAATTTGAAGAGGCTTAACAGCTTAAGTAAGATCACTATGGATATGGAACAATTGATGAAGAACCTTGAAGAAGCCCTTGAACAAATTGATCTCCTTACTGAAGAAAGAGATAAGTTGAAGGATACATATGAAGACTCCAAAGTATACATTGGTCAATTGAATAAAAATATTAAACATCTAAAATTCAAGCCTGAATCTACTAAATTATGAACTAGCGATGATGACTATTCAAAGTTGAAGACAGAGTACAAGATCTTGAAGCATGAGTTGAAGGTTACAAATCTAAAGTTGACTTTGAGAAATGATCCTAGAAAAATTGAATATAATTTAAAGACTAAAAATGCAGATCTGAGAGCAAGTTTGGCAAAGAAAGCATCTAAGTTTGAAACATCAAAAGAAGATCATGAAGAACTCCATAATTACAATACTATTGTGAAAGGTGAATTAACATAGTGTAAATAGCAACTTGAGAAGCTTTATTCTAGCAGAGAAAAGCTTAATGATTTAATGCCAATATAGAGACCTACTTATGATCATATTGGTATTAGTTATATAATTAACATGTCTACAAAGAAGCCTGAGATTAGATCAAATTTGAAAGAAAAAGAAAAATCTTATCATAAGATTGAATCAAGTCAATCTTCTTAGAAACCTAAACAAGTTGAGAAAAATAGGGAAGTTGAAATCTTGGATGAACCAAAGCAAGTGGAGACTCCTAAGGAAATTAGGTATGAATTTAGAGGTAATTTCTTTTTATGTAATGAAATAGGTCATATGAAAAGAGATTGTACTAATAAGTCATTTCATCATGTTAAAGACTTTTATCATCATACTTGTCATGGTATGGGTCATAATGTAATTGATTGTAGGAAACCTAAGTATGATAATGATAGAAGAAATAGTAGAATGTCTAGAAATACTAACCCTATAGATACAAGAAGATCTAATGAAAGGAAATCAAGAGAAGGAAGATCTTATGAAGATAGAAGACAGATCGTGTGTTACAAGTGTAACACATGCACCTAATGATCAACAAAATCCTAGAAGCATAGCACCTATATGTCAATTATGCAACAACTTTGGACATACAAAAAAGTACTACAGAATGGATAGAAACTTTGGAGATAGAAGAAAAAATGGAAGAAACTTTGAGAACATAAGGAATGATGGAAGAAATGTTAGAAATGATAGAAGGAACTAGGAAAGGAACTCCAGAACTAGTAGAGACAATGAAGAACAAAGAAACATTGTGAGTGAATTTTGAGAAGAACTTAGTGAAATATTTGTAAAAAGAATAGATATCTCAAAAGAAAAGTTAGATGATGATGAGATAGGAAGATCAAAGTTAGTTGTTGAGTTTGATTCAATTAAGTTGAATTAAGCTTGTTCACAGCATCAGAATTTGATAACTTTAGTTAGAGAGCAAATTAGAGGTAGTGAAGTTGCGAAAAGATGTATCCAATCATGTTTAGATGGTACCTAAGATCACTTGTAATTTGGAGCTCATATAAACAAGTTATGATGGAATTTAGAGTTAATGGTATTGTAGTAAAGGTTGATTTTGTAATAGAAGAGGAAAAGTAAGTTTTTGTAGAGAATTTTGTGATATGAAGTCTTGAGGATTTTTTTCATGATGGAAGGAGGCTAAAGTAAATCTTAGGTGACATCTAAAGATTAGATAGTTGAAAATAAATATTGATTTGATTACAAAATGTAATTGACAATTTTTTCACATTTGCAAAGTATGCAATTAATCAAAGTTCAAGTTGATGGATAAGTAGAGTACAAAATTGATTATTCACTTCATTGCAAACACATCCAAAGAAAAGAGAATTTAGAAGAAACTTGTTAGAGCAATTTTGAAGTAAACCCTACTTTTTGAAAGAGATATTTTATCATTTTTTCCACAAATTGTTCGGTAAAATTTCATAATTAATAAAATCATGGATATGTCATTAGTACATAGTGTTGAGAATGAGGATAGACCTAAGTTAGAGATTTCTTCCTTAAAACCTCATGAAGGAAACCCTAAGTCGGCATTGTCTATCACTCCAAAGAATGTAGTTTATCTTGAAGACATAGGAAGTAATTTGAATAGCAAGTTTGAGTCAATTTGTAGTGAGTACATGAACAAAGACATGGAACTAGTTTTTAACCATGACATGACTATGAAACCCAAATTTGAACATCTAAGGGAATTATACTTGTTTAAGTATCATTTCTACCATGAGTTAGATACAGATGAATGGACATAGATTATACTAAGAAGGATACATGATGGTAAGTTATGGATGCAAGATAATGTAATTGACATTTATGCTGACCTTATTCATGATGTAACTAGTCTTAGAAAACAAGGCAATGTACTTATAGGAGAGAAAATTGTCAAGAAGAAAGTTGAAAGTTATACTAAGGTAGTGTACAATGGAAAGGCTATGGTGATCAGCACCATCAAGCAAGATGATGTGAGATTTCTAAGTAGAATTATTGATTAGTTTATGCAAGTTCTAAGATAGATGAAATTTCAATAGGATTCATTTATGCAGCATATAAGATATGTGTAGAGAAAGAGCAAGTGAATCTTAGTGAAATACTAAGAATGCAACTCCTAGAAAACCTTGAAAAGATTAAGAGGACAAAGAATGGTGTGTTTAGATTCCAGTCATTAATCAATCACATATTCTACCATGTACTTAAGAGATGTCCTTACTTATAAGTCATAGAAATAATGAGTAGTGGCAGATGCATGATGGAGAAGATTACAGAGGTATGCAGAAGGCACCCTATAGACAAAATATTGGATAATGGAAACCTAATAATGAGAACATTTTAGAATGAGATGAAATAAACATTTAGAATTTCACCTACATTTATGGACAAATTCAAGGAAGACAAATGTATTTTAGTTCATATAGATCAAACTTATATTCAAGCAATGGAACCTTGGGAGACATTTCTAGATCCCTTGAGATATGAATTGAATGATGATGTTGTAGTTGGTTACAATGATTTGTTGTTACAATTAGACAAAGTCAAATTAGAGTACAGATTTGGTACATATGAGGAGATCACTTAGCGTACTCATCAAGCAATGTTGGAGAAGGCAGCACATGAGAAAGTTGTGTCAATAATGAAGAAGGCATTATCAGAGGCCCTAATGACATAGAGTAAATCTGAGGCTCTGAGATAGACAATGAAGCAAGGTGTATTGACATACAACCTTTGTCAGTATTAGTTGTTGAGAAATCTTTGGAATTGAACATTCCATATGCAGCAATGTCTAATGTTTAGCTTAAAGAACATAAGAGAAAGTCTGAGAGATTAATGGAAGTAGTGCTTATAAAGACAAAGAGAGTCAAAAACTGGCCATAGAACTAGGAAAAAGACAAAAAAAATTGTTGACAATTGAATCTAGTGATGAAAAGGATGAGGAATAGGAAACCAAGAAATTAGAAAAGGTGACTCCACCTAAGCAAGTAGCAGGAAAAGCTAGACAACCTTGGAAGCCAAAGATAGAAAAGATCAATACAATTATTGTAAATGAAGTTAGTTTTGTTCAGATGAATAAGTTCTATGATTTGTACAACAATTTTGAGAAAGATTAGATAGATATATCTACTATAAGATATATTGTGGCTAACAATTTGAAACTAAAATTCCTTGAGAGCATTATAAACTAGAAATTCTATGAGAGACTCATTAAGAAGAAGGCTCCTACAAGGGAAGAAGACCTTGAACTTTAGAAGTCTATGATAATAACCATTTGCAAGACTGATGATGAAGATGAAATCAAAATATTATTAAATAACCTCACTCCATACTTGAGGAATAAATTGAGGCAATTTTTATTTATGATTAGTGAAAAGGATAAGTTAAGAAAAGACATTGCATCAGCAATTAGTCAAATGATGTCAGAGTCATAAGAAACATCTCCTCTAGCTCCTAGAACCTTGGAAGTGTTAGTAAGTGGTGATACCATATAGATTGATCAAACCAATGTTACCATTAACATTGATGATACTAATCCATTTGGTGGTTTGAAACCAAATGTACTAGACACTGAAGACATTGAGGATAAGCTGAAACAAATTGAAGAAGAGAAAAGTATACTCATAGTAGAAAACAAGAAAATAGAATAAGCCAAGCAGCAATTTCTTAAGGAAGATGAAGATAAGGGAAGGATTGCAGAAGATGAGAGGAAAAGGAAAGAAGAGGAAGAGAGAAGAACTAAAGAAGTAGTAAAGAAATAGAGGGAAGGTGAGACTAAACCATCTAGTTCATCTACTCCACTCTCTCTTACTAGTTTATCTACCAATGATGATGATCAAACTAATCAGATCTCATCCTTGACTAAGTTATTTGAGAAGAATAGGAAAGTAAAAAATTTACAAAGAACATTAGTGGAAGTGATAGACAGATTGCACAGTACATTGGCAGTTTAGCATACATAACTAGATCCTGAATAGAGGGAACAAGCAGTGCTAAAATTATTTGATGAAGAGTTTAAAAAATTATTGAATGTTGTAGAGGAAAATGCTCAAATTTCTCATGATGCTAACCTATTTAGTACCATGTGTCAGAATATCAAGAATGACTTAGTTAATCTTTATATTTGTATAAAAGAACTTTGGAAATGCTAGCAGGAAGAGAAAACTTTGTATATTAATTGTACCCTATCACACAAACTAACTAAAGATATTGATAGTTATATAGAGACAAAGATGAGTGAGCTAGAGGCTTTATCTAGCCAGATCTAGCATCCATCTTGTAAAGTAGATGAATTTGAAGGTCAAGTTGCTAGTATTTTTAGTGACATTAGGAAACTAGAACTTTAGAAAGTGCATATTTTGAAGAGAACATACAATTTTAGAGAATCCATTGCTCTAAAATTATCTTTTGTTGAGAAATAGCTAGAGGAATGTGTCAAAGCCAAGGACACATATTCAATTTTTTTGTATTCAGATATAAATGTAGTTGAGATTACATCATATGCTCTATTTGCAATTCTCACATTAGCTAAGTCTATCAAAGAGACATGGACCAAAGGTATGGATAACCTAAAGACTATTTTTGATGATTATATGAAGATAATAGTAGCATGAGGAAGGATAGCAGTTTTGATAGTTTTTCGATAGAATCTTGACATTCTGACCTTTGTCATTGATGTCAAAGGGGGAGAGATACATGTGAAAATTGTATACATGTTAAAAAGGGAAATTGTTCGGAGAGATATAATAAGAAGAAGATACAATTGGGAGAGATACAAAATGGAAAGATACAATGTAAATAAAACTAGTAAAGCATATTGTAAGGGGGAGCATATGTAATGTTGAACAAGTTGTAATAAATGTAATGTTTATGTTGTTTAGTTTGTTTTTGTCACTTAGCCAATTTTTCCTATTTTGTTGCCATAAATGCCAAAGGAGGAGATTATTGAAAATTAGCTTATAATGATATGTAATTGTTGTCATTTATGGAAATACATGATGTACATGTTCATAGGAAACCTCAAAAATAAAGTTACTTAGTGATTGGTAATCATAAAATTGTCTAAGTATAGAATTTGATTTATAGCAGTGTCTTGTTTTCTCTGTAACATGTTTCTAACATCATATTATGACTAAAAAAATTACATGGAGATTTTATGCATGTTGGTGATGATGTGTATAACTTCAAAAGTTTTTATGAACTATATGGAATAGAGATAATCATGTTTTGATGAAGTAGGACATCAGAATTGAAGGAAAGAATTGTTTTGTTTACAAAACAATTACTTGTCCAATTAGAGTTGACATCCTAGATGTTTACTATAACTTGGAAAACTTAATTATGGTCTTAGTTGAGCTAGCATTAATTTTTGTTAACGCATGGTATTTATGAAAAGGACTTCTTGAGATAAGAAGTGTGTTATCTTGGAAGATGATGTAATTGTGAAATGTGAATTGTGATGAGTGAACTTTTGTGAAAGTGATATATGTGACGTTTAATATGAGCTATCTAGTGATCCAAGATCAAGCTAAAGATCAAATATTAGTCAAGGAAGGAAAATAATAGTAAATTACTTGTTTGAGTAGTGAGCTCTTCTTCTAGTTGAAATTGCATGTTTGGGCAGTGGGCTCTTCTTGCATACATTACACCACAACTCCTAATAGGGTTGGAATCTCCTAATAGGGATTAAAAGTCTCCTAATAGGGACTCCTTATACTAAATTTTATCATTGACTCCTAACACGGTCCATCCTCTAACAAGGATCTTATATATCAGTATATTATCTAGTGGGTATCATCCCCATCGGAGTTTTTTCATTGGCCAAGCTTTCCCTAGTTAACAAAATATGGTGTTATGAGTTATCTTTGTGCATTTTTACTATTACTATTTAGCATTACTTTATTTCTTTGTTATGCGTGGTTTAAAGTAGGTAATAATGTCTAGTTGGTGACTAAAGTTTGTAGATTATTGATTCACCCCCACTCTTAGTAATCCCTATTTCTAATAGATGGACCCTAATAGGAGTCAATGAGAGAATTTAGTATAGAGAGTCCTTATTAGAAGACTTTGAATCCTTGTTAGGAGTTATAATATAGTGGATGCAAGAAGATTTCACTACCGAAACAAGCACTTTGAATTACAAGAAGAGCTCACTACCCAAACAAGTAATTAGTCCTTAGATATATAGATGTTGTATCTTCTTTCTTGACTAATCCCTGACTTCAGCTTGATCTTTAATAAAAAAATTAGGTTCTCAAAAACTTTGCATATATTACTTCACAAAAAGTTTGCACATCACTTATCACAATACAATTGCACACAACTTCTCGCAAGATATCCTTTGTATAAATATCATGCCTTTTCACAAGTTGTTGCTAGGTCAACTAAGACCACAATATAATTTTCCAACTTAAAGTAAACATCTAGGATGTCGATCCTAATTATTCAAGTAATTATTTTGTAAACAAAATAATTCATTTCCTTAATTTTGTTGTTCTATTTCATTTGGTAAATCATGAATATCTATTTTCTATATTGTCTGTATTGATGTCCAAGGTTATACAAGTCATCATCAACTTGTATACTATCTCCATCTACCTTCGCTAGTCATAATATGAAATCATAAACATTTTACATATAAAATAATGTACTTTTGCAAAACAATTTCATACTTAGAAAATTTTTTGATTACCAAAAGCTAAGTATCTTTATTACTGCGGTTTTTTGCAAGTAATTACATTAGTTGTTGCCATTAATGACAACAATTACATTGCTACATATAGCCAATTGTCAACAACATGTGTGTGTGTGTGTGTGTGTGTGTGTGTGTGTGTGTGTGTGTGTGTGTGTGTGTGTGTGTGTGTGTGTGTGTGTGTGTGTGTGTGTGTGTTGAATCATGAAACAATTACATCATCTATAAAAATAATAATAATAGATGTCTTTATATTATTCTAATGATAATAACTAACAAAATTAATAAAAATAAATCTACTATATCTAACAAATATAAAAGAATACTATAATTGACAAAGTGAGTAAACCACTAAATGTAATCATAAATTAATAGAATATTATATATATATATATTTAGGACCACCCTTAGAAGGAACACAAGGTGGCAGGATCACCATATACTTAAGTTTGAACATGAATACAAAGAGGGGGACTATGATAGAGGAGGGAAGATAATAATTAATGGACTACATGGTATAAAATTATGAAAAGTACCATTGACATAGGGACATGGAAGTGACCGTCCCCTAAGTGTGAATACACTAATAATGTAAGGTAATGTGGAATGGTAATCTTCAGCCATTGTGGATGGGACAAGCAATTCAATAAGGTCACTTGCGTAACACCCTACCAATTTAGAATTACAAGCATGCCATAATCATAACACATTTTCATTGACATCCATATTAAGTAGGTGGTGAGATCTCAATTTAGTGAAAAGTTGTATAGTAGAGAAGCTAGTAGGTGCCAAGAGTTGGGACCCATGCAGAAAAGGTCAATTAAGGTAATCTCAAATTTCATTTACAAGTTGAAGTATATGTGGGTGTCTGTCCACGCACACACGCATGTGTGTGTATGCATTAAGCTTCATTAATATTATGGTATGAAATATATGATTATATAAATATAATAATATAAGAAGATATTGATAAGAATTTGTATCAAATTGAGAATAATACAAAGATAGCTAAGTTAATCAACGGATACAATGAGATCTTATATTTTTCTACAAAATGATTAAGAACCCATAGTACTAGTATAAGGACATTTCTTGCCTATATATATGGCTTTGTGCTAGCATAGGGTCTAGAGTCATCTTTATATAAATGGCTAAGATGGGATTGATAGTGCCAATACATGAGATGTGTCCTCTTGTATAAATGGCTTATGTTGAGAGTGTGTGAAGTAACTACACCCCATGTATAAATGGTTGAATAAGTAATGAATATTATAGTGGTAATGCAAGAGTGAGATCCTCATATGAAAGGCTATAGTGCAAATGTGAGAGATGAGTAACCTTGTATAAATGGCTAGATGAGAATTGATGGATGGATAGAGGCATAGGAAAAATATATAAAACACCAAACACAAAATAGAATGTTTTGTGACACAATAAAAATATATTATATTCAATTCACCGTGATTTCAAATGAATATATAGTGCCTTTTTATAGGTAAGAATACAATATTCTAGAGATATCTAGCATTAGCCGATAAGACAAAATATCTACATATTTCTAGAAAATACTATAGCCGACTCAAACTTCTGGAAAATACTTCAACTAACACAACCTAAACCCAAACCTAATAATCTAGAAATATGTAATGACAGATGATTAATTCTAACTAGAAATTAATATTTCTAACACTCTCCCCTAATTTCTACTATCAAATTTTGTCACTTATAGATTCAAATCATTTCTTCTTCCTAATGCCAAAAAGTTATTTTCCAATAATCTTCATATCTATTAATGCCTTCATGAATAGTGTCTTCCAAGGCTACGGCCTTTAATTTCTACAAATGATTGGCTGCCAATGACTTCCTCTTTTTATAGGATCTATTGATAATCTTGCCTCATCTATCACAAATGCTAGTTATAGGATTCACTAAGAACCTTTTTCCTCTTGATGCCTTTCTCTAATATGTTTCCCAAGGCTACTGCATTCCTTCTTACACTTGGACATTTGTACCTAAATAAACCTTTGATCATTCTTGCAATTCTTTTCCAATTTTATCCATAGCTCCATCCATAATACATTTTTATACAACCTGCCATGGAATCATTTTTGCAATCTCTATTCCAGCATGTCTTATAACAATGATTTTTCAAGCCACAAATATTACAAGGATGTATATCCCAACATCTATCCTTCATATGCCCTTTCCTATTATAGTGTAAACAGTGCACAATCTTTATGCTTTCAATTGATTCTCTTGAACCTTTATTTATATTTCCACTGCCTGCATTATATCCAAGGCCTACATATTTGGGCCTAATTGTAGGCTCAATCATATTCCTTATTCCTTGTTCATCCTTTCCTAGACCTTTACCATTAAAACCCATTCTTTCCATAATCTTCAAACCAACACTATTACTAATATAAAAAACAAAATCTACAAGCTTCTTGTCATTTTCTTTCTTACGCTTTTCATCACAAACACTTTCGGCTTCAAATAAAATCACATTTCTTAATCCCATAATCACTCAAATCATTTGTGTTACAAGATACAACACATACAAATGGTTTCACATTCAAACATTCTTTCTCTTGTTTCAAACTAGACAATTCCTTCTTTAACATACTATTTTTCTATTCCAATTTCTTCACATTTTCTTCTAAAACTTTGTTATTTTTCTTAGCATCATCAAACAAATTTAACTTTTCTTATAATTCTTTATTTTTCTCTCTAAGCTTGCATGTTTCCTTCATCTGCCAATTATGTACTTCTTCCACAAATTTTAACCTATCCTCTAGCTCTTCAATTGTCTCTATATGGACACTAATTTCATTTAACAATTTAGACTTTTCTTCTCCCATTTTATTTCTTACTTTTTCCAATTCCTCTTGCAAAATATCTTTTTCACACAATAATCTTGCACTTTCTTTCTTCACCGTCACTAATTCTTCTTCTAACTTATTTGTCTTCTCTTTTTGAACTCTACCAGCTTTTCCCATTGAAATATAAGAGATTAAACACACTTTATCCCTTTCCAACAACTCACTATTGTATCCTTTCAAGATTTCTTTATGAACTTCTTCAAATCTTTTGCCACAAATAAATATTTACCCCTTTCAGCAATTAACACATGAAACTTCATTCATTCATTTTCTACAAACTAGTATAATAACACATCTAAACCAAATCAAGTCATGGATTTTCCTCTTCATAGAATTATAACTTTAAAAATCCATTCATTTTCAGCCTTATCTACATTTCCATTTGATATCTTAACTTCTCAAAACAAAATATTAAAAAAGCTTCACACAAGCTCAAATCTTACCAGCACTTTTCAACCATTGACTTTGTAGTCTTCAACTCTCCAAGATTTTGATCTTTATGCTCTGAAATATTTACTTTCCATGATCTTTAACCTTGGTCTCTTAGAGCACTTTTAGAAGGTGGACCAAGATCTTAAATTAGCTTTGATACCAATCTGATGGATGGGTAGAGGCACAGGAGAGAAAAAAAACACCAAACACAAAATAGAATGTGTTGCAACACAATAAAAATATATTATATTTAATTCACCATGATTTCAAATGAATACATAGTACCTTTTTATAGACAAGCGTACAATATTCTAGAGACATCTAGCATTAGCCAACAAGACAAAATATCTACATATTTCTAGAAAATGCTATAGCTGACTCAAACCTCTGGAAAATACTTTAGCTAACACAACCTAAACCTAAACCTAATAATCTAGAAATATGTAATGGTGGATGATTAATTCTAAGTAGAAATTAATATTTCTAACAAGAATGAGATAATTATAAAGCTTCTTTGGAAAGAATAGTATATTTATAATTGTTAGTATTTAGACCTAACATTTATTTTGCATATATTAGGGTCCCAAGATAACCCTAATAGTGGGGACATTACACACTTGGTAATGCATGAAAATCCTTAGCTCTTGAGAATAACTCATATAATATCCATATAATACTTGGCTTTCATTCAAAATTTCAAAATTTTGCAAAACACTTATGACTTAACAGTCATACTTAAAAAATTCTATAACTCCCCCTGAGTTGATTGCTCTCTTTTGATTCTAAAACTGAATACTCCTACTAAGCAGATCACTATATTTCTAGCTTTGTACTATAGCCTCCATCTATGTTTTGTCTCCTCTAAAAATTATTATCTCCTTGCATGCATTCTCTCCCCCTTTCTTCATTCTCCAATCTCATTCTCCCACTTTTGACACTTATGTGATTGGTTGTACACGAAATGTGATTTTTTCCAAGAAATATTTATGAACTTCCATCATTATTGTCAATGATGCATCCTAGTTGTCACCTATTACCTCCAGAGATTTTATCTATATGTCCAACTTAGCTATAAGGGTGACTAAGCCTTCATGTGTAGAAAGATGGGCGCTTTCTTCAACAATATCTCTACATGGGCTATTCCTTGTGTAACAACTCCATGTGAGAGGTTAACATGGACTGGATGTTGATCAATGCAACCCTAATATTTACATCTTGAGCATGTGAGTCTACTAATTGACCTTATGTTGATAATAAATTCCTAAAATGAGGCTGACTTTGACCAGGACATTGTTGTAGAATGTTACCTTTTTCTTCAAATCTCCTCTAGATGGTCAATATGTCTCTACACTTCTTGTGTGAATAGGGAAGTGTCACACAACTTGGTGTAAAGAGAGAAAATTTTCTACAACATCTTCTTTGCACCCTCAATCTTGGTTTCTAACTCAACCTAGTGTAGTCCAATAACACTAGATATGTTTTCATCCACCTTTGTTTGAAATTTCTTCGCAGACAATTCTAGTAATTTGACATTGGAATCTAGGTCTTCATCATTGATCTTTTCTACAATATTTTCCAATTACTCAATGATTGGCTTTGCTTCATCAGATGTAGGTAGGTTGAATACATCTATAAATATGTCCTTGATGTCATGAAGTGTTTTTTTCTACCTATGCTCCCTTTGAGAAGTTCTTGGTGTTCTTCCTTACGAAAGAATCCTACAATATGCTCATTTTCTCAATTGTGATTATTGTAAGATCATACTTTGGTAACTCAATCACCTCATCTAATTTTATGTCACCATAGGATGTCATCTTATCAACCTTAGATGTGCTAGGACTTGGCCTTGATTCTTGTAATGGTGTAGCTTCAATACTCGACCTATGAAGTGCTTGACTAGGAGTAGGAGTAGCAGTGTTTGGTAAGGTAACCAGAGTTTGTATAGCTATTACTTCCTCTAGTTTTATCATCAAGACTAAATCTTCAGTCATATCCTTCTCCTTTTCTATGATTTTTTCTCTACCTTGTGTTTTGGTGTAGGTGCAGGATTGGCTTCCTGGCCTGTTTAGACTGGTGTCCTTTCTTTCTCAATTATAGAAATTACTTTTATTGAAACATTTTGTACATGAGTGCTGATAAATGAGGATATTTTTTCCTTCCTTTGAAATACTACAATAGACATTATAGGTTTCACCTCTATAGATTAATGGGGGGCCAAATGATAATTCTTGTTTTTTCTCCCCTAGGAATGTCAATTCTACCTTCTCAATCTCATCCACACTCACCAACACAAGATGACTGCATAGTTGTACCTTGGTGGTGGAATTGAATAGTATCCTTTTCATATCCTCCTTTTTTAGGGGACTGATGTTCCAAATGGTAGTGTTAGACACATCCTTAACCTTTACTATATATGCTTGTGGAGTGGCACTCAGCATGTGTACTTCTAGTACACTCTAGTCTTGTTGTTACTCTTCCTCAGTTGTTGCCTCTATAGTGCCTTCCCCATGTGCTTCCTATATAGATTCATCATTAGTTACTTCAATTACCTCTTGGTGTGTGTTGACTTCACCTAATTCCATAGGTGCCTCCTCAGTAGCTTGTTGTCTTATCAGCCCATAGATCACCTTACATATTTGTTTTCTTTGCTAAACAACAACTTCAATTTTGTTCAATAAGATATTAAAGGCTAGATTATTTGGAGAATATTTCCCCTTATACTTTTTAATAGATTTTTTCATCTCATATTTGTCCAAGTTTGGCATCATTCTTATGAGTGTAGTCTCTCTAATGTTTCTCTCTGTTGTAAGACTATATTTTCACCTTTGCTCAACTCTATCATATAGGCTTTTGGGTAAAGAGTTGGCAATATCAATTGGAGTCATCTTAAAAGTTTTCATTATGGCATATATAGAATCTTCTACTTTATCCATATCTAACTACCCAACTTTATCAAACTCAACATGTGTAAATCTACTTAAATTGCAATTATTCTTGATGTTTTCACACAAGTTATCCAAATCAAAAGTGGGATTATGACTTGCCACTTTGAATTGGTTGTTATCATCTAACTTGGTCCTCTCCTCAGTTGATGTAGCTTGGGCAATATATTTCCTTCTGTTTTCTACTCAGGTTCATCTTCTTTTGTAGTTGTGCTAGCTCTCTTGCCTTTAGGATTCTAAACTTCCTGAGTCTACTTGGTAATAGCTCTTGTGCTAGCCCTAGCAACAAGAACTATAGGCTTTTATTGGAAAGGTTTCACAATATTTTTTAGGTTTTCTTTCTTCTGGCTTCTTTTCTTTCCTCTTCTTCTCTTCTGTGGAAATAGGTGCTTCACTAGCTTCTTCTCCCTTGACACCTTCATCAATTTTTGCTTCCTCTTCTCCTTGCTTCTCACCTTGACCCTATCTAAGAGTAAGTGGTGCTTGGGTAGGTGCATCTTCATCATCTTCATTATCTTCTTCCTCTTCATCCCCTTCTTCCCCTTCACCAAATTGTTCCTTGAGTTTCTTCATGGGCTTATTCTTTTTGCTCATCATAGAAGTTGTCTTCAAATATATTGTTATCTTTGACTTTGCTACATCATAGTTTTGAAACAAAATAAATAGCATCATTATCTACAACCTTGTATTCTTCTTTCAATACTCTATTCTCACACAAATTTCTATATAACTCTCTTATTTCCATGTCTCTAATTCTTCCAACCTTACAAAGCGTAGCAATACCTTACATCTTGCATCATTAAAACTTGTGGCGATATCATAGATAACGCACTAGATGAGTATCCTCTATATAAAATGTTAGAAATCACCTAAAAATGTGGTTGTTTGATCTCATTACTTATCGATTTCACATTCAAAACTTCCTTTCCTTCCTTAACCACAACAACAAAAGAACTAAATGCCATAACAACAAACTAGGGTTTGCATAAATTCAAACAATGTAGCTTGGCACATGATAAATACCTTGAAAAATATAATGAATGGTGTCAAGTGGTAGTTGAATTTAGTTTGCAAATGCTTGAATAAATTTCTCCAATTCATCTTTAGCTCTTTGTGCTCTCTTCAATCTTGAATAATAGAAAATGAGTCAAAAATTAACCATATAGCCCTTAAAATTTTGTAATTAATACTCAGTTCTTACATAGTTGTAAGCTTGCCTCCAATAGAAATTTTGACTCACTTGGCTTCCAAGTAATTCCTACTAAGCTCAACAACCACAGCAAGCTCGACCAAAACTATCACCTTTAATAGCTCGGCAACCACAGTGAAACTTTTCATGCTCAGCAAGAAGATGAAAACTTATAGATTTATTCTAAGTTCTAACCAACACTTTTCATCTTACTTCATGCATATATGATCTTTTTAGAACTGAATCCTTGGAACTGATGTATAATTGAACTTTGAAATATCAATCCCACACATACCTCTTTATTCCCTAATTGGGGGTGGTGTGTTCACCTGATCCATTGGATGAAATGACCCCATCTGAGCTTGATGTGTTGTAATCTTCCTTTTTCCATCTTTTGTTCATTTTCACTCTGACTTCTTCAACATCAACCTTTCCTTTACCTTTGTTGAATTCACTTCTAGGTTCTCTTGACCTTGTTGGACAATTTTTTCTTATGTGACCAGTCTTCAAATAGCTAAAACATGTAGTTTCACTCAACAATCTACTATAGTCACTTTTGAAATGTGTTCTAATAAAAAATTTAGAAATATTTCCATACTCTTGACAATAGTGACAAATATACCTTGTATTGTAATCCCAATTGTAGGATCTGTTAGTATGGTTTACCTTGGCTTTCATGTTTGATGACTAGTTAGGCTTTGATCTGTACTCATATGCTTTGTGTCTATCCTTCTTACAATTGTAGCAGTTACCTTCAAATATTTGTGCTTGATGCCTTTCTCCTACATTCATGTGCCTAATTTCCTTGATTGTTACACTCGTAACAGCTACCCATTAATTTCTTCATAGGGTTTTGATTTGCATTGTTGCTTTTGTAAACATTTGTTGTATGACCTATCTTTCCACACTTATGACAACTAGATTTGTAGTTCTTACCTTTGTTGCTTCTTTTTTAACCACTTTTAGATCATTCTTCTTCTTCAGTACTTGTGTAACCCAATCCATTAGTATCACTATTAGATCTAGGAGATCTCAACAATTGCTCAAAATACTTGATGGCTTCACTAGTTTTGTTGAAACTTTTAGCAAATTATTTTTCTCTTTTCAAATCATTTCTTAGTTGTTCATTCTACAACTTTAGTGTTGTGATATCAATATCTTTTCCATTCAATTCATGATTGCCAATCATCATCTAATTCAATGTTTCAAGTTGCATGTGAGCAATCCTATTCACCTCTGATGTCTTCTCTTTTAGTTTGTTGGTCAATATCCTTTTGTCATCTTCAATCATGAGTTTTTCTTCTTCAACTTTTTTTTCTACCCAGTCACCTCACAAACAAATGTTGATTGGACTTCTTTTTCTGTCTTAAGATTTCTGACCTCTTTAGTTAGGACACTATTCTTTCCATCAAATCTGCAACTAATGCATCAAATTCACTTGTGTTTCCATCTGTAAACAATTCAATAGTGTCAATCTCTTGGTATGTGTGTCATTCTCTTCAATAGCTATCTCTTTCCTTCTCTTTAGTGAGTGCTTCAACTCATCTCTAGATTCATTCAGCTAATGTAGGGAAAGCTAGACTTCTATCTATATATTCTTAGTAGTCTTTCCCAACTTGTAATCTTTCCTCAAAGTTGCAAAGCTTTCCTTTCTAGAGAACCAATTCTCTGATACCAATTGTTGGAAATATAATAGGGAAAGTAAACTCCAAAGGGGGGGCTGGGGTGAATCATTGCTTCAAAACTTTAACCACAAATTCATTCCCACACATCCATCTCACAATTTGCATATAAATTGAAATAGCTAGATAAACATATCCATCCATAATATGAAAGAAAATAACATTGAACACATGTATGACACAAGATATTTGGTTAACTAGAAACCCTCCAATGAGAAGGTAAAACTAGGGTGGAGATTTCACCCACAAATCTCCACTACTGCAGTAATAAAGTGTATCTAATGAAGGCTATAATATTTGATCATAAACTATGATCTACCCTATGAAAGGTATGCCATGTTAAAGGCTTACGGGATTGTTAGATCTTAACCTGTTAAAGGATTTCAGCACCCTATTAGAAGTGTGCCTAATTAAAGAACTTTAACTTACAATGAAGTAAGCATAAATGATTTACAATAGCCTATTAGGACTACTCTATTAAGAGATTTAATTGATTCACTTGCTAGAATGTCTCAACAATGATCCTTTGGTTAGCACTCTACTGCTAGATAATAGATCACCTCTTTCCCGATGTGTACTTGTCGTCCTTATGAAGACTTAGGTGAATTAGGGTTAGGTACAAATCAACGATTGTGATTCACCTATTTTTCTAATTAGAAAATCCCCTCAATTGATTAGTTGCATGTATGGAATAGGGATACTCAATATAGATTCATCCTTATCATCTTAGAACCACAAAAAAAATCCTTAAGTCTACTAAAAAATGGTTTATATAAAAGTTTGTGCCATTACAAATAACTATATCCAAAACTATTTATGTGGCACTTGAAGTGCCTAATGCTCGGCATCCACTATATATTCAATGTTGTAACTTGGCCTCTGATTGACTTGGCATCTATTGATCTCTCAACATCTAAATGACTTGACATCTATTGTCTACTTAGTACTTAAGTGACTTGGCACTTACTAGTTAGTTGGAACATATTGTATATCTAACAACTTACACTCGACATACACTACTTGTTTGGTGTGAACTAAGAAAATGACTTAAGTGTGTTGTCATTCATATGTCAAAACCAATATGAGATTAATAGTGTACACATATACATATATATATATATACATATACATGTGCATACACACACATACACATACACATACACATACACATACACATACATATATACATACACATATGCATATACATATTCATATTCATCTACATATTATAGATGAACCTAAAACAAAATTGTAAAACTATAGTCTAAAACCTTTCTCATGAGATAATGTGTCATGAGCTCTTCATCAATGGGATGGAACCTAAATCGAAGAGGTAATTGTGCATCAACCTTGCCATGATTGTAACCAAAGTTAAGAGCCTCTGTTATTGAATTTTATTCCCAATAAAATTTATTAATATTCATCAATAGTATGTAGCATTCATCAGTTAGGATAAATATGAGAAGAACCTCCTTATAGCAATATCGTGAGAATGCTCGAAATAACAGAATACAAAGTGATAGCAGAACTCAGAATAAATCTACTGATCGCAGGCCACTTCGAGGGGGTAACCTCCTTTGAGCAAGCTCAATACAATAAATTCGTTCGTGCCCATCAAGGGCCTCAACCTATTCTTATATACTGGGTACGATCTAGAAAAGTAATACTACCTATGCATGTGGGATAATAAAATAAACTCACGGAACGACTTACAAAGCATATGCGTCCAACAACTCTACTCTAACAAAATAAACAGAAGGAACACACAGGTTCCTAACATCCCCTCTCCCTTAGAAAAAAGCTTTGTCCTCAAAGCTTAAGGTGTGGAAATTGTTGTTGAATCTGAAGAAGGGGTTCCCAGGTAGCATCCTCTGGTTGCATGCCATGCCACTGAATCAAGACCTCAAAGATGGAGCGAGAGCGAAGCTGGCGAGTGCGCTGGTCAATGATTGCCACCGGCTCCAGGATAATGGATCCTTCCGTATCCATTTCAGGGAGAGTAGTTTGTGCTCTAACAGTGGTACCCAGAACTTTCTTTAGACAAGAAACATGAAAGACTGGATGAATGCGGGAAGAAGGAGGAAGTTCCAGTTTATAAGCAACTGAACCAATCTTCTGCAGAACCTGATAAGGCCCATAAAATTTTGGGGCCAGCTTATGACGCCCTTTCAGCTTTAGGGAGGATTGTTTGTATGGCTGTAGACGAAGAAAAACCATATCCCCAACTTGAAATGAGCGCTCAGAACGGTGGTGATCTGCTTGTTGTTTCATCCGATTACGGGCCATGTGAAGATTATCCTGTAAGGTACGAAGAATCTGATCCCTGCTGCGGAGAACTATGTCAACTGCCTGGACTGGTGAGCTGTTGGGAGTGTAGGGAAGGAGCACTGGAGGTGCCTGACCATAGACTGCTTCATATGGAGTCATTTTAGAGGCAGTGTGGTAAGAGGTATTGTACCACCATTCAGCTAAAGGGAGCCACTTGGCCCACTGATGTTGCTGTTTGGAAGTGAAGCAACGAAGATAAGTTTCCAAGCATTTATTGACAATTTCCGTTTGACCATCAGTTTGTGGGTGATAGCCCGAACTCATCTTCAGTTTGGTGCCAGTTTTCTGAAACAGTTCAGTCCAAAAATGACTGGTAAAAGTTGCATCATGATCAGAGACAATGGAAGAAGGGAGTCCATGAAGATGAAATATCTGGTCCATGAAGATTTGTGCAACAGAGGAGGCAGTATAGGGGTGGCTGAGGGCACAAAAATGACTATATTTCGAGAGACGATCAACCACAACCAAGATCACTGTCTTGCCACCGGATTTAGGAAGCCCTTCAATGAAATCCATAGAAATATCAGTCCAAATCCGTGTAGGGATGGGCAATGGTTCGAGCAAGCCAGGAAGGAGGGTCGTTTCACCCTTGTGGCGTTGGCAAGTATCACATTTAGCCACCAGCTGTTGAATCGTCTGTTTCATTCCTTTCCAAAAGAAGTTTCTCCTTGCTCGCTCATAAGTTTTGAGGAAGCCTGAGTGCCCTGCTGAAGGAGAAGCATGGAGTTCATAAAAAATAGCCTGATGTAGAGCTGGGTTCTGAGGAAGCACTAGCCGACCCTTGTATCGAAGAGAAGCACCATCCCAAGAGTAATGTGGTATAGCAGAAGGATTATTGGCTAGCTGGTGAATGGTTTGAGATAAAGAAGAGTCACTGTCATAGCCCTACTGAACAGACGCTAACCAATTGGGAATGGGCTTAGAAATAGCGGAAAGGGAAGCTTGATTATCAAATGTGCGAGAAAGAGCATCTGCCACAATATTCTCCTTACCCTTCTTGTAGGTGATCTCATAATCATACCCCATGAGTTTGCTGACCCATTTCTGTTGTGTAGGAGAGGATACCCGTTGTTCCAGGAAGTATTTCAGACTTTGGTGATCGGTTCTGATGCAAAAATGACTCCCTAAGAGGTATGGCCGCCACTTCTGTACAGCATGCAAAATAGCCATCATTTCTTTTTCATAAGTAGAGAGGGCTAGATTCTTACCAGAGAGGGCTTTGCTAGTGAACGCAATAGGATGGTCATCTTGCAGGAGAACAGCACCCAATCCATTGCCGCAAGCATCACTCTCAATAGTGAAGGGTTTGGAAAAATCTGGCATCGCGAGAACAGGTGTACTGCACATAGCCTGTTTCAGTTGTTCAAATGCAGTCTCAGCAACAGGGGTCCAGGAGAAGGCATCCTTTTTTAACAGAGCTGTCAATGGTGCTGCAATTTTTCCGTAATCTTTGACAAACTTGCGGTAGTAGCCAGTCAACCCCAAAAAACCCCGAAGGCTCTTGGGAGTTTTAGGATGCGGCCAAGTTTTCATGGCATCTATTTTTGTAGGAAAAACCCGCACTCCATGGTGTGCAACAATATGCCCGAGATACTCCACTTCCTCCTGGCCAAACACACATTTAGATATTTTTGCACAGAGTTGATGATCAGAGAGAAGTTGCAAGACAAGCTCCAGATGATGGAGATGCTCAGCCCAAGTTTTGCTATATATGAGGATATCATCAAAGAAGACTAGAATGAATTTCCGGAGGTATGGTCGAAATATGTTATTCATCACTGCCTGAAATGTTGAAGGAGCATTCGTGAGGCCAAAGGGCATGACTAAAAATTCATAGTGACCATCATGTGTGCGGAAGGCAGTTTTAGGTATATCCTCCTCATTAACCCGAATTTGATGATACCCAGAACGAAGATCTAACTTGGAGAAAAAATGAGCCCCATGAAGTTCATCAAGAAGTTCATCAACAACTGGAATGGGAAACTTGTCCTTTATAGTGAGATGATTAAGTGCTCGGAAATCAATGCAGAGTCGCCATGACCCATCTTTTTTGCGAACAAGCAGAACTGGAGAAGAAAAGGAACTGGTACTAGGGCGAATAATACCTTGCTTCAGTAAGTCACGGACAAGTATCTCGATTTCGGTCTTCTGATGAAATGGGTAGTGGTAGGGCCTGATGTTGGGCGGAACACTGCCAGGAAGGAGCTGAATACGGTGGTCCTCTGGACGAGAAGGAGGTAATCCCACAGGTTCAGCAAATATACCAGAATACTTGTCCAAAATGTGTTGGAGATCGGCAGGAGTACTAGAGACTGCTGATGGCTGCATCTGAATGGAATGGAGCTGAGCGATGACACCATGTGAATTCTTCTTAAGAAGTTTTTCCATACGGTGTGAACTGATGATGCTGAGAGACCCTGGTTGTAAGCCTTTCAAAGTGTGTTGGTGCCCCTCGGCTGAAAACTGCATCCAAAGTTCAGCAAAATCCCAGAGAATGGGGCCAAGAGTGCGTAACCATTGGGCACCCAAAACCACATCACAACCACCTAAGGGTAAGGCAAACATGTCAGAGTGCATGTTATAATCTCCAATAGAGAGACGCACATTGCGACATTTCCCTTTACAAGGTAAAGTGCCCCCATTGGCAATCATGACTTCAAAGCTAGAGCAGGGATGGATAAAGCAATCAGCCTGTTTGGCTATTCGTGGATCAATGAAGTTATGAGTGCTACCAGAATCAATGAGTATAGTAAGAGGGATCTTCTTGAAGAAACCCTGGACCCGCATGGTTTGTGGAGTAGTGACTCCTGCCAAAGCATGGACAGATATCTCTGGTGGAGCTTCTGGGGAAGGAAGTTCAGGCTTGTGAGGCTCAACCTCAGCATCCACTGTTTCCTGAGCATCTACATATTCTTCCAGTTCCGGTGGAGAATCCACATCCAAGAGATAGAGCTTTTGCTGAACACATCTATGGCCCCGAGACCATTTCTCATCACAATTATAACAAAGCCCTTTTTCTCGCCTAACTCGCATCTCTGTTTCAGACAAGTGCTTGATCGGAGTAGTTCTGGGAGCTGGTATGACTGGAGGGTTGTGAGAACCTGTATTTCTGAATGGAACAAAATTAGATCTGGAGCATTGTAGAGCACTAATCTTGTCTTCCGCTAACTTAGCCAACCCAAGGGCTTCCATCATTGTAGTAGGTCGAAACATTTTGACTTCTGAGCGAAGTGCATCCTTCAGACCACTGACAAAACAACTACGGAAGAATTCATCAGACAAGCCCTCTGTGTGATTAGCTAATTTTTCAAACTCTGTCTGGTATTCTCTTACAGTGCCTGTTTGACGCAGTTTAGTGAGTGCTCCTGTGAAATCATCAAAGGAACTAGGGCCAAAGCGCTCCAAAATGAGGGTGCACAATTCGCTCCACGTTGGGCCTACATTAGCCTTGATGTACCAACGGAACCATTGAAGAGCTTCATGTTCCAAATGAAAAGATGCAAGGGAGACTTTGTGGTTATCCAAAGTATTATGCAAGCTGAAATACTGCTCTGCCCTATAGATCCATCCAGTCGGATCAGAACCATCGAAGCGTGGAAAATCAAGCTTTGGTCCACGGAAATTGCCAGAAGAGGACCCAGTATCTCCTGAATGGTTTCGGCTCATGGCTGACTGCTGAAAGTTAAGACCCAGAATTTTGTCATCCAGATCTTGAAGTCTGGTTTTGAGGGATGCAATTTCCTCTTCCATGATTTTTGCTCCTGTACGCGTAACAACCATAAAACAAGGGTTTTTTGTTTTTTTTTTTTTTTTTTTTTTTTTTTTTTTTGTTTTTTTTTTTTTTTTTTTGAAATGGGTAGAAGATGAGAAACAAAAACTTTTTTAGTTACGGCAAACTTGGATTTGGGTAAAACTCATATAGGAAATGGGTGTTCGACGGGTGGTGGGAGACTATCTGGGGACAAGGGAAAAAGAAAAATGAGGGTTTCAAGGGTAGGGAGGCGAAATGAGGCGAACAGTCCAAGAGGGATAAGGGAGCAAAATGAGGAATTGAATCTTGTGGCTCAGTTTGGTGGCGATTGGATGAGAGGTGAAAAAGATAGGGCAAACCCTAAAATTAGATAAATGAGGGATTTAGGGCTTTGATATGTAAAATTTGGGGTTGGGTCGCCAAGGAAGGAAGTATGTGAAATGATATTGCAGACGTTCTGCGGAAGTATGAGCAGAAACAGAAAGCAAACAAGGAAGCTACGACTAAAAAACAGAAAAATTTTTACTCTTTTTTTTTTTTTTTTTTTTTTTTTTTTTCTGAACAGTCGACTTAGAAAAATTCACTCACAGACAGAACAACTGAAAAGAGTTATTGCAATAACAAGAGATATTAGAAGTGAGAGGAACCTGAAGGCCACGACAGAAAAAAAATTTGATGTAATTTCCACCCAGCGAGCCCAAGAGAGTGCTCTGATACCAGATGAGAAGAACCTCCTTATAGCAATATCGTGAGAATGCTCGAAATAACAGAATACAAAGTGATAGCAGAACTCAGAATAAATCTACTGATCGCAGGCCACTTCGAGGGGGTAACCTCCTTTGAGCAAGCTCAATACAATAAATTCGTCCGTGCCCATCAAGGGCCTCAACCTATTCTTATATACTGGGTACGATCTAGAAAAGTAATACTACCTATGCATGTGGGATAATAAAATAAACTCACGGAATGACTTACAAAGCATATGCGTCCAACAACTCTACTCTAACAAAATAAACAGAAGGAACACACAGGTTCCTAACAAAATAAAATAATGTCACTTTAGGAATGTATGCAACACTCTTTGTTCTATGTCATTTGATTTGAAATATCTCCAACCCTTATTATGAATTAGGTCCAATTAGGTGTCATAATGGGATCCCAATGGGTTATGAGGGGCCCTAAAGGATATCATGAGGAATTAAAGTTTCTAGTCACAAAAGAGATCATCTTCTTAATTTTCTCCAAAGAATTTATTATGTTGCTTGTGACATTGATATTTGTCTAATGTTTTTCCCAATACGTGTCCCTTTAATACATTTTATTTCAATGACTTCAATTCAAATTTGAAATTTTATGTTATTAAAATTTTTAAATTTATATATTAAAGGGAGGACTGTATAATATGGTATGTATAGAAGGAAGAAAGGTATGTCTCTACTTAACCTTTGGAAAATTTGAAATGTGGGTTATGGGGAGATTTTCTATTCACGAGGTAATTTTCATGCCTAGATATTTGGGGGTATTTAGTTCTACAAGGCCATTAAACATAAGGAATTTAAGTTTCATGATGTACACATTTAATGAAGACCACCACCTAGTGCGGCTACTCTAGGAGTTGATAATATAAAATATTCATACTGCATCAAACAAGAGTTGAAGTCTATTATACACACAAATTTATATGACAATATGAAATGTAATGGGTGGGTTAAGATTATTCACACATAATTTGTGTACCAAAATAGGTTTATATTGTTAAATTTGATTAAAGATCAACCCCATAGCTCCCAAGAATCACCTACATGCAAACACATGTTGCATTAAGAGAGAAGAAAATGTTATGGAGGGTGGAATTGCTAGATCCCTAGATGATACATTCTTGATGAGAAAAAAAGTAGATTGCTATTATCAAAAATTAATTAATAAATTACAAAGAGATCAATATTTATAAAAGGATATCAAAACCCTAAAAGGTAAAACATAGGTTGCATGATAATAATTAATAAAAGAATTAATTATTGTATGCCCAAAGTTTAGCTTAAGTAAACTAGAGATAATAAGTGACTTAATAATTAAATCAGTATAATTTAATTAATAAGAAAATAATTTATTACTCTAACTCCCCCCTTTAAGATAAACTTAGGGAGTAGTTAAAAACCTAGAAGTTACTACTCAAAGTAAATTTGGGTCCCAGCAATAAAGGCTTGATGAGGTACTCAAGCACAACCAAATCTCTGAAAAGAGGAGAAATGGAGAAAACCGCATGAGAAAAACCCTACTCCAAAAAGAGATGGAAATAATGCTAAAAAAAACTAGTGAAAGCCTAAAGAAGACTCCAAACTAGGGAATGTCCTAGAAAATAGGAACAAAATCATGAAGAACAACACTAAAGCATGAAGTTGCAAACGCTGCCAAATTGTTGATCTAAAGAACCTCCACTATATAGAACATGACTAGGTAGAGAAGACTAAGTCTGAAGAGAAGATCAACCAAAGATGGAAGGTATCTTCATGGCCTCCAAAAAAGGGAATGAAAGAATATCTATATGGTAAATGATCCATTCACCAAAATGCATAGGTATCTAGCCACTGCAATCATGTAGTACATAGGATCAAATATTGAATACATAGCTCACTCCATTGAACCAAGAAAACAATAGAACCAACATAGCCCCCTATAATTCTAAGAGGTAAGATATGAACAGTAAAACTAAATGTAATATCTCTTGTAGAAAGAACTAGGAACATCGAGAGCGTAAAAGAAGTACAAACACCTATAATGGCATGTGTCATCAACACATCATGAGGCTAATATCATCGAAGGAACACTCACTTGACAAAGGAAGATGGTAAATCTTGAAAAAATGAAACTCCCCAAGGAAATTTATAATGTAGTACAAGTACAAAAAAGCACAAAGATGTGCAAGATCCAAAAACGTAATAGAGTGACACTTTATCTTAGTGTGATTGCAAAAATACTACAAAAGGATGTTGACAAAGATCAAAAGAGACATAAGGCTAATACAATAGAAAGTACAACCCAAGAAAAATCATTAAAAAAAAAAATATTGATCTCCAAACCTAAAATAGCTAAGGTATCTATTAGAATGCAAAGGACCAAAAAAATGAATGGGGTGTGCATGGAGCAAAATTTGGAAAATAGAATGTCTCAAGATATGTCTCCTTGAGTACAAAATATAACCTTTGAATTTGACTACATAAACTAGAAACCAAATAGAATAAAAATTCAAATGAATTTCACCATCATGATGGGCTCAAAATTATCTTTCCAATGATATTTTTTTGCAAAAAACAAAGTCTAGATGAGCAAGTTACGGCCAAAAAACCACATGTAGGTCAAAAAAGAGTTGGATGGGCTCAAAATAAATTTACTACCTTAAGATCCATGCCAAAAGGCATAGGAAACTGTGCACACTAGTACCACAAATTACCTAAGGAACCATGCCATTTTCTTATAGAACTATCTCAATTTGAGTGCCAAAAATCTTGATTTGCATATAAAATATCTCGATCTGCGAATCATTTGTGTGCCAAAATCTCAGTTTGCATACTAAAATTCTTGATTTGCATGCCAAAAAAGTCTTAAGTTTTAAGACAAAAAATCTTGATTAACATGCCAAAAATCTTAATTTGCATGCCAAAAATAAGAAAATTATTGCCTCGAGAATTGTGCCAAAAAATTAGAGCAGTATTTTTTAGCCTCAAATTCCAACTGTGTCCAAATTAGACAAAATTTATATGAAAATAGGGGTTTTTGGATTCTCTAAGCTCAAGGGTGATCTTTGTTTGGACTCAAAGTGACCCTAAAATGAGTGACCCATATATTCAATACAAAATAACTCTGAAAAATGAAACCCTTTGAGAGAAAAAGCCTAAATCTGAAAGCCAAGCCAAACTTCTCATAAGCTAAACAAGGGCATAAAGATTTGAAACTCTGATACCATGTTGAATTTGATGATAGATCAACCCAATAACTCCTAAGAATCACCTACAGGCAAGAACTTGTCATAGAAAGAGAGAAACAAAAGCTATGGAAGCTGGAATTCCCAAATCCATAGATGAGACATTCATGATGAGCAAAAAAGGAGATTTCTATTATCAAAATTGAATTAATAAATTACAAAGAGATTAATCCTTATAAAAGGAGATCAAAAACCTAATAGGTGAAACTTAGCTTGCATGATAATAAAAAAAAAATTTATTGAAATCATTTACAAATCTTGTGCCTATTCAAGAAACAACATGAGACTTACAATCTTATTCAAGCTCCTTATGAGCAGCCACACTATAGAAAAAAATTGGAAGACCAAGAGTCACAACTTAGAATCCACCTTTTACAATGACACAAATACAACCAAAAGAAGATCAAGAGTGACAACTTAGAATTACACAAAGATGTCCCTCTTGGGATTTGAATTAGGGTCTCCACATTGAAAACTCATTGTTTCAACCAACTAAGCTAAACCCCTTAGATGTTGCATTCTAATAATTAATAAAAGACTTAATTATTATATGCCCAATGTTTAGCTTAAGTAAACTAGAGATAATAAGTGACTTAATAATTAAATCAATATGATTTAATTAATAAGAAAATACTTTATTACTCTAACATATATTAGAGTATATAATATAAGTATATACATACAATATATATGATAATTTATGAAAAAAATGTGTACACAAGATTAGATAGACATAATTTATGCATCCAACAAGATTTATAGTATATATAGACAATATAGATGATGATGATGATAGGATAAGAAATGGGTGTCTGAGATTACACTGATATAATTTGTATATCAAACATGAGCTATAATGGAGGAGGTAGTATATAAACATAATTTAGATGATACTATGAGAATAAATGGGCATGTGAGATTATCTAGGCATCATTTGTGTATAGGAATATGTTGCTATATGAATATACACTCAATATTAATTATGTAAAAATTATCATTGGAGATCAAATGGGTTGTTAGATTATACACACAGTGAATAGTAGAGGAGGAAATTGAACATACCAGGGAGGTCCCAAGGCTCATAGTTGTTGAGGTCCACTTCAGCAATGATACTTCCTAAAAAAATATTGTATAAAATATTTCTCATGTGGTAATGTGTTTCTTTTTACACATGAATCTTTATGGTGAAACGTATCTTTTAAAAATAATAATTTAAAAGTATGTATACACAGAATTTTAAACAATTATGGTCCAGTTGTTGTGCACTTATGGTCCAAACAAAGAAATCAATTCTTATATAATTTTTTAGCTATGCACTTTTTTGCATATGGTTCCAAAAAAAAGTGCAATTATAGTGCAACAAAGACATCATAAAAAGAAAATTTCAGCCTCCTGATCCTTAAAACACTTGCACTTTGTTCCTTCATCAGATACTATAGGTTATAATTGTGCATCACTAATGCAACTAAAGTATCCACGCCCATTATTTCCCTACAATACCTAATCCTCATTAGTTCTTACTATAATAATTAGTTATTATGATATTTTTAAATAAAATTAATAGTTGTATCAACAATCCTTTTCCTATTTGTGTAATATTGATGCCCAAGATTAGTTTGTATGTTCAAGGTCTTTAACAAACATGGGCTAGCACCACATTGACATTTTGTCACATTCATGAAAGCCATCAACGCTACAATATCAAAATACATTTGTTACTATACATGAGGGAACACATATTCATGAGACATTTAGTGTTTAATGCTAGAAATAATAGTAGATCTAATGATAAAGTAAACCTAAGAAAAAGTTGTTGAAGAAGATTGGTGCAATGAGGAAGATTGGTGAAACCTATCATGGAATAATCATTATTTTGTTACTGATGTCAAACCTTCTACTTTTTTGTGAGATAATTGCTACTTTGTTCTAAATTCTATCATTTGATTAATTGATGAAGAGGATTTGAAAAGAAATGATAACAAGAGTACCTAGAGAAAGGTTGAGTTATATGATGTATAGAAGAAGCACTAAGACCAAGTAAGACTTTGATGATATAATGTATTGTTTATCTACTTAAGACTATAATGAAATGGTACTTGAGCTAAGACTAATCGAAGACTAAGAAAAGAAATGTGTCTGCCAAGCCCAACCAAGTAAATAGTGGAAGTTGAGAAAGTTGATGCAAGCGAGCAAAAAGTTAGTTGAAGCCAAGGAAAGTAAGTTCAATATGTGTCGAGTGAAGAAATTCTAATGTCTATCGAGCACTAGTAAAGACTTAGTGTATATCAGGAAACCTAGTGTTGATCAACCATCATAATATATTGATTGCCAAGCAAACAACATGTTATTGGTAACTGCAAATAAAATGAGTTTGATTGAAGATTTGACAAATCTTAGCTAACAAAGTTGATTTCTTGAATTGTGTGAAGCATGTGGAAGATAAGTATGATGATTTGGTGGCATAGAATTCAACATAAATTGTATGAAGACAAATTTTAAAAGGATTCTAAGAGAAATTTCTACATGGTAATAAAAAGTAAAAGTGGGTAGATTTAATGAATTTGGTAAGATGGACAATTGTGCTTACGCAGAAAAAGATCTAAATTCTCTATTTAAGGAGATAAAAGGACAAAAGGAAATTGTTATAGTGTGAACTAGTAATAGACAAGGAGTCTTGTGGTGTTGCTTCATTTGGTGGTTGAAGAGATGAATCTATAGATGGAATACTAAGAAAGAAGGCTTAAGGAGGTAAAGGCTTGAAGGGTGAACAAGCTATTAGAGATTAAGGAGATTGAATGGCAAGAAGAATGGAGGATTGAAAAAATGATCTATAATATGCAATTGAGTTGTTTTGTTATCAGATCAAGTCATACTATTACTTTCTAACAACTATATTAGTCTAGAAAAATCCTAAGAATTAGGGTTGACCTAACAATCATGAGTAAATCCTTTACCAGGGTGACATTCTAATGGAGTGTTATAATGTCCTCTAACAAGGCTCATTCCTAATAGGGTGATTGAAATACTTTAATCAAGGTCACATTTAATAGTGTGCATTGTAACCTTTAATAGGGTTGGCTCCTCATAGAGCTCACTTCAAAAGAGTGAAATTTGGTAGCATGTTACTAGTGGTTTTTGGAAAATTAGGTTTCCACGTAAAATCCTTATGTCAAATTGTGCAAGTTCCAATTTGAATCATTATAAAAGAGAAACTATAGTTCTAAAGTTGATTTTTATTTTTAATTGTTCTAGCTATATATGTTATCTATAACATAGTCTGAGATCAAAGGAAAATAATTTTATTTCCATATAGTTTTGTGGTGGGAACTAGACCCCTAATTTTCAATAGCTAAAAAATTATCTTTAAAAATTAGGAAGACATATCAATTCTTATTCCAAATAATTATAAAAAATTATAATCCTAAACTTCATCATTTTCTACACATTTCATTAGTTTACTTCATTTTCAAATTCAAAATAATAATACCAATTTTATGCCATTGAATGTGAATAGTTATACTTTTGTTAGCTCTTTTCTTTAGAAAAGGCAGATACATGTTTGCGCTTTTACCCTTACATCCCTGATTCAAAGTGTGTAAAGGAAATCTTGAAAACTTTTGGTATGGAAGATTCAAGACTAGTTAGTACTCCTATGGTGATAGGACATAAACTATCCAAAACTAATGATTTTTCTTAAATAAATCAAACATTGTACATATTCATGATTGGAAAATTGCAATATGTAGTTCATATAAGACCTGACATTGCACTAGCTATTGGGATTGTTGCAATATTTTCTACAAGTCCTAAGGAGAATCGCTTAATGACTATTAAAAGGATTATGAGATACTTGAGAGGTACATAAGACTATGGTCTATTGTACAAGAAAAATGACAAGTTTGAATTGAGAGCCTCTATAGATGTTGATTGGGCTAGAAACATTGATGATAGAAAAATTACAAGTGGAGGAGCCTCTTTCTTAGGAAAAAGATTGGTTACTTGGACCAGTGAGAAAAAGAAGTGTATTTCATAATCTATTGCTAAATCTAAATATGTAGTTTTTGTTGTAAATTGCACAAATGTAGTGCAGATCAAATAGTTACTCAGATGATAAAAGAAGAAATTATTGAACCTGTGGTCATTTACTATGACAATACAAGTGATATAAACATATAAAAGAACCCTGTGATGTATACAAATACAAAGAACATTGCAATCAAGTATCATTACTTGAGAGAGTTGGTCCAAGATAAAGAAGTGAGATTGGAATATGTGAATACAAAGGAATGGATAGCTAATATATTCACAAAGGCTTTACCTAAAGATGAAAATGAATATCTTAGAGGTAAACTAGTGGTGATACCCCTATCCAAAGCTACTTAAGAAGAAAGTGTAGTGCCCTTCATCAACTAAGTTGAATAGTATATTTTACAACTTGATGTATTCGATCTTACTTTAAGACCTGTCTAAAGTAAGGAAGGATCTTAAAAAAAAGACTTATAGTCACATGCAAGGTGACAGCTCAGAGAACCTAAATTATTGATATCTGTATGAGAAGATTTCAAGTCTTTGGCATTGTTGTCAAAGAGGGAAAGTTTACTACAAGTATGGGGGATTAAGTACTAGAAAAAGAGAGAAATCAGAAAGAGGGAGAATGTGAAAGAGAAAGAGGAAGAGTTATACTGAATATCAAAAAAAGAGAGAAATTGTAGCCTATATAGAAGAAGTATAGATACTAAAAGAGGGAGAGATTTCAATACAAGATATTAAGTTTGTTTTGGTATTGTTCTGGGTATTGGTCTTCCATCAATGCCAAAGAGGGAGATTGTTGAAGAAGATTGTCACAACGAGGATGACTGATGAAAGCTATCATGGAACAATCATTATTTTGTTACTGATGTCAAACTTGCTACTTGTTGGTGAGATAATTGCTAATTTAGTCTGAATGTTATCATTTGAATAATTGATTAAGAGGATTTGAAAAGAAAGGATAACAAGATTACCTAGAGAAAGGTTGACTTATATGATGTAAAGAAGAATCACTAAGACCAAGTAAGACTTTGATGATATAGTGTATTGTTTATCTACTTAAGGCTATAACAAAAGGATAATTGAGCTAAGACTAGAAGAAGACTAGGCAAAGAAACAGTTCAATATGTGCCAAGAAAAGAGAAATCTAGTGGGTGCCAAGTGAAGAAATTTCAATGTGTTTCGAGCACTACTAAAGACTTAGTGTATGTTAGGCAACCTAGTGCTAACTGAGCATTAGAGGATAGTTATTTTTGAGAAAATAGCATGTTACTATCGAGTGCTAGTAAAATGAGTTTGATCAAAGATTTGATGATTTGAACCAATAAAGTTGATTTCTTGAATTGTGTGAAGCATGTAGAAGAAAGTATGATGAGCTGGTGACAAGAATTCAAGCTATACAATTTGAAGACAAATTTGAAGAGGATTATAAGAGAAGCTTCTAGAAGGGAATAAAATGGAAAAGTGGTTAGATTCAATGAATTTGACCTAACCTTAAGATGGACAATTATGGTTAAGTGGAAAAAGATCTAAATTCTCTATTTAAGGAGATCATAGGCTAGAAGCAAAGTGTCATGTAGTGTGAACTAGAGATAGACAAGGAGTCTTGTGTTGCTTCATTTGATGGCCAAAGGGATGAATCTATAGATATCATGCTAAGAAAGAAGGCTTAAGGAGGTGAAGGCTTGAAGGGTGAACAAGCTATCAAAGATGAAGGAGATTGAATGTCAAGTAGAATGGAGGACTAAACAAGTGATCTATAATTTGTAAGTGAGATAAATCAAGTCCAACATTACTTTCTAACAACTGTATCAGTCTGGATAAATCCTTTGAATTAAGGTTGACCTAACAATCATGAGTAAATCATTTAATAGGGTGAGATTCTAATGGAATATTCTAAACTCCTCTAACAAGTCTCACTCCTAATAGGGTGATTGAAATCCTTTAATCAAGGTCACATTTAATAGTGTGCATTGTAACCTTTAACAAGGTTGGCTCCTCATAGAGCTCACTTCAAAAGAGTGAAAATTGGTAGCATGTTACTGGTGGTATTTTCCAAATTGGGTTTCCACATAAAATTCTTGTGTCAAATTGTGGGAATTATTTTGTGGTATTTCATATTTACATTTATGCAAAGCTCATTTGACCTAGGATAGTAATATACTATGGTTTGAGATATTGGATGATCAATGCATGCACAAGTATTTGTTGAGTATTGAAAAGTTTTATCTATACATTTGGACCTTGGATAACTAATTCACCCCTCTCTTATATATTCTAAAATCATTCCAACAAAAACTACCAAATTAGCCTTTCAAGAATGTCTCATGTCTCCATTTTGGTCTTGAATCATCTTATATTTATAGATTTTCAAAAAGGGGTGGGGTAGAGTTCATATTTTACCATAGTTTCTTGAGGATAAAATGAGGTCTACCAAGGTTAAGAAATCCATAAAGGGAAATTCACTATGAATTAATATTTAAAATGTCATAAAAAATGATATATGGGGATAATTTCTCAATTTTTATTTTTCCCTTTTGAGATATATTTCAAAAAGATGAGGATAATATTTCTTTTCTTTTCTTTTTATAATTGAGTTTCCCTTATGAAATGATTGTTTTCCTTTCGAATTGATTTACCTTTTTGAATTAATTTTTCCTTTTCAAATTGATTTTAGAATTTTGATTCTAATATGATTGAGAACTAGAAAATTAATTGGTTTAAATAAGTACATAATTATCTAATTCTTTGATTAATCCAAAGTTCTTTTGTTTTCCTCATTTCTTTAATTTTTTCCTTAAACATCACTGGTTTGATTAAAATCATGTTTTTAAAATACTACCAATTTTAGGGTGTCTACAACTAGAAGTCATTGATCATAAGAAAAGTGGCTAACAAAGTTCTTGGTGTTTTATTATTACACCATAATTACAAGTCATGGAACTGATGTAAGGCTAATGTAGGAGCATCCTAGGTGTAAGAGTAATCTTGCATCGCCCTAAAATATTTCCTTTTTAGTATTTTCTATTTTAATAAGGACTAGTAGATAGGGTGTTTACTATTTATGGGAACTTCCTATTTTTAGTCAGTTTTTCATATGAGCTCAAAATGTTCTCATTTTCTACATGGAGGTTTATTTTAGAGTTATAAGCCTACAATAAAATCTCATTACTCCAGCTTAAGTATTGGAAAGTTATTGCAGATTTTCAATGGAAAAATTTATAGAAAAATCTTAAGGCTCACTGGTGGAGGTCTTAGAGTGCCCGGATGAGGTCTATAAACTCAATGGAAGGGTGCTTGTGTAGTTCTGAGCCTATAGATCAAGAGCTAGTGTTTTTGAAAAGTGGTAATAATAGCCAATTGGAGCAATGGTTCAAGAGTTATGGACTTCCAAAGTTGGGCTACCAAAATTTCTAAAATTATTTGTCAAATATGTATTTAGCCAACTCTATATGTATTGTTATGGACTATCGACCTTAGGTCTTAAGTTTGAACATCTAGAACCTTCCTGGGAAACATAAAATTTCCTATTTAGGAAATGCTTGAACATTGTCTAGGACAACTCTAGGTGGTAGTTGGCAACTTAGTCTTGTAGATTACTATAATGAAGGCACCTATGTGGGTTAGAATATTGTACTTGTGAATTATAAGTTTGTATTTGCGGAGCAAATAAGAAGTCCATATTTTGTTCTCACATTTGCTATTGTTTCTTTGTTTCTATTATGTGTTTATGGTATTAAGGGGAACACCCTTCATCAGGTAGTATTAGAGATAGAGTTCTTGAGTGTGTGGACAGATCACTAACTGTAAGATAGCTTGCACCAAGACCATGGTTTAGGCTAAGCATGTAGATAGATCATCGATTGTGAGGCAGTTTGCAATAGGGTTTTAGCAAAAGCACGAAAATGCCTTCATGAAGAGAGCATGGTGAAAGAGTTGTAGGTGTTACACCTAAGGGTTTTAGAGTCCTCCAAAGAAAAATGTAAGCATTGGAAGAAAAAATGCATAGAGGAATAAAGCTTCTTATAAGAGATAAAAGCAAGGATGAGGATGAGGTAAAAGAAAATGTTGAAGTGGGGCAATTCTAATCCTAGAGGAAGAGAGGATTTTTAGGGCCATCTCCAAGATTGGAAAAAGACCTAAGTTTGAAGTTCCCACATTTTTAGGAAATCTTAACCCAGAGGATCTGATCAATTGTGTTGGTGTTTCAAAACTTTATAGGTTTTAAATTACCTAGATGAGAATATGGTACATCTAGGGGTAGTTAACTCCCATCTTCAACATGCCATTTTAGACATCGGGCCAACTATAAGGCTAGACCCTTCTACTTCAAGCTCTGCAAAACCTAGGCAGGTGGACCTCAAATTCAATCAATATGGTACTAGTGCAAAAACATATTCCTGAATCCATCAAAGTAAATTTAACCCTTATATCTCCTAATAAATCATGCAATAACATAGATCTATAGTAGCACATTGCAAATCTAGGAAATTCATAAGCTGAGTGAGGGTTAGACTTTTCAACATGAAAGGGAAAAAGTGTTTGCTTAATAATGTTGAATTCAACAAAACCCCTAATATGCAGCAATAAGAACTAATTGATCCTATAATTGATCAATGCCTTATCTATTTGGAAAATCCATGAATCGATTACATACATATGGATATCTAAGACATATTTGTATCTTTAGATATTTGATCTATCCATTCACCTTGTAAATAGACATTTATGTTCAATCTAAATCCCATTCTTCCCTGATATCCTCCTCAATAAACTTGCAATCATGTTGATTTCTCTAAATCATTTACATAACTCCTTGAATTATAAGCAATAATGAAACAACATACAGCCTTAAGGGACTACAACTATGACATAGGCTCTTTGTTCAAAGATCATAAAACATTGAAAATTTATTAAGAAAGGAGACAAGATCTAAAATGAAAACTCAAACACTTGTTGTTTTTTCTATGGATTTCCTTGAAATAATACATTCATATGCATGAAATTAGAACATAGAAAAACACCTAATAGATCTAAACTATATGTATTTATCTTCACTACTATTGTTCATACAAGAGAAATTTTGCTAAAGAATGGTATCTCAGATCTGAGAAAAACTCAAGATTGGAACCAATAGGTTTTATAGTGAAAACTAGAACCCCTAATGGTATCACAGCAATGAAACTTTTTCTTCCCAAAAACTAGAACACATACAATGAGAAAGAATGAGAATGATACAGAGGAGAGATGAATTCCAAGATCTACTCTATGCCTGACATCTGTCCACTTGAAATTCCCTCCTTTGTAGTGAAAAGACTCTCTCTAATCTCTCTCCCCTTTGATCTAATCTTGTTTTCATTAATCTTTTGTTAGTGATCTGAAAATATCTCTATTGAATGATGAAAACCTATTTTGTCATTAAAAATTTGAATTTCCTCCTAAAATTCTGGTAAAAATTTGAGTTTAAACTAATTGAATTTGATCAAAATCAACACCAACTGCATTTTTACCATGTTTTACCAATCTTGTAACTGCATTTTTAATTTTAGCTCATTCTACTAAGAAGGCCCCAAGTTTTACATTTCTGCCTATAACTTGAACTATTAAGCACCTGTGTGAAAAAAAAACTCCATAATCAAAAAGTTCATCTTCTCTCGATTCCAGTGATATATAATGTCTCTATATTTGCATCTTAGGAACCCCCTAAAAATCTATTTGAAAATAACTCCCTTTTTGTAACTATCTAGTCGGCAACTCATTGTTTTAATTTTTTTGGACAAAATTTAAAAAATTTCCTAAGTTAAAAGATTACGTTATATCCAGTTTGAAATTAAAATTGACATGACCCTTTTCTAAAAAAGTATTTAAAAATTCATATTTTTAAAAATATTTCATTTTCTATACTCCCTTCAATTTTGAGGTCAACCCTCCTTTGATCGGGTGCCACGTGGCATGCTTTTATTGGTTGGTCCATCACTCTGACTAGATTTCCACCACATTTCTAAGTGGGGTCCGCTAACACATATTAGCAAGGCACATTCCTGCATTCCTTAACTGGTGAGCAGCATCATTTAGCAGGCATGCACCAGCACTCTAATGTGGTCACGTGGCAGCATCCTATGAGTCTACCTCCACCTCGGCACAAACGCACTTTGGTTCATAATTTTATCTTGGCTCATAACTTGAGGTCCTTCAATCGGCCAACCACAGGCCCCACCATGCATCACATGGCTTCCAAAAGCCTTTGTGTTGTTGACACTATGTAATTGAGTGCAATAGTATTTAAATAGTTAAAATTTTCCCATATAATCAATCTAGGATAAATGTTTAACTATTCCTCTACTCACCTTTTTTCAAAATCAACTTCTTAGATCCTACTCATAGCTTCATTGCTGCTATGGTTTTCATTTGGCATGGGTTCCTTATATTATTTTGCATGTGGAGTTCCATTTTAGCATAAAGTTCCCTTAATGCACTCATCTCATTTTCATTTTCTTGCTATCCCCTTGGTTGCTAGCTCTTTGGCATGGATGTTTTCAGTTGCTTCCAGCATGGGGTTCCTTTTGACTGGCAACATCATCTTTGAACAACTCGTGTTTTCTCCCCAAGAAATCTATAACATTTTGAATTAGATCAAGAGGTGCTTTCTGTTGTACAAGTTTCTCCAAAACATCATGGTAAGGTCCATTTTCTGCTAACAATTCTGCTTCCACTTTCTTTTCAACCCACTTTTTGCACTGGGTTGGCCATGTGGTAATGGCTCATCATCACACAACTACCACTTGTTCAAAAAAAACCCTTGATTTTTCATGAGAGGGTGCAATGCTATTTCGTTAGTATCTGAATCAGATTTATATCCAAGAGCATTACTTGATGTTGCTAAGATGGCATCCAATTGTGGACCCTTTTTCAACCAACCCACCCTTTCTAATAATTTAGCATATATCTTTATTATTTCCCTAGAATGCTAGTTTGGAAAGATATCAAATCATCAGTATAAGTATCTATCAATTTTTGATAAGCCATTACAAATGTTGCCCTCATTTGCAAAATATTATATGAATTCTTCCCAATGTCATTTTCTAGTGCTTAGGGGTCTTCCACTGAGAGCAAGTGTGGATGCGTAAGGTTGAGAAATCCTCTTAGACTCTTACGGAAGAACTGTCCACCAAATCTGTAAAACATTATCGACTCCAATGCACTTGCAAATGTTTTATCAACATAACAAGAGAAGCATACGAGCCAATGCCCCCAAAATAAACCTCATTGATTCCCTTTGCTACAAGAATATTTTCAATATGAGGCATAGTGGTCTTAGAGGCAGAATTTTTGAGATCGCATCCTTAATAAATTTGGCAACCTCTGGTCCATTTTGCACATCAAAGCTGATATCAAATGCTACATTGCTTTCCTTCTCAATAAACTTGACAATCGGAACCCTATTTTTTTCGATAACTTTCATTTTATTTGCAATGGACTTTTTCTACAATGCTTTTGCGAGGGTGTTAAGGCCATTTTGAGGCACTAGCATATTAGAATTTAAGATGACCACATCAAAGTCACTTATCGACAAATACAACCATGTCTCAAATGATCCAAATATAATCACTTCATAATTGGGCCATATGAATTTGATGAATTTTATAACACATTCTATTGTTGTTGGCTGTGCTTCTTTCTCTTTTGGGGTCAGTGAAAGAAAATGACAAAAATCTATAATTTCATGGTTTAGCAATCTAATAGCCATTCAGTCATGCCCCCATAGTGGGTTCAGCTAAATTTTTTTTATTTTTGAATGAATGATCCTTAAAATTGATCCTTTGACCATCTAACATTCATTGGAATTTATTTTAAGCACTAATTGATCATTTAGACTCATTTCACATCTCATTTGCAAATTGTGATTTTTTGCTAATAGGGCCTGTCGGTTGACTTTAAAAACTAATCCAAACAAATAACTGGCCTTTGAAATCAAACCTATTGATTATATGTTCTACACACTTTTATCCCATTGAATCTCATCTCATGATGAATTCTTGGTTAGAAGATATCAACAATCAAAGTTGCCACTTTAAAACTGTCTACAAGAAAAAATGTCAGAAAATAATAAATTGCATTTGGAATTAGCTTTGGGAAAATTGGCATTTGGGAAGACAAAAAATAGGGCATTGGTTAACTGTCATAGGGAGAGTATAAATCTTCCATTTGGGCTCAAGATGAATAATAGGATGCAAATGGAAAACGGTCAAAGTGGCCTACTCAAAATTTGTAGACTAGAAACATTGATGGAAAACTTTTTTTGCAAATGGAAATGACCTGGAAAAGTGTGTAGATGGATTTGTTATGATTTGAAAATTGACACACTTAAAATATTTTTAGATTACAATGTAGTGGTGTATGCGTGAATATGTGGCCTCTGCTAACACACACACTTCAACATGGTCTTTGTATGCGGATTCATCTCGAAATGAACATTGTATTGTTCATCTAAAAATTGACTTGCAAAGTGACTTGTTGCCTTCTATCTAAAGGGATTTTGCCTGTTAATATCCTCAGAATCAAGGTGCAGGCAACCAGACCCTCTAAGAACGAAGGATTTGACAATGAAATTAAGCTAAGAATGAGTATGCAGATTAATCTAGAATGAAAGATGCAATGTAATCTAAGAACAAATAAAGCAAGCTAAATTAAGCATATGCATGATTAAACTAAGAATGAGAATGTATGCAAGAAATGTAAGTAAATGTGAGCATGAATTTTAGCAGCAATTCGATGCAAATTCTCCAAATTCATCCTCTTTAAAATGAAGAGAGGAGGGTCTCTTAAATAGACTTCCCTAGAATCCATTAATGGTTGAGATCAATTTCAATCAACAGTCAGGATTGAAGATGAAGTTCAATCATAAAGGAAGATTCCCAAATTAAAGGGAGATAATTGATTTAATTTGAGAAAAGTAAGGAGTTAACTGATTTAATTCCTTTTTTTATTCACAGTGAACTGGGAATTTCCCTTTTTGAACTGAAGAGAGATTTTGTTGAGATATTTAATTTAATAAAATGAGATATGCTCTCATAATTATCTTTTTCATTTAATTAAATAATATTATTTAATTAATTAAAGATGTTTTTCTCATTTAATTAAATAACTTCATTTAATTAATTAGGAATGACTTCCCATTTAATTAAATAACTTCATTTAATTAATTAGAAATAGCTTTCTCCATTTAATTTTAAATAATTTTGTTTAATTAATTAAAATAGGCACATTTATTAAATTTAATAAATTTAATTCCATAGTACATTAGCCTTAGGATATGGCTTAATTTAATTAAAGTATAAATACTTAGTAATTAAATTAAATATTAATCAATAGGTTTAATGTGACTAATATGAGTCAATACTATAGGAATTAAATAAAGAGTATGATGAATGCAGATTTGGGTTTTCTGCATCTGACAATTAAGTCAAGTAGTGAGTAGTCGAATAAGAATTACCTATTAGAATAGGACTTAGAAATAGACCAAAATTGGTTGAGATGGCAATGAGCCAATTTTTGGGTATTACATTTTGCCCCTCTTTGAATGAATGTGTGAGCAGCACGTTCAATTCAAAGAAAATCAGAAAGCATGATGCAAAGATGAGATTGGTTCCAAAGTTGATGACACAGAGACCAATTGATAAGCTTTTGAGGACTATCTCTAGAATAGAGCTTAATCCCAAGGAATCCAAGTAGAGCAGCTAGATACCTAAGATTGGTAGCATTTAAAAGACTATCTCCAGAATAGAGGGTAATCTTTAAGGATCCAAACAGAATGTCTAGATACCTGAAATTGAAAGCATTTAGAAGATTATCTCCAGAATGGAGCTTAACCTTCAAGGATCCAGATAGAACACCTAGATACCCAAGAGATTGATAAAAGATAACAAGGTCTAATCATGAGTCGTAGAATCATCCCCAAAACAAGGCTTGATCCTCAGGAGTCGGGGTTTAGACTATCCCAATACCTGTCCATCAAACTCTGAGAAGAACTGGTATAAGATTGATCAATTGATGAAAAGATAAGATAGATAGCAAAGATGCCAGATAGGAGGGAACAAGATGCCCCGAGTGATGAGATGCCCCACGTGATAAGGACATAAGATGGGAACTAGATGCCCCAAGCAATAGGTATTCAATGATGTAATCATCCTGCCCCCTCGGAAGTGAAATTGAAAGATGACACACCAGAAATAGATGTGAAGCAATATAGAAATAGATACAAAAGAAAACTGAGATTCAATAGAATGTAAAAGAGATTAGAATGATCTAAACAATAAAGAAGAGATCAGAACGATCAGAAGAAATATGAAGAGATCAGAATCATCTAAAGAAATATGAAGAGATCAGAATGAGTTGAAGAAATGTGAAGGTTGATCCGAAGTGATTTCGAGATCCAAAAGACCAAGTTTGAGTTGAAAATATTCCAAGAATCACAAAGTATCATAAAAATTTGGACTGCACAAGCGTTCAATTGTATTGGTCCCAAAATTGTAAAATACATTTTTGAGCAACTTAAGTGTGTCAGATTTCAAATTCAATCTCGAAAAATGGGTTCAAAGCAACCAAAGTAGCCAAGAGGGTGATTAATAAATCATTTGTGCAGTTCATGAAAGAACACGATAGTTTGAAGAGATCAACAATCCCTCATCAAAGAAGTTGAAAGTAGATTTGCAATTGAATCGCATGCTTATGCAAGTGAAGTATGCAATGCAAGACTATGTTAAATGCAACCCTAGGTCTGGTTACTGAGCCTCGATATTTAATCATCATCGGATATAGAACAAATCTCGTAGGTCATACAATTCCCACTAACATTGCAATCATGGAAATATGAATATAACATATGTTATTGGGGTGTTGGGATTAAATGTAAGCATTTGAGGCACAAGAAGCCAGAATGACCAAAACATTTGTCCCTTTTAATGTAGCAAGTTAACATAAGCATCAAAGCATAAATGCTAGGATGACTTGAATTTTTCTTGCATGACATGCACATCAAACACATGGGAGATCCCTCTTATGCTAAGTACTCAGTATTCATTCTGTCCACAATGACCCTTGATATACTCGCAGTGACTTGTACGTTCACTTAGTAGGACGAGTATCAGTATTTACTGTAGCATGAAGATTTCACTCCAACGAACAAGGAGAAGAACCAACATTATTGGCATATTCATATAAAAGGAGTCGAGGTACATATGGCCATCCAATATGAGATGGAGGCTCTTATAGTGGACACCCCTCTTATAAGAATAGAGAAACTTATTGGAACTAAACCACAAACAAAAAGCAAAGAAAAAGATCATGCCCCTAGTCATTACTCCTCTAGTCAAAGATGACATCATCAAGTTGCTCGAAGGGATATGATAAAGAAAAAAAAAAGCAAACAAAGAAAAATGCTCAGCATATCCAAACAAGTATATCATTTTTTTTTTGAGTTCAATGTTTTTCGGGATTGTTGTCAAGTGCTAATATCCAGAATACATTCGAAAGAAATCTCTTCAGTAGGGTGACAACAGTAGGCAGACATAGTCAGAATGACTGGTGACTGAGGTCAAAGAGGAATCTTCATGATGAAGAACCTAAGAAGAACTAAGTGATAGTAGACAAACACAGCCAGGATGACTAGTGATTGACACAAGAGATTTTTCATAAAGTAATCTTGAGATATGACCCGAGCAACAGTAGGCAGACACAGCTGAAACAACTGGTGACCATTGCGAAAGAGATTCTATGAGGAGAATCTCGAAAAGAGTGACACTAGCGACATTAGGAAGATGCAGTCAGAATGACTGGTGACTGTCGCGAAGGAGATTCTATGAGGAGAATCTCAAAAAGAGTGACACTAGCAACAATAGGCAGACGCAGTTAGAATGATTGGTGACTATCATGAAGGAGATTCTATGAGGAGAATCTTGAAAAGAGTGACACTAGTGATAGTAGGCAGACATAGTGAGGACCACTGGTGACTGTCACGAAGGAGATTCTATGAGAATCTCAAAAATAGTGACACTAAGGGGGAATGCCCCTGAGTTATGACAAGACTCAATCCATGGATACATGAGCAGGAAAAGTAAGAATGCAAAAGTGTGAAAGCGACTATACAGAATAGCTAGAAGATGCGCTCCAAGATGGAGCATTGGGAACAAGATGCACCTGTTTACCAGGTTTTCACCTTCTTGGCAAGTTTTCTCTATTTTTGCTACCATGATGCCTATTTCCAGGTTTTCACCAATGGCACTTTTCTCTATTTTTTCTACCATGATGCCTGTTTCCAAGTTTTCACCAATGGCACTTTTTTTGTTTTCATTTTTTTGTATTTTTCTCTTTTTTTTTATTTTTTTGTATTTTTTTCTTTTTTGATTTTTTTTTTGAATTTTTGAGATTTTTCACTTTTTTTGGTGTTACGAAGGCACCTATTGCTAGGTTTTCACCAGGGTAACAATTTTTTCAAGACTTTTTCTAATTTTTAAATTTTTTTTTCAGAGATTACTAACTCTCAATAAGGATCGCCTTGATTTTGTTTCAGTGTCTAGGAAGGTGTAGGACAAGATGTAGTAGCAAGCGAGTGAATAAGTAGAGATGGAAAGACAAGGAGTATGAAGCAGTGAATGTTACCCTCAAGGAAAGTCTTCATAAGATTACCCAAGCTAGGGAAAAAGATATAACAATATAAGCTCATGGTGTAATGAAGGGTATCATGTAAGTAATCGAAGAAAATGACCATGTCAAGAGATTGCTAAGAACTGAGTTTTCTTCTTTCTTTCATTGATCAAGACCAAAGGGTTAACTGAATAGGATAACAAAGTTTGTTATGGAGGTTATGAATGAATGACTTCAGGAATGAGGACATTTGAAGGATAAGCAAGATCATGATAGGATGTCATGGATGGAAGAATTACAGATGACACCTGTTTACCAGGTTTTCATCATCGTATTTGTCCAAGGTGCCACAAGAAGTGGTTTTCACCATAGGATAGATTTATTTATCTTTACTTTTGCTACCAAGGTGCCTGTTTCCAGGTTTTCACCAAGGCACTTTTTTCTTTTTTATTTTTATTTTTAGAGTTTTTGAAAAGAATTCAAGCCTTCTTCATTTTGAATAGTGCTCCTATAAGAAAGATAAGTTATGATAAGCCAAGGCCATAGCAAGGTACGCTCAAAGATGCTGATAAGGTAATGGAGGGAGATAGGAAAATGAGAGGTAGATGGAGGATACGGTTGTTGGTTTTGGAAGACTGAAACAAGCAAGGATGACAAGCAGGTATAAGATTTAGAGAATCTCATGAGGGTGGATGAGATATTAGGCAAGATCAACATTGACACACACCTTGAGGGGTAGTGGAATGATGGAGGAAATATGGATGAAATAGATTGAGGCTTAGATATATGAGGTAGAAAAGCCATTTTGGAGAGGGGTGGAGTAGAAGGTTTTGAAACCTTTTTAGGAAGATGTTGGGAAGAAGATGGAGTGGAAGCCTTTGGAAACTTGAATGTCAACTTTGATTTGTTTTCAATATTCAAGTCCTTCAAAAGAGACTTGGGAATCCATATAGCTTTTGATTTTTCATTAGATGCTTTGGAATGCATTTCTTCAATAACAGATTTAAGAACCCATACTTTCTTTGGTTGAGCTCTTTGAATAGTGGCCACCTTTGCGGTCTCTTTTGCATATTTTCCTTCTTGACATTCACATGTCAATTAGGGGAGACATAGTGAACTTTTGAGGATGGATTCATGCACTTGTGTTTGAGTTGATCATCCAAATTGCTTCCAAAGGACTTAGGACTTGTGGATGAATGAGGCAAATATGACTAGTTTAGATGGAAAGGTGAACGTAAAGAGTTCAAGTATGTGTATCTTTGTTGATCTTTTGGTAGGGTAGGAGGAATGTGTAATGAGCTGATAGTGGCAGTCGGAGATAGAGGAACATAAGGTTCCAATATGGATGGAAGACTTGAAGGTTTTAGCTTAGATGGGTAGGGACCAAGGATAGATTTAGAAGATGTGAACGGACCATGAATATGGATATCAGCATCTTTAGAGTGAGCATTATGACCAAAGTCATCAATAGATTTATGAGTAACTGTTATAGGAGCAATACCTTTGACAGGAGTATTTAAAGCTTGAGCATAGTTTGGAAGTGAATGTAGCGAGGTAGAATAAGAGAGTGAGGGAACACTTTTCTCTTCAAAAGGAATTTTGGGTAACATAGGAAAAGTATGCTTCTCTTGGTCTTTTATAATCTCCTTAAGGATGGTGGAAGGAATATCTTGATCTTGCTTAGTAGAGGTGCATGACATGGGAGGACTATGTGGCTCTTGAGATGGAGGCACGAGATCTTGGAAGACTTGAAAGGGGATGAAGGAATCTTGGTCTTGATCAACACTTGTTTCTTCATCATTTAAGTGGTCCTCTTGACATGAAACCAAATCCAAGGATGAGGGAGTATCTGAATCTGTATTCAAATATGTTTCTGGAGTCTCCATAATAGGATCTTGAAGGGACAATGGAGGAATAGTTAGATTGGGGATAATAGGAGGAGCAACACATGGAGGTTTTGGATCTTTGCTTTGTGTAGTATGGGAGAGGTTTGCAGCTAAGTCAAGATTAGCTTGAGTTTCCTTTAAAGGTAGTCCTTGAGGGTACACATAGTCAATTGGGGGAGTAGTGAGTTCTTTTGGTGAATATGTGTTGGAAAGATTGGACAATTTAGAAGGTGGATGTATGTTGGAAGAAGTAGAAGTTGCATTTGAACCATTGCTATACATGGTTTCATGATGTTGATCCTTCTTAAGAGTAGAATCTTTAGTAGCTGAGAGCTTAGATTTTTGAATTATGCCTTTGTCAAAGAGATCTTGGATCTTGTTTTTCAGCTCCTTACAATGGGAAGTTTTATGTAAATTATGTCTATGATAGGCACACTAGTTACTCATAAAGGAAACTATCGCCAAAGTGAGCTTAGGTAAAGTAATGAGTTTTTCTTCAAGAAGTTCTTCCAAGGTTAATTCATAAGATTTTTCCAAAGGTGTGAAATCAGGCTTTGGTTTAGATTCCCAAGGTTTTTCTTCAAAGATATTTCTCGATTTCTTGGGTGTATGTGAGGTGTTCTCAAATGTCTTGGATTCAAGATCACAAGAATGTAATTTTTGGTTGTCATAGAAGGAAGGAAAAATTTCTCTCAAGGAGAATTTGTTCGATGATGTGTCATCTTCCTCCTCCAGTCTTTGAAGTTGAGTTCTCATTGATTGAATTTGTTGCTTCATGTTTACAATAAGAATCCCTTCTTCCTCACTAGTAATATTGGATTTAGCACATTTGTTGTTAGCCATTTTGATGTACTATGTTTCAAGTAGTGACAGAAAAATTTTAGAACATAAGTCAAGTTGCCACATAATAGAAAATGACAAAAAGCAGAAACTTAGACAAGGACCACACTAGAACTTAGTCTCAATGGGACAAGATAAGAGTGTTGTATACTAAGGCATGAATAGTCTGATTTGAAGGCTAGAATAGCCAAAGATTATGACTATCATAACACAGAGTACAAAAAGCACTAAAGGACAAGAGCAAGATAACTGAGAGACAAGACTAGTTAAAGTATGGATCACAAGTCATTAGCTAAGAAGGATGCCACTGTTTGAGACTGTTTTCAGATAGAGAAGTAGTAAACTGATGCAAGAAATAAACTTGGTATAGAGCACAAATAGCTCTAACAGACTAACTTGACAGTTCAGACTCAAGATCTCATGTGAAGATCCTCTGAAAGGCACATGAGAAAGTACACAGGGCCATGCAAAGACTCTAGATAGCATAAAGATTTCACACGAGGATGTGATGTAGGCCATGCAAAGTAGTGCAAGGTTAACTTGGATAGCATAAAGATCTCACATGGAGATGTGTAACTGTTTGCATGAGAACTTGGACAAAGTTGCGTGAAGAAGTAGTAGGACAACAAGTATTCGCACAAAATTTTGCAAACTGTGTGCAAAAATGGAAACCAGACTAACAACTGAACTGGATTTTGAAAAGACTTTGAAAATTTCAGACAGTTTTGGACAGATTGTTGATTCGTTTTAGTAACCAGGCAGATAAACAGGCACGTAGAATAGCAAGCAAGTGATATCAAGCACGTCTGAAAATAATGAGCAAGGGAAAAAGCAACCTTGCGCATGAACAATCAAGTGACTTAGTTTGTGCTAATCCCTAAGAGAGCTAATTGTGTATGTTTTCAAAGAGTTTTGCAATCATTGCACACATTCCTAGAAAATGAAAAAGTTTGGCCTCTCTAAGGTTTTGAGTAATGGTTTGACTCTGTAACTTTTATGACTAACAAGGGTGACCTCCAATCCTGGTGCACCAAGGTTTTGACACAGTCCAAGAACTTAATCTTCAAGAGTTGTTAGGGAGATCTGACAACCCACAATGAACCACACCTATGCAGATTTCTTCCACAAGGACATTTATATAGCGGTTGTCACTACCATGGCAAAAATGGCTATTACCGCTTGAGGTTCCATCAACGCAATTTTCCCTATAGAGGGATTGTCTGCTATGGTTAACCCTCTCTAAAGATGACCGACTCACAATAGTGTACCACAAGGGGGCTTAGCTTCCAGATCTAAGGTTTTGACACCTTTTCACTTTTAGCCCAATCAAAGTAGACAGATTAATTTGACACACTAAAATAAGAGTATCTCTTAAAGATCTATGATATCAACTCCCAGTGATCTATCAACCTCTCCGAAGAAAGGATGCCTCAATCAACAAGTTGAAGATTCATCTATCTGCGAGATGCTTAAATTATCCTCCCCACCTACAAGGAATCTGTCGTAGAGAGGAGTTTCACTAGGAACCCACTCTCTCAAGATCCACGAATAGTTTTCATGAGGCCTAATTACTATGTGTGTACAGATGTTAATTCCCCAAAGAAAATATATCCAAAAGAAACCAAAGAGCACAAGGTGGTACACTTAATTCTTTAACTATTGTGAGTTGAGTCCAAAGATGTGGAACATTTAACCCCTCACACAAGCCAAAATGAGTCCACAACTCAAAAACTAGTGAGTTCTAGAAAGCACAAAAGGGTTGCCTTGTGGAGCATTTAATGCTTCTTTCTTGTAGACCCCTCCTCTTTAACGTGGTGTTGATCTTGCAACCATAGGGTGGAACGAGGGGCCAGCGGATTAGCGAGTCCAATAACCCAAGATAGCTAATTAGATCTAACACAAGTAACTAAGCATGTTAAATGGAAACTAATGGAGATCACAACCTAGTATCAAATTATGCATGTGTTGTAAAATAAGAACATGAAAGGAAATACACACACAAGCTTGACACAAGAGATGTTCGTTTTAGCTCCAAATGAGGTGTTATCAGTCAAAGAGAATTACCTGGTAATCTTTGCAACGCGCTTAGTAGATGTTTTACCTGTTCTTAGCAACTTTATCATGCTTTTCCAATTGTCCCGCAAACTGCTGTTATGCTGCAAAAAAATCAGAAAAATGGATATAAAGATGCTTAAGAGAAAACATGTTAGTGAAAACTGAAGCTTAACTATGGGAAAATAAAATTTAACTTTTTTTGTTCATTTTTATACCCATAAAAAAGCTTAGAAAATGCTAAAACCAGAAACAGTGAGCAGTTAGCAGAAAAACTAGAAAACATGAAAATCAATGCAAAAAAATAGCATCTATAAGCAGAGTCTCGCGTGAAGTTATTTCTACCTCGCGCAAAACTTTTCGGAGCCTGTGCAAAATTGTTTCAGGATCGCACAAAATTATGTTAATGCCTATGCGAAATCTTGCGTAGTGTCGTGCGAAGGAACAGGTTTCGTGCAAAATTATTTCAAGCCCGTGCGAAATTATTTTACGGCTCGCGTGAAGAAATAGGTTTCGCGTGAAGTTTTGCGTGCCCAAAAACTTTCTCACGCGATGCAGAAAGAATCTTCATGCGAAGATTATGGATCCTCGCGCGAAAATGAACAGTCTCATGTGAAGATTCTTGAATCTATACGGAACAGTATGGACAGAGAACAAAAAAATGATTTAAAAATATAGAAAGAGGCCAGAAAAAATTGATTTTTGTGCCCCACGATGGGCGCCAGAAATGTATGCGTGAATATGTGGCCTCTACTAACACACACACTTCAACATGGTCTTTGTATGTAGATTCATCTCGGAATGAACATTGGATTTTTCAATCGAAAATTGACCTGCAAAGTGACCTGTTGCCTTCTATCTAAAGGGATTTTGCCTATTAATATCCTCAGAATCAAGGTGCAGGCAACCAGACCCTCTAAGAACGAAGGATTTGACAATGAAATTAAGCTAAGAATGAGTATGCAAATTAATCTAGAATGAAATATGCAATGGAATCTAAGAACAAATAAAGCAAGCTAGATTAAGCATATGCATGATTAAACTAAAATGAGATTAAACTAAGAATGAGAATGTATGCAAGAAATGTAAGTAAATGTGAGCATGAATTTCAGCAGTGATTCAATGCAAATTCTCCAAATTCATCCTCTCTAAAATGAAGAGAGGAGGGTCTCTTAAATAGACTTCCCTGGAATCCATCAATGGTTGAGATCAATTTCAATCAACAATTAGGATTGAAGATGAAGTTCAATCATAAAGGAAGATTCCCAAATTAAAGGGAGTTAATTGATTTAATTTGAGAAAAGTAAGGAGTTAACTGATTTAATTCCTTTTTTTATTCACAGTGAACTAAGAATTTCCCTTTTTGAACTGAAGAGAGATTTTGTTGAGATATTTAATTTAATAAAATGAGATATGCTCTCATAATTACCTTTTTCATTTAATTAAATAATATTATTTAATTAATTAAAGATGCTTTTCTCATTTAATTAAATAACTTCATTTAATTAATTAGGAATGACTTCCCATTTAATTAAATAACTTCATTTAATTAATTAGAAATAGCTTTCTCCATTTAATTAAATAATTTTGTTTAATTACTTAAAATAGGCACATTTATTAAATTAAAAAATTTAATTCCATAGTACATTAGCCTTAGGATATGATTTAATTTAATTAAAGTATAAATACTTAATAATTAAATTAAGTATTAATCAATAGGTTTAATGTGACTAATATGAGTCAATACTATAGGAATTAAATAAAGAGTATGATGAATGCAGATTTGGGTTTTCTGCATCTGACAATTAAGTCAAGTAGCGAGTAGCCGAATAAGAATTACCTATTAGAATAGGACTTAGAAATTATCAGAAATAGACCAAAATTGGTTGAGATGGCAATGACCCAATTTTGGGGTATTACAAGTGGTACAATCCATTTGATCTCACCTATCATAGATTAAGAGTTATGATGTCACAAACAGGGGTACTGACCAATTTTCCTTTGCTGACACCAATAAAAAATCAAAAATTGCATTTGGATTCACATTTGAAAACTGATCAAATGGATTCATCATAAGCTCAAAATTGAAATGTAACAAGTCTCTGACCTCTAAAATGCAATGCAAAAGGAAAATTATCACTTTGGTCAATTGGGTCAAAATTATAACAAGTCAAATAGGGCTTCCTAGAATTTAGAATAAACTGTATTAGCATGACATTGATAAACAGCCAACTTTGAGGGATTCAAAACCTAGTCAAATGGATTGAAAATGACTCAAAATCTTAAATGTAGGCTCTTAGGCATGGACACTAGATACTTCTAGAGTGGTGATTCATGAAACATTTATGGGTGCAAGATATTCAGTTGCAAACACAGGCTCCTGTCGTTATTTGACACTTAGGTGAAAATGCACATTTTATAATTGCTCATAACAAGACTTCACGAAATGGCTCAAAAAGGAAATTTAGCTTCATGGAACACATAGACACACTAAATGAAAGGTGCTAGAAGCATTAAACACCTCTTGGGGCTCAAAAGTATAGCTGGGTACATATGCATTAAAGAGTGCTTATAAGGCTTAATTTCTCAATAGTACTCAAAATCAGGGCTACAATTTTGAGTCCCAACAGATTGGATAAATGAACTGGCGGAGTACCTTAAGTATGAAGATATTGATGATCTTTATAGGATCAATTTTTCTAAGGTAAAATTGAAGGGAGATGCAAAGATCTAGTGGCAAGATGTTCAGTTGGAGTGAAATAGAAAGGGAAAGGATAGAATCACCAGATGGGAACGAATAATAGATAAATTGAAGTGATAATTCATTCCTATAGATTATGAGCTTGGTCTATTAAAGAAAATGCAAGGCTTGAAGCAAGCAAGAAAATCTTTTCAAGAGTATACCCAAGAGTTCTATCAAGTTCTCATTAGAATCAGCCATGCAGAAGCTGATAAGGAAAAAGTGCCCAATATCTTAATGGGTTAAGGCCAAGTATTCAGGACAAGCTGAGTCTAGTTCAAATGAATAGTATCAAGGACGCATACCTATTTTTCCTAAGAGTTGAGGAGAAGCTAAGCAAGAATTTTGACAACAAGAATAGCGGAAGAGGTTGCAGTGGAAGATCTGGTGGACGATCTTATGGAGGTCCTAATGATGATCAGAAGAAGAAGGATGAAGCTAGAAGAAGTAGTCAAAACCAAAAGAGAAATAATTATAATCATCTCCATGTTTAGAATAATAGAGATCAGAGAGGAAGAGGTAGAGGACAAGGATTAGGAATAGGAGGCTTCTATGGGAAATGTTTTAACTATGGAGAAGAAGGAAATAGAGCATTTGAATGTTCCCAATACCAAGGAAGGACAAATTGAAGAATAGAAGGCTAGGACAAAGCTACACATGTTGATGAAGATGTCAAATCCTCACATTCTAAAGATGTTGAAAGAGGAGAAGTCCTAGTTAATAGAAGAGACCTACTGAGTGGTGAGAATGAACCTAATCAAAGAAAGAGTTTGATTTGCACAAGGTGTAGATATAAAGATAAGTGTTGTGATGTGACCATTAATGGTGGAAGTACTAACAATTTGGTGTCGAAAATGATGGTCACAAAGTTGAAGTTTAAGAGATAGAAACACCTACCTCCATACCATATTGTTTGGGTGCAAGATGACCATAAGGTCATGGTGAATGAGTAGTGCTCAATGAAGTTCAAGAATTGAAGCTACCAAGATGAGGTACTATGTAATATCATACCTATGGACATATTTCATATGTTACTAGGTAGGCTATGGCATTTTGATAGACATGATGTACATGATGGGCAACCAAATACCTACACTCTGACCAAGGATGGAGTGAAACATAAGTTAAAGTCATTGAAGGAGAAAGAAGAAAAGGTATATAGTACTACCAAAATATGTTTTGTTGATGGAAAAGAGTTTCTCAAAGGTATGAAGCATGAGCATGTGTATTTTTCTATAATTCCAAAAGATAGTAAAGAAGAAATAGAGGAGGTACCTGCAGAAGTTGCAAATATTTAGGAGATTTTTCTGATATTATATTAGATAATGTACCTGATGGATTACCCCCAATAAGGAAGATCAGTCACCAGAAGGATTTGGTTCTAGGAGTTAGTTTACCAAAGAAGGCAATGCATAGAATGACACTAGTAGAAAGTGAAGAATTAAATAAACAAGTTAATGAGTTGTTGTAGAAGGGGTTGATTCAAGAGAGTCTGAGTCCATGTGTTGTACCAGTAGTATTAGCACCAAAGAAGAATGGAGAATGGAGGATGTGTACAGATTCTTGTGCTATCAAGAAGATCACAATCAAGTATAAATTTCCATTGCCAAGGATGGATGATATTATGAACTATTTGAGTGGGGTTGAGTATTTCACTAAGATAGATCTAAAGAGTGGGTACCATTAGATTCGTATAAGAAAAGGTGATGAGTGGAAGACTACTTTCAAGACAAAAGAAGGATTGTATGAGTGGTTAATCATGGATTTTGAGATAACCAATGCACCAAGCACTTTCACGAGGCTCATGAATGAGGTACTAAAGGAGTTTCTGGGTAAGTTTATCATTTTGTTACCTAGATGATATTTTGATCTTTAGTAAGACATTGAAGGAGAATTGGATCCATATTTGCAAGGTGTTTGATAAGTCAAGGGAAGAAAAGTTGTTGATAAACCTGAAGAAGTGTAGTTTTGTAAAGGAGTTGGTATACCTAGGATTTTTAGTTTTAGCAGAAGGTCTAAAAATGGACCCAAGGAAGGTGAAGCCTATCCATGAATGGCCTACTCAAGGGAGTGTGATAGAGGTAAGATCTTAATGGACTAGCTAGTTTTTATAGAAAGCTCATAAAAGGTTTTAGTAGTATTTGTGGACCCTTGATAGAAACAATGAGAGGGGTTAGGAAAGAGATTAAGTGGACTATAGGATTAGATAATAGGTTTAATCTGTTAAAACAAAAAGTTACTAAGCAACCTATTTTAGCACTTCCATATTTTAACAAGGTTTTTCAAGTAGATTGTGATGCTAGTGGTACTATAATAGGAGTTGTTATGATCCAAGAAGGTAGACATATTTCTTACTTTAGTGAAAAGTTGAATGATGCAAAAAGAAATTTTTTTTTTTCATGATCAGGAATTTTATGCTATAGTTCAATAATTGGAGGATTGGAGGCACTATCTTCTTCCTAAAGAGTTCATTTTGTATACTAATCTTCAAGCTTTGTAATATTTGAATAGTCAAGGAAAATTAAATCAAAGGCATTTGAAGAGGGTTGATTTTTTGCAGAGTTATACATCTATTTTGAAACACTGGAGTGGGAAGTCTAGCAAAGTTGTAGATGCTCTTAATAGAAGACAACTTTTGCTGACAGAAATGTGGATAGAGGTGGTTGGGTTCAAGGAACTTAGTACTTTATATCTAGATGATCCTAGTTTTGTTGAAGTGTGGAAGGTTTATACAAGACTTGTTACACTTGACATGACAAGGTGGTTGGATTTCATGATTTAGGATAATATGTTGTTCAAAGGAAGCCAATTGTGCATTCTTAGAAGTTTAAAAAGAGAGAATCTCATCAAGGAGAAGCATAGTGGAGGATTGGATGGACATTTTGGCAAAGATAAAACCATTGCTTTAGTTGATGAAAATTATTACTAGCTGTAGTTGCAGCAAGATGTGAAAAAGTTTGTACAGAGTTGCAGAGTATGTCAGATGGTAAAAGGAATGAAGCAACATACATGGTTCTATCAACTATTTTCTTTACTAGAGAAGCCATGGGATGATGTCAACATGGATTTTGCTCTTAGATTATCAAGGACACATCGAGGGCATGATTCTATGTTTTTGGTGATTGATAGGTTTTCAAAGATGGCACATTTTATTCCTTGCAAGAAGACTGGTAACGTTGTTCATGTAGCAAAATAATTTTTTAGAGAAGTGGTGAGACTACATGGTATACCAAAGAGTATAGTTTCAAATTGAGATACCAAATTTATTGTGTATGTCTAGCGTACATTATGGAAGAAGTTGAAGAAAAATTTGAAGTTCAATTCATCACATCATCCGTAGACTAGTGGACAGACATAAGTTGTGAATCACAATTTGGGAAACTTATTGAGATGTTTGGTTGGAGACAAACTACAAAGGATGGGATATGATTTTACCACAGTTAGCATTTTCATATAATAATTCTACCAATAGGAGTACTAGTAAATCACCATTCTAGATTGTATATGGGAGTAGTCTTAGAAATACTTTTGAATTAAGACAGTTGGATAAAGAAGAGATAAGTAGTGCTAAAGCAGAATAGTTTGCTAAACATTTGAAGAACATTCATGAGGAGGTAAGGAAACACATCATAAAGATGAATACACAATATAAGGCTAAAGAAGATGTGAAAAGTAGATATAAGAAATTTTATATTGGAGATGAAGTCATGGTTCATTTGAGAAAGAAGAATTTTCCAGTGGGTACATATAATAAGCTGAAGATGAAGAAGTTTGGACCATGCAAGATAGTGAAAAGGTGTGATTTTGGAAATTCTTATGAAGTGGAGTTGCCTACTCAATTGAATATTTCAGCAATATGTAATATTTCAAATTTGACAGAGTATTATGAAGGAGGTAACAGGGATGAAGTTTTAAAAGCGTAGTGGAGTATTCCAACAACTAGTTTGGCTATAAAGGAGATTGAGGAGATACTGGATAGACATGTTGGAAAATGTACAATGAACATAACTTATGAGGAATATCTAATCAAATGGAAAGGTTGGCCAATGGAGGATTCATCATGGCTAGCAAGGGAGGAGGTTAATCATCTTAGTTTTCCTCTGAACACTTGAGACATGATGGCATCACTTCTCAAATTAACCTTGGTGTCTAATGCAGGAGCATCCTGGGTGTAAGAGCAATCTTGCATCACCCAAAAATATTTTCTTTTCAGTCCTTTCTATTTTAGTAAGGACTGGTAGACAAGGTGGTTACTATTTATTGGAACTTGCTATTTTTAGTAAGTTTGTCATACAAGCTCATAATGTTCTCATTTTCTACATGAAGGTTCATTTTAGAGTTATAAGCCTACCATAAAAATCTCATTGCTCTAGCTTAAGTACCAAAGAAGTTATTGTAGATTTTTGGTGAAAAATTTTGTAGAAAAATCTTTAGAGTGCCCGAATGAGGTCCAAAAACTTGGTAGAAGGGTGCTTGCGTAGTTTCAAGCCTATAGATCTTGAGCTGGCATTTTGAAAAGTGGTTGTAATAGCCAATTAGAGCAATATTTTGAGAGTTATGGCCTTTCGAAGTTGAGCTGCCAAAATTTTTAAAATAATTTGTCAAAGATATATTGAGCCAACTCTATATGTATTGTTAGGGTCTGTCGGCCCTAGGTATTAAGTTTGAGCATCTAGAACCTTCTCGAGTGGCATAAAATTGCCTATTTAAGAAAGGTCTAAACATTGTCTGGGATATTTTTGGGTGGTAGTTCACAGCTTAGTCTTGCAGATTACTATAATGAAGGCACCAATGTGGGTTAGCATATTATACTTGCGAATTTTGTAATTTTGCATTTGTGGCACAAATAAGAAGTCCATATTTTATTCTCATGTTTGGTGTTATATCTTTATTTCTATTATCTATTTATGGTATTAAGGGGAGCACCCTTCATCAAAGCCATAATAAGAAAATAAAATATTGATGGACAATTTAGAGTCACTTCTTTGCAGAAAAATGATTCTAGGATCATTGGCTAGCATATTTTATGGTGTTCCAAAGTTACACAATATTTACATTTCATTGAACTCATGGATGACTAATCAATTTTTAGTTGGGCACTTCTAATTTATTTAAAATAGAAAAAAGAGATGTGTGGAAAATTTATTAATCATCTCCAACACATTTATGTTGTATATGCATTATCATATGTTTGCAATTGATTTCAAAAGCTTGAAAAGTAAAATATAGGTGAAAAATAACCCAAGGGTCCATAATGGTGTTTTTGCATAGTTTTCTTGTAGTTTTAAGCAATTTTCATTTTCAAATAAAATCAGGTTTTAAGCTAGAAAATTTCATTTTCAAATTACATAAATCAATTTTCAAGTAATTTATTTTTTAAATCACATTAACTTGAAGTAATACACGTGCTTACCCAAGTAGTATCGATGTAACTTGCCAATGTTATGTTGGCTATCAATGTTGACTCGCCCATGTATGTGTGTGTGTGTGTGTAAGGTATGTGCAGAATCATGGTGTGCCAAAAAGTGGCGATGTGAAAAAAATAGAGTTTGAACACATCTAAAAGCGCTTCAAAATCTGCTCTGACTTTTTTTCACCTGTCCAAGTACCAAACCTAGAAAGTAAGGCCCAAGCCTTATTAGATATCAGATCTCATATCGAATATTTCATATGAGATCCAATATCTGATACCGGCGGCATAAAAATTGGAGGGAAAAGGCACAAAAATTAGAGGGAAAAATGAACTTATAAGTGATATAACTAATTTGATTTATGAAATATGTAAAGATATAATATATAATCTATAAATATATAATATAATAACATAACTATTATATATAAAATAATATATAATCTATATATTATATATTATATTATATTATATTATATTATATTATATATATATTTATAGTAACGTAACGTAAAGATATAATATATAATCTATTAATATATAATAATATATTATGTTATTATTATTATTATTATCTATAAATATAATATATATTATTATAATATATTATTATTAAATTTACTATATTTTTATTAAATATAATAACGTAATATATTATATATATGTTATTAATACATATGATTATTATTATCATATCTAAATTATAATCTATAATATATTATTATTATTATTATTATTATATGTAAATTATAATCTATAATATATTATTAATATTATGACTTATGTTATTAATATATAATAATATATTATGTTATTATTATTATTATCTATAAATATAATATATATATATATATATATACTATATTATTTCTATTGTAGTCGTTTGTATGGGACGAAAAAGGCTCACAAGATGATCTATGACACCTTTTGACACATTCCATGATGACATATGTCCCTAAGGGATCTTACGACCCCTAGAGACATATTAGAATAGTTTATATGGGTCGAAAGGGGTCACAAGATGACCTATGAACCCTTTCGACATATTACAAGATGACATATGTACCTAGGGGTCCTAAGACCCCTAGAGACATATTAGAATCATTCATATGGGTCGAAGGGGGTCATAGGGTGACCTATGACCACCTTCGACACATTCCATGATGACATATGTCCTTAGGGGTCCTAAGACCCCTAGGGACATATTAGAATCATTCATATGAGTCAAAGGGGAATGTAGGGGGACATATGACCCCCTTCGACACATTCCATGATGACATATGTCCCTAAGCATCCTAAGACCCCTAGGGACATATTAGAAACTTTCATATGGTTTGAAGGGCATCATGGGGTGAACTATGAACCCTTTCGAATAATTACATGCTGACATATGTCCCTAGAGGTCCTAGGACCCCTAGGGACATATTAGAATGCTTCATATGGGTCAAAGGGGGTCATACATTGACCTATGACCCCCTTTGACCCACTAAATGATGACATATGTCCCTAGGGGTCCTAGGATACCTAAAGACATATTAGAATCATTCTTATGGGTCAAAGAAGCTCCTCGGGTGATCAATGACCCCCTTCGACCCATTACATGATGACATATCTCTCTAGGGGTTCTAAGACTCCTAAGGACATTACAATCATTCTTATGGGTCAAAGGGGGTCATAGGTTGACTTATGACCCACTTCAACAAATTACATGATGACATATATCCATAAGGGTCCTAGGACCCCTAGGGACATATAAGAATGCTTCATATGGGTCAAAGGGTGTCATAGGTTGACCTATGACCCCCTTTGAACCACTAAATGATGACATATGTACCTAGCAGTCCTAAGACCCAAAGGGACATATTAGAATCGTTCTTATGGGTCAAAAGGGGTCATAGGTTGACCTATAACCCCCTTTGACCCATTACATGATGGCATATATCCCTAAGGGTCCTAAGACCCCTAGGAACATATTAGAATGCTTCATATGGGTCAAAGGGGCTCATAGGTTGACCTATGACCCTCTTCAACCCATTAAATGATGGCATATATCCCTAAGGGTCCTAGGACCCATAGGGACATATTAGAATCATTCATATGGGTCAAAGGGGGTCATAGGTTGACCTACGACCCTCTTTGACTCTTTACATGATGAAATATGTCCCCAAGGGTCCTATGATCCCTAAGGACATATTAGAATCATTCATATGGATCAAAAGGGGTCATAGATTGACCTATGACCCTGTTTGACCCATTACATGATGACATATGTCCCTAGGGGTCCTAGGATCCCTAGGGACATATTAAAATTGTTCATATGGGTCAAAGGGTGTCATAGGTTGACTAATGACCCCCTTTGACCCATTAAATAATGACATATGTCCCTACGAGTCCTAGGACACCTAAGAAAATATTAGAATCATTTTTATAAGTCAAAGGAGGTCATAGATCAACTTATTAAATGATGACATATGTCCCAAGGGATCCTAGGACCCCTAAGGACATATTAGAATCATTCTTATGGCGCAAAGGGGGTCATAGGTCATCCTATGACTCCCTTCAACCCATTACATAATGACATATGTCCCTAAGGGTCCTAAGACCCCTAGGGACATATTAGAATCCTTTTAATGGGTCAAAGGGGGTCATAGGACCCACTACCTGACAACATATGTCCATAGGGGTCCTAGGACCCCTAGTGACATATTAGAATCCTTCATATGGGTAAAAGGATGAAATGATGACATATCTCCCTAGGGGTCCTAGGACCCCTAGGGACATATTAGAATCATTCTTATGACTCAAATGGGGTTATAGGTTGATCTATGACCCCCTTTGACATATTACATGATCACATATGTCCCTAGGGGTCCTAGAACCCCTAGGAACATATTAGATTCATTCATATGGATCAAAGGGGGTCATAGGTTCACCTATGACCCCCTTTGACTCATTAAATGATGACATATGTCCCTAGGGGTCCTAGGACCCCTAGGGACATATTAGAATCATTCTTATGGGTCAAAGGGGGTCATAGGTTCACCTATGACCCCCTTCAACCCATTACATGATGACATATGTCCCTAGGGGTCCTAAGACCCCTAGGGATATCTTAGAATTATTCATGATCGATTACATGATGACTTATATCCCTATGGGTCCTAGGACCTCTAGGGACATATTAGAATCATTCATATGGGTCAAAGGGGGTCGTATGTTGACCTATGACCCCCTTCGATCCATTACATGATGACATATGTCCCTAGGGATCCTAGGACCCCAAGGGACACATTAGAATCATTCATGTGGGTCAAAGAGGTTCATAGGTAGACCTATGACCCCCTTTGACCCATTAAATGATGGCATATGTTCTTACAGGTCCTAGGACCCTTAAGGACATATTAGAATCATTCGTATGAGTCAAAGGGAGTCATAGGTTGACCTATGACCACCTTCCACACATTACATGATGACATATGTCCTTCGGGGTCCTAGGAACCCTAGAGAAATATTAGAATGCTTCATATGGGTCAAATGGGGTCATAGGTTGACTTATGACCCCCTTTGACCCATTAAACGACAACATATGTCCCTACGGGTCTTAGGACACCTCGAGACATATTGAAATCATTCTCCTGCGCCTTCGTCCTGTCTGGCCCGACCCGGAACCTTTATGTGTATCGTGAAGGTTACCCCTATTCAGAGGGCACTGTCGATATCCTCATCCCTATCATCCATGGGGTCACTGAGGGCACTGTCAGCATCCTCGTTTAGGAAGGGCCAGTGAGGGTTATACACCTATTTAGAGGGCACTGTCGATATCCTCATCCCTATGGGTCCAAGGATGTCATGGGGTGACCTATGACCCCTTTCAAACCATTACATTATGACATATGTCCCTAGGAGTCTTACGACCCCTACCGACATATTAGAATGCTTCATATGGGTCAAAGGGAGTCATAGGTCCTTCGACCCATTAAATGATGACATATGTCTCTAGGGGTCCTAGGACCTGTAGGGACATATTACAATCATTCCTATGGGTCAAAGGGGGTCATAAGTTGACCTATGACCCCCTTTGACCAATTACATGACAACATATGTCCCTACGAGTCATAGGACCCCTAGAGTGATATTAGAATTAGTCTTATGGGTCAAAAAGGGTCATAGGGTGACCTATGAACCCCTTTGACCCTTTAAATGATGACATATGTCCCAGGGGGTCCTACGACCCAGAGGGACATATTAGAATTATTAATATGGGTCAAAGGGGGTCATAGGTTGGCCTATGACCCCCTTTGACCCATTGAATGATGACATATAATCGTTCATATGGGTGAAAAGGGGTCATAGGTTGACCTATGACCCCCTTCGACCCATTACATGATGACATATGCCCCCAGGTGTCCTAGGATCCCTAAGGACATATTAGAATAATTCTTATAAGTCAAAAGGGGTCATAGGTTGACCTATGACCTCATTTTATCCATTCCATGATGACATATCTCCCCAAGGGTCCTAAGATCCCTAGGGACTTATTAGAATCATTCACATGTGTCAAAGGGGGTCATAGGTTGACCAATGACCTCCTTTGACACATTAAATGATAACATATGTCCCTACAAGTCCTAGGACCCCTAGGGACATATTAGAATGCTTCATTTGGGTAAAAAGGGGTCATAGATTGACCTATGACCCCCTTCGACCCATTAAACGATGGTATATCTCGTTAGGGGTCCTAGGACCCCTAGGGTCATATTAGAATCGTTCTTATGGCTTAAAAGGGGTCATAGGTCCTTCGACATATTACATGATGACATATGTCCTTATGGCTCCTAGCACCCCTTGGAACATATTAGATTCATTCATATGGGTCAAAGGGGGTCATAGATTGATGTACAACCCCTTTCGACCCATTAAATGATGACATATGTCCCTAGGGGTCCTAGGACCCATAGGAACATATAAGAATCATTCTTATGGGTCATAGGGGGTCATAGGTTGACCTATGACCCCCTCCAAACTATTACATGATGTCATATGTCCCTAGGGGTCCTCAGACCCCTAGGAACATTTTAGAATCATTCATGATCCATTACATGATGACATATGTCCTTAGGGGTCTCAGGACCCCTAGGGACATATTAGAATCATTCATATGGGTCAAAGGGGGCCATAGGTTCACCTATGACCCGCTTAGACCCATTACATGATGGCATATGTACCTAGGGGTCCTAGGCCCCTTAGGGACATATTAGAATGCTTCATATGGGTCAAACGGAGTCATAGTTTGACATATGACCTCTTTTAACCCATTAAATGACAACATATGTCCCTAGTGGTCCCAGGACCCCTAGGGACATATTAGAATCATTCTTATTGGTCAAAAAGGGTCATAGGGTGACCTATGACCCCCTTCAAATCATTAAATGATGACATTTGTCCCTAGGGGTCCTAGGACCCCTACAGACATATTAGAATGCTTCATATGGGTCAAAGGGGTTCATAGGTTGATCTATGACCCCCTTTGACCCATTAAATGATGACATGTCCCTAGGGGTCCCAAGACCCCTCGGGATATATTAGAATTGTTTTTATGGGTCAAAGGGAGTCATAGATTGACCTATGACCCCCTTTGACCAATTACATGATGAAATATGTCTCTAGGGACCCCTAGGGAGATATTAGAATCGTTCTTATGGGTCAAAGGGGGTCATATGGTGACATATGACCCCCATCGAGTCATAAAATGATGACATATGTCCCTAGGGATCCTAGGACCCCTAGTGACATATTAGACTCATTCATATCAGTCAAAGGGGATCATAGGTTGACCTATGACCCCCTTCGACCCACTAAATGATGACATATATCCCTAGGGGTTATAGGACCCCTAGGAACATATTAGAATCATTCTTATGGTTCAAAGGGGGTCATAGGTCCTTTGACTCATTACATGACAACATTTGTCCCCAAAGGTCCTAGGATCCCTAGAGACATTAAAATTGTGCATATGGCTCAAAGCGGCTCATAGGTTGATATATGACATTGTTCGACCCATTAAATAATGACATATATCCTTAGAGGTCCTATGATCCCTAGGGATATATTAGAATTGTTCGTATGGGTTAAAAGGGATCATAGGTTGACCTATGAAAGCCTTTGACCCATTACATGATGACATATGTCCCTAGAGGTCTCAAAACCCCTAGGGACATATTAGAATCATTCATATGGATCAAAGAGGACATATGTTGACCTAAGACCTACTTTGACCTATTACATGATGACATATGTACCCAGGGGTCCTAGGACACTTAGGGACATATTAGAATGCTTCATATGGGTCAAATAAGGTCATAGGTTGACATATGACCCCCTTTGACCCATTAAATGACAACATATATCCCTAAGAGTCCTAGGAGTCCTAAGGTCATATTAGAATCATTCTTATAGGTCAAAGGGGGTCATAGGGTGACCTATGACCCCCTTCGAATCATTATATGATGACATATGTCCCTAAGGATCTTAGGACCCCTACAAACATATTAGAATACTTCATATGGGTCAAAGAGGTTCATAGGTTGACCTATGACCACCTTCGACCCATTAAATAATGACATATGTCCCTAGGGGTCTTAAGACCCCTAAAGACGTATTAGAATCATTAATATGGGTGCAAGGGGGTCATAGGTTGACCTATGACCCCTTTCAATCAATTACATGACAACATATGTCCAAAGGGGTACTAGGACCCCTAGGGAGGTATTAGAATCGTTCTTATGGGTCAAAGGGGGTCATAGGGTGAACTAGGATTCCCTGCGACCCATTAAATGATGACATATGTCCCTAAGGGTCCTAAGGCCACTAGGGACATATTAGAATCGTTCATATGGGTCAAAGGAGATCATAGGTCCATTAAATGATGACATATATCCCTAGAGGTCCTAAGACCCCTGGGGACATATTAGAATCATTTTTATGGGTCAAAAGGGGTTATAGGTTGACCTATGACCCCTTGCGACTCATTACATGATGACATTTCTCCCCAAAGGTTCTAGGATCCTTGGGGATATATTAGAATTGTGCATATGGGTCAAAGGGGGTCATAGGTTGACCTATGATGTCGTTCGATCCATTACATGATGACATATGTCTCCAAGGCTCTTAGAATTCCTAGGGACATATTAAAATTGTTTGTATGAGTCAAATGGGATCATAGGTTGACCTATGTCACCCTTTGACCCATTACATGATGACATATGTCCCTAGGGGTCCTAGGACCTCTAGGGATATATTAGAAAAGTTCTTATGGGTCAAAGGGGGTCATAGGTTGACCTATGACCCCCTTGGACCCATTACATGATGACATATGTCCCTAGGGGTCCTAGAAACCCTAAGGACATATTAGAATTGTTCTTATGGGTCAAAGGGGCTCGTAGGGTGACCTATAACCCCTTTTGACTGATTACATGATGACATATTTCCCTAGGGGTCTTAGGACCCCTAAAGACATATTAGAATTATTCTTATGGGTCAAAGGAGGTCACTAGTTGACTTATGACCCACTTCGATATATTACATGACGACATATGTCCCTAGGGGTCCTAAGACCCCTAAGGACATATTTGAATGCTTCATATGCATCAAAAGGTTTCATAGGTTGACCTATGACCCCCTTCGACCCATTAAATGATGACATATGTACCTAGCAATTCTGAGACCCCTAGGGACATATTAGAATTGTTCTTATGGGTCAAAGGGGGTCATAGGGTGACCTATCACCCCCTTCCACCCATTAAATGATAAGATATGTCCCTAGGGGTCCTAGGACCCTTAGGGACATACTAGAATTGTTAATATGGGTCAAAGAGGGTCATAGGTTGACCTATGACCCCCTTCGACACATTACATGATGACATATGTCCCTAGGGTTCCTAGGACCCCTAGAGACATATTAGAATCATTTATGACCCATTACATGATGACATATGTCCCTAGGGGTCCTAGGACCCCTAGGGACATATTAGAATCATTTATATGGGTCAAAGGGGGTCATAGGTTGACCTATGACCCCCTTTGACCCATTACATGACGACATATGTCCTAAGACCTCTAGGGACATATTAGAATCATTTATATCGATCAAAGGGGCTCATAGGTTGACCTATGACCCCCTTTGACCCATAAGAATGATTTTAATATGTTCCTAAGGATCTTAAGACCCCTTTTGACATATGTCATCATATAATGGGTAGAAGTGGGTCATAGGTCATAGGTCAACCTATGACCCCCTTTCACCCATAATAAGCATTCTAATATGTCCCTAGGGGTGCTAGAACCCTTAGGAACATATGTTATCATGTAATGCATTAAATGGGGTCATAGGTCAACCTATAACCCCCTTAGACCCATAAGAATCATTCTAATATGTCCTTAGGGTTATGAGCGACCCTAGGGACATATGTTATTATGTAATGGGTCAAAGCGGGTCATAAGTCAACCTATGACCACCTTTGACCCATGAAAATGATTCTAATATTTTTCTAGGGGTCCTAGGACCCCTAGGGACATATGTCATCATATAATGCATTAAAGGCGGTCATAGGTGAACTTATGACCCCCTTTGACCCATAAGAACAATTCTCATATGTCCTTAGGGGTCCTAGGGACATATGTCATCATGTAATGGGTCAAAAGAGATTGTAGGTCAACCTATGATCTCCTTTGACCCATATGAACAATTTTGATATGTCCCTAGGGGTTCTAGAACCCCTGGGGACATATGTCATCATTTAATGGATTGAAGGGGATCCCAGGCCAACCTATGACCCCCTTCGACCAATATGAATGATTCTAATATGTCTCTAGGGGTCCTAGGATGCCTAAGGACATATATTGTCATGTAATATGTCGAAGTGACCTATAAGAACGATTCTCCTATGTCCATACGTGTCCTAGGGACATATGTCATCATGTAATGGGTCAAAGGGGGTCATAGGTCAACCTATGACCCCTTTTGACCCATATCAACAATTCTATTATGTCCCTATGGGTCTTAGGATTCTTTGGAACATATGTCATCATTTAATGGGTCGAAGGGGGTAATCGGTCAAACCACGACCCCCTTTGACTCATATGAATAATTTTAATTTGTAATTAGGGGTCCTAGGACTCCTACGAACATATGTCATCATTTAATGAGTTGAAGGGCATGATAGATCAACCTATGACCCCCTTTGACCCATATGAATAATTCTAATATGTCCCTAGGTGTCCTATGACCCCTAGGGACATATGTCATCATGTAATGGGTCAAAAGGGGTCATAGGTTGACCTATGACCCCCTTTGACCCATAAGAATGATTCTAATATCTCCTTAGGGGTCCTAGGACCCCTAGGGACATATGTCGTCATGTAATGGGTCAAATGGCATCATAGGTCACCCTATGATGCCCTTTTACCCATAAGAGTAATTCTAATATTTCTCTAGGGATCCTAAGACCCCTAAGGACATATGTCATCATGTAAAAGGTCAAAGGGGGTCATAGGTCAACTTATGACCCCCTTTGATCCATAACAACGATTTTAATATGTGCACAGGGGTCCTAGGAACTCTTTGGACATATGTCATCATGTAATGGGTCGAAGGGGGTCATAGGTCAACCTATGACCCCCTTTCACCCATAAGAAGCATTCTAATATTTTTTTAGGGTCCTAGGACCCCTAGGGACATATGTCATCATGCAATGGGTCAAAAGGGGTCATAGGTCAACCTATGACCCCCTTAGACCCATAAGAACGATTTTAATATGTCCCTAGAGTTACAAAGACCCCCAAGGACATATGTCATCATGTAATTGGTCGAAGCAGGTCATAGATCAACCTATGACAACCTTTGACCCATAAGAATCATTCTAATATTTTGTTAGGGATCCTAGGACCCCTCGGGACATATGTCATCATGTAATGCATCTAAGAGGGTCATAGTTTAACTTATGACACCGCTTGACCCATAAGAACAATTCTCATATGTCCCTAGGGGTCCTAGGGACATGTCATTATTTAATGGGTAAAAGGAGGTCATAGGTCAACCTATGAACCTCTTTGACCCATATGAACAATTCTAATATGTCCCTAAGGGTCCTAGGACCCCTGGGGACATATGTCATCATTTAATGGGTCGAAGGGGATCATAGGTCAACCTATGACCCCCTTCGACCCATATGAACGATTCTAATATTTCTTTAGGTGTCTTAGGACCCCTAGGGACATATGTCATCATGTAATGTGTCAAAGGGGGTCATAGGTCAACCTATGACCCCATTTGACCCATAAGAATTATTTTTATATGTTCTTAGGCGTCTTAGGGACATATGTCATCATGTAATGGGTCAAAGGGGGTCATAGGTCAACCTATGACTGCCTTTGACTCATATGAAAAATTCTAATATGTCCCTAATGGGTCCTAGGACCCCTAGGCACATATGCTTTCATTTAATGGGTCGAAGGGGGTCATAGGTCAACCTATGACCACCTTTGACCCATATGAACAATTTTAATATGTCTCTAGTGGTTTGAGGACCCCTAGGGACATATGTCATCATTTAATGGGTCGAAGGGGGTCATAGGTCAACCTATGATCTCTTTTGACCTATATCAATAATTTTAATATGTCCCTAGGTGTCCTATGACCCCTAGGGACATATGTTGTCATGTAATGGGTTGAAGGGGGTCATAGGTTGACCTATGACTCCCTCTGACCCATAAGAATGATTCTAATATGTCCCTAGGGGTCCTATGACCTCTAGGGACATATGTCGTCATGTAATGGGTCGAAGGTTGTCATAGGTCACTCTATGACCCCATTTTACCTATAAAATAATAATAATATGTCCCTAGGGGTCCTAAGACCCCTAAGTGTATACGAGAAATGTTAGTATGCTAATAGAAACCAAATTTAAATAAAGCTTCTTCAAACTAAAAAAAATTCATAAACTTCAAGATAGACTAAGATGAGCTCTCAATTGAGAATATGAGCCATTAATGGACTCTCTCAATAAGAAGCTCTCTTGTTGAGTAGCTTTGTCTAAATAGATAGGATGTATGCTCAAGCTTATGCTTCAAAAAGGGCTTCAAATGGAGTTGGAATTTGGGTGTGAGTGTATGGTTTTGATGTAAAATGGCTTCTTAAAATGGCATTATGACTTTACTTCATGGATTGTGTAATTTTGCAAAAGGGAAGGATCCAATTTATAGGCAAGAGGATTGAGGGATTGAGGGCTAAGATGCAAGGATGGGAAAAAGCTCATGGAGGGCTCAGATTGCATGAGAAGAGAGCACATGGATTGTGCTTCCTTACAGCCAATCAAGGAGTGACACATGTTACAGGGTGAGAGGATGGAGGAAAGGGGAAGGATGAGTCAACAAAGGAGGCTCAAGGGATAAAATCTTCATAAAGACCCCCATAATGACTTGTAAGAGCAATAAAAGGGCTTGGAAGAGTCATTTATGGCCTAGTGGGCTTCATAAAGTTTTATGATTGAGATATTTTGAGGGAGATGAGAGCAATTTCGACTTGGGCTTGATTAGGAGGGTTTTAAGCTTGCTTAGGATTGTGCAAATGATTAGAGGATGGATTAGGATGTTTTAGGATTAGCTTAGGGATAGGCAAGTGGATGGCATTTAATGAGAGTGAGTGAAGGAGGAGATATTTGTTAACTTTGGATTTGGTTAGCAAGTCTTAACCCATGTTTAGAGAATGTGACAAGGTTAGGAAGGGATTAGGATTAGGTTTAAAGACATCTTCTAGAAGAGTCTAGACTTTGGATGAGGATAAAGACTTTCTAGAATAGTCTAGAACTTCCTAGGATGAGGATGAAGACTTTCTAGAAGAGTCTAGAACTTCTTAGGATGAGGATAAATTAGATTTTTAGGAAATAAATAAAGTTTTATTTATTTCAAAGGTTTGGATTGAGGAGATATTTATTAAAAAAAATTTAATAAACATGAGGATTAATATTTAATCTTAATTAAATATTTTGAGTTGGGATTAGGAGTAGGAAATTATGGGATTAGCCTTTAATCAAAATTAAAGAAGGATTAGAAGATTTTGGAAGAGGTTAGTGATCTTAAGGAAATTAGCCAAGTTTTGGTCAAAAAATAATTTTTTTATTTATTTTGAGTTTTTTGGTCAATTTATTAATTAAATAATTAATAAATAAAGAAATAATGTTTAAATAAGATTTAAACATTTTTGGGAGGGATTCCTTAATTAAATATTTTTAATTAAGATAAAGGGATTTAATGGCATAAAAATAAATAAATTAATTAAATAATTAATTAATTAATAAATGATGATGTCATCAGGAATTTTTCAGAAAATAAAAATACTTTATTTTCTAAAAGTTTTTAGGTGTCTACATTTTGCCCCTCTTTGATGTGATGCTGCAAGTGGCATGACATCAAAGATAAGAAAATAAGATGCCCAAGGCTAGAGCAGAAGAAAAGAGAATAGACTGTGAGATGCCCCCTCAAGAAGGCAGCGAGGAGAGAAAGCGAGGCTCGATGGCTTCTTGAAAAGTATAAGAATCCAAGATGAACAAGAAGTCTTAGATTGGCTCAAGAGAAGGGGTTGAATTAGCTCAAACTCTCACTATGGGAGAATGATAAAGGAGAATCAGATGCACAAGAGGAAGCAAGCTTAAGACTTTAGGGAAGGTGGAGGATGAAGGAGCGGAGCGCTATAAAAAGGAATCCAGGATAGGAAGATGGATGAGGGGATTATAAAGCTGATGCAATAGGATTTCAAAGAGTCAGATTGGCGGAAGATGGGTTTCAGAGATCCCTAGGACTACGATTGCGGATCTCGAAAGATGAGGCTTGGTGGATTGATTTGGATTGGTGGATCCCTAAGACTAGGATTGTGGATCCCTAAAGCTAAAGGTGAGGAGTGATTCAAAGAGATACTGATGCATAAGCTGGGGTAGGAGAGATGGATGTTGGATATGGATGGGGGATAATGGAGATGAAAGAAAACCATTGAAACTTTTTGAGCGGGGGGGATACTTCAAAGAGAAGTACCACCATGTAGTTGAGCACTAGATTTTCTATAGGACTGTTGGTTAATTGCCAAGGTTACCAAGAACTTCAAGGCTTTTTCACCAACTATCCAGAGGACTGACAGATTGACTCAAAAAAAACACGCAAGGATTGCCCCAGCATCACACATGAATCTTGAAAGAATCAGAGTGGAACCAACACTGGGTAACCCACAAGCAGAAAAGAAAAACAAATGAAAGACTTGATCAAGACCTTATGCTCAGATTGCCCCATTCGCAGTATACCATGATATGGAAGATCATGGCAACTTTGAGGAGGGAACAAAAAGATTTTTTGGAAAAGATACTTCAAGACCCAAAAGGGAAGATTCCAAATCAAAAGAAAGTGAAAATCCAAAAGAAAAACATTTGCCAACAAGATGGGTAGGACGAGGTACTAACAGACAAAGATCAGACATGAGAAAAGCTATATCCTAAAAAGATCTATCGGAGAGAACCTAAGCTGGTGGATCTGGATGAGTGATGCATCTGGCAAGCTGAACTAAGAAGGATAACACTTTGGTGACAGGAGATCTGGCTAAAGGATGCATTGGAATAGCTAACCAAGGGTTGTGCGATGTGTGCAAGATGTTGATCAAGGAGGAACTAACATGAAAGCTGGATAGATACAATGGTACTAAGCTAAAGAGGATCTACAAGCTAACGGACCAAGATATTTACAAGTGAGCTAATCAAGATATGGTACAAGCTTTGGACAAGATTCGGATATACAAGGTATGGTACAAGATTTTACAAGTTGAGGTACAAGATTTTACAAGTTGTACAGGAGGTATTTACAAGCTCCATTAGATTTTGGATATTTGGTTGGAACACCAAGGGAACAAGCAAGTGTTTTATGGGATGGTGGGTGAATGGATGAGGGATATGATAGTGATAGATAATGGATTAGTCTTAGTACACAAGGCACTTGAGTTACTAGGTTTTCACCAAGGTACCTATCCAAGGTGCTTGAATTGCCAAGTTTTCACCATTGGACGCTTATTTCTCTTTACTCTTTTTTTTTAAATTTTTCAAAAGCTGGGTATACCAAGGATCTTCAAGCATAGAACTTCTTGAGATGAATGATTTTAGTAGGATCATGCAAGAGTTCTCTTTCCAATGTAGATAGCTAATAGGCTCTGGAGCCAAAGGAAGCAGTGACAACATAAGGACCAAGCCATGTAGGTTTCAACTTGCCTTTCTTTTCTCGATCTGCTTGGACTTTCATGTTTTCTTTGAGGACCAGGTCACCTGGCTAAAAGTTTCGTGGAAGCAACTTCTTGTTGAAATTCCTTTTGAGACGAGTTTGATAGACTATGAGATGATCATAGGCTTGTTGTCACTTCTCGTCTAAGAGATCTAGCTGGGTGAGCCGAGCTACTCTGTATTCTTCATCTGATATTTGCCCTTGCAAAGATATGTGCAAGGAGGGAAGTTCAACCTCTATAGGTAGTACCACATCGACACCATAGACTAGGGAGTATGGGGTTGTGCCTTTGGATGTACAAAAAGAAGTTTGATAGGCCCATAGGGCTGGATTTATTTGTAGGTGCCAATCACGGCCGGAATCATTGACAATTTTCTTTCGGATTTTGAGGAGGGTTTTGTTAGTTGCCTCTGCCTGGCCATTACCTTGTGGGAAATATGGGCTAGAAAAGCGGTGATGGATACAGAGTGAAGTGCATAATTCTTCCATGTTGAGGTTTTCAAAGTTACCTCCATGGTCGGTGAAGATGGTGGATGGGATGCCGAAGTGACAAACAATGTGGTACAAGATGAACTTGGAGACCTGAACTCCTGTAGCTGAGACTAGGGGGACTGCTTCCACCCATTTAGTGAAATAGTCTATAGCTGTTATTATCCATTTATGTCCATCGGATGAGAGGGGTGTGATAGTTCCAACTAGATCAAGACCCCAACAAGCGAAAGGCCAAGGTGGTGCAATAGGCTGTAGATCCTGTGCTGGAGCGTGCACAAGATTTGCATGCTGCTGACATGGGAGACAGTTTCTGACAAAGTCACAGGAGTCTTCTTCAATGGTAGGCCAATAGTAGCCTTCTCTAAGGATTTTTTGTGCTAGGACAATAGCACTCATGTGGGCACCGCAAAGTCCAAAGTGTACTTCTTTCAACACCATCGCGGCCTTGTTTTCGTCTAAACATCGAGAGAGAGTATCATGATAAACTCGACGATATAGGGTATTGGCTATGATAACATAGCAGGATGATTTTTGAATGAGGTTCTGGAATTGGGTACCTGTGAGGTGAGCGGATATGATACCATCGTTAAGGTAAGCGTGAATCTCATGGTACCAAGGGGATTGGGGACCAACCAAGATACAAACACGGTTTGAATCCTCATTCACATAGGCGGGTGTGAGGAGCTTCTCTACTAAAAACTCATACTGTGTAGCTACTTGGGGAATTTCCAAGAGCAAGCCTATAGTAGCCATAGCATCTGCTGCTTTGTTCTATATTCGAGGCACTTGTGTAAACTGAAGCCTTGTAAAATGCTGGGTTAGCTGATCAACTAGCTCTTTGTAGGGTAATAGCTTTTCATCTTTGGTTTGATATTCATTTAGGGCTTGCTTGATGATAAGCTTAGAATCACCAAAGATTTGTAGCTCAGCAATGTTCAATTATGGAGCTATCTTTAATCCTGCTATGAGGGCCTCATATTCAGCTATATTGTTGGTGCTAGGGAATTATAGCTTGAAGGCTTTTGGAATGTAATCTCCTTGAGGTGTGACCAAAAATATTCCTGCCCCTGATCCATGAGATGTGTATGAGCCATCAAAATAAAGTTTCCATGGGGGTTGTTCTTCAATTAGATAAATATGCTCATCTGGAAATTCTGTGATCAACGGATAAGCATCTATTAGAGGTGCATCAACTAGGTGATCTTCTATAGCTTTCCCTTTGATTGCCTTTCTGTCCACATACTAGATGTCAAATTCACTAACGAGCATAACCCATTTGGCCAAACGACCTGTAAGTGATGTTCTGGAGAGCATATACTTGAGAGGGTCAATCTTGGAGACTAGTTGGATGGTATGACTTAGCATGTAATGGCAAAGCTTTTGAGTTGAGAAAAAAACTACCAAACAAGCTTTTTCCATAGGAGTGTAATTAAGTTCATAACCAACTAGGGTTCTACTGATGTAGTAGATGGCTCTTTCTTTGCTGTAGTCATCAAGCTGTGCTAGAAGTGCCCCTAGAGCAGTAGGTGTTGCTGATATGTACAAAATCAGGGGACGACCAGGAACTGGTGGAACCAAGATAGGGGGATTGATGAGATACTGCTTGAGATGGTCAAAGCCACTGACATAAAGGATCCCACTTGAAGTTCTCATCCTTCTTCAGTAAATGTGAAAATGGTGTACACTTATCTGCAAGTTGGGAGATGAAGCGCCGAATAGATTGAAGCTTTCCCTGAAGAGAACGAAGTTGTTGTAGTGTCTGGGGAGGAGGCATGTCTAAGATAGCCTTGACCTTCTTGGGGTTGATCTCTATACCTCGTTTAGAAACTATAAAGCCTCGAAGCTTGCCAGATGTGACCCCAAAGACACATTTCTTGGGATTCAGCATGAGATGATATTTGGCTAACCTATCAAAGACTTTCTCAGGTTAGCAAGATGATCCATGAAGGTATGAGACTTGACCAAGATATCATCCACATAATCCTCCAAAATGCTATGGATGAGATCATGAAAAATGGTTGTCATAGCTCTTTGATAGGTAGCCTCAGCATTCTTTAGGCCAAAAGGCATCATGTTGTAGCAAAAGGTTCCCCAAGGGGTAGTGAATGTTGTCTTATGTTGATCCTCTTCTGCAATCTTGATTTGATTATACCCAGAAAATCCATCCATGAGGGACAAAATTTCATGTCCAGCTGTAAGATCTACAATCATATCTATGTTGGGCAAGGGAAAATCATCTTTTGGACAAGCTTTGTTAAGATCTTTGAAATCAGTGCAGATTCTGATGTCACCATAAGGCTTAGTGACGGGGATCATGTTGGAGATCCACTCTGAATAGTCGATAGGTCAGATAACCTTAGCAGCTAACATTCTTTCTAACTCAGCTTTGACCAGTAATGCCACCTTGGGGTGCATTTTTCTAAGATTTTGTCTGACGAACTTGATCTATGGATTGACTGCAAGATGATGAACTACAAGCTTTGGATCAAGCCTTGGCATGTCCTGATATGACCATGCAAATTGGCCAATGTTCTCTCTTAAGACCTCAAAGAGGAGATCAGCTTGGTCTTTTGATAGGGATGCAGCAATGTGAACAAGCCTAGGGATCTCTGAAGAACCGATGTTGACTTCCCTAGTATCCTCAATTAGAATAGAAGATATCTCTAGTCGATTATCTTGAGGAGGTAATGCTAAATCCTCATGTTCTACTTGTGGCTCTGGATGTTCTTGTTGAGGGGTTCTCTTCGCTGCCTTAGCTAGTCTCAGATTCACCTTAGTTCTAGTTTTGGGTGTATCGAAACTAGGTTGGGGATTTTCTCCAAAATACCCCTTGGGATCTAGCTTGTAGATATAGGCAGAATCTGGCTTTATTTTCTTGTGAGGTGTTTCAGCTCCCATGAATCTCAGAAGCACTTCCTCTGATGTGAACTCATCAATGTGTATGACGCTTGGTTGGTTCCAATCTATGAGTTATGGATGGGCGAGTGGTAGGTCAATGAGGTGGATGGATAGTTCTTGGAGAATAGAGTCTCCGAGGGAGATTTGGTCTAGGATATCGTTGTAGGCTCTCTTTTCAACTTCCTCAAGAATGTCTTTGATTTTGACAAGGTCACGATGAATGTTCAAAAAAGTGTGACCGTCTGTATTGGTGCCCTCAATTGTGGGTATGCCAAAGCTAAGACCTGACTTCGATTCCCACTTGTGTGCGTTGATGGGGCATTGCATGCCTCTTTCTTCTGGTCCTAGACCACCACCTTGATAGTTCTATTTGTTAGTGATGAGCTTATGTTCTTGGGGATACTTCTGGCTAAAGTGATCAAGGCGTGCCTGATTCCTTTGAGGTGCATCCTTATGTAACCAATTGTTGATATCTGGAGTGAGCTCCTCATGAAGAGGGATTTTCGAGGATACAAAGGTTTTTGAGCCAAACTATTTGTATCGAGGAGGTAGAATCTCCTTAGCTTTATGATATGTTTGTCATCCATGGGCATGTGGATCAAGTGGGAGTGCCCCAACAACAAATGCATCTGATAGACTATACTCTCCACAGCCCTTGTTATTGATCTTCACTATAGACAGGGTAGAGGCTAGGATGGTTTCTGGGTCATTACAAGTGTGGGATGAGCTGGCGATGGATGTGCCGATATCAATTCCAAGGCAATGGTTTGTATATGAAGCTTCAACTGCATTGCAGTAAGCAAAGGGTTCTGGATCGGCATGGATGGTTACCTCAGTGCCTTGATGCAAAAATTTGACACACTGATGGTAAGTGGATGGAACCGCTATGGCATGAATCCATGGGTGATCGAGGAGGATGTTGAATGGTAGGTTTAGATCAATAACATGGCAGAGTGTTTCTTGGATGACTGGCCCAACCTTGATTGGCAACAGAATAGTTCCTTCTGTGGTTCTTTCTAAGTTGTCATAAGCTTTGATGGTGATAACCTCACTGATGATATCTGCCTCAGTATACCCAGCTTGTTTTATGAATTTTAGGGTTCAAATATTCAAGGCTGATCCATTATCTATCATTACTCTTTTCACGACAAAATTGGATACCATGATGGCTATCAAAGCAGAAGGGTGTGATCTGGCTTGACCACGGGTATGTCAGTGGGTTTTAACGATAGGGCACATGAGGATGAAAGGTGTCCAACAAGATTATGAAAATCAGTAGCATTGATATCAGAAGGGACACGGAATTCTATGAGAGCACTGTCAAGGATGTTCTTGTACACAGGACTAGTGCGAAGAAGGTCTAAAATGGAGAATTGGGCTAGCATGTTCCCAAGGTGTTCCAAGATATTGTACTAGCTTTTTGATGGAGCTGATGGTGCTGGTGAAACGGGTGGACCTGTGATGTTAAATCGGGCTCTTCGAGCGGTGACTGCACACTCATTGTTTGGTCCTTGGATATTGATAACATTGACAGAAGGCTCTTTCTCAGATATACAACCTATAAGGCTACCATAGTCTATATAGGATGAAGTGTGGTCATTTTTCTTCCCATGCTGTTGGTTTGGCTGACGGTTGTTGGTGTTGTTGTTGTTGGTTTAGATAGGTGCTTTTCTAGGATTTTGATTGTTGTGAGGAGGAAAAGCATTTTGATAGATCTGTAAGCTTGCATTGGGAGAGGTTTGGGCACCAACAGTGATTTCCTTCCGATCAATGAGGTCTTGCACATAGTCTTTCAGTTTCATGCATCTGAGGGTAGTGTGACCTTTTACCCTATAAAATTTGCATTACTCATTGTCTTTGTACCATGCAGCTTTGGATTGGCTTGGGTCAATTTGCTAGGTAGGAGGAAATTTGATGAGGTTTTCCTTGACAATTTCTCAAAAATGACATCCAATGGCTCACCAAGGGGTGTATAGTTTCTAGGTGTAGGTTGGAATCTGGGCTTTTGTCCTGCAACTACATTGATGGCATTAGCTTGATTGCTAGACCCTTGAAAGTTTGGTCTTGGATTGTGGTTTTGATAGCTGTGGTTATTCTGTTGTTGGCAGTTGATAGCTTGCTGATTGTTTGGTTGATAGGGTGGGTTGGACTAGTTGTGAGAAGGACCAACAATATTCACATGTCTGCTATCAATGACGCCATCTGTTGCAACATGCTTGTTTTTGTTCCAATACCTAGACTTGTCATTGGAATGTGATTGATTTTGGTTGGCTTCCTTGTAAATCTTGACCACACCATCTTTAATGAGTCCTTGCTCAAGGATCATTCCTTTCTCTTTGATATCTTTGTAGGTCTGCAAATAGTTCATGGTCATGTGGTGAGTCAAGCTAGGATGGGCATTATCAATAAAAATTTTCACCAAATGGCGCTCTACCAAGGTGCAAGATATGCGGGTGGTAAGGGTTTTCCATCTTTGCAGATATTCGGGAAGGCTTTCTCCACCTTTTTGCTTGGTGTGGACAAGATCAACTACTGATAGCTCTATTTCAACAAGATGGGCACATTGGGCTACAAATGCCTCAGATAATTTAGCAAAATTTTTAATTGTGCCATAGGGGATTCTATAAAACCATTCAAGAGCTGGTCCGGCCAAGCTTTTGGGAAAGAGACACAAGAGGAAGATGTCATCGTATGCCACTTCTTGGCAGTGCATGTAAAATTCTTTGATATGTGTGACAGGGTCTCCTTTTCCTCTAAATTTGTCAAATTTGGGTGTCTCAAAATGCTTGGGGAATGGTGTCATGGTAATGGCTCTTTCAAATGGGTAAGGGCGCACATTCTCAAACTTGAAAGTTTTTTTATTATTTCCCTCTTGGATGTTCTTCAAAGCTATTTTCATGGCTTCCCATTCTGAATTAATGGGTGATGGCTGGGGTGCCCCCAATGTAGGAGTGCCTTGAGGTAGGTATGCACTAGATGGGGCCACTGAATATGGATGGCTGTAAGGTATTTGCTGATAGGGATTGTACATTGTTTGGGTAGCTGCATGGTGGATGACGGTTTGCTGATGGGGAGGTGGCGCATAGTGTTGCATGTGCTGCGAGGCTTGTTGTTGATATGGGATTTGAGGTTGGGATTGAGGAACATAAGATGGCTGTGGGATAAATGAATTGCTTTGTGGAGGTAAGGTATAAGATGGTTGTGAAGCTTGGAGAAAGGATCAGGGGACTTGTGGAACTTGACTTTGGATTTGAGGAGTTTGACCAATATATATGGGTTGTGACCCTATTTGGGAAGGTGTCTGCATGGAAAAAGAGGCCAAGTAATTGGTGGTTGGTGGTGGTGGATTTCCTCCTAGAATTGGCATAGAAAAATAGTTGGTAATAGGAGGTATTGGATTGGTTGGTGGTGGAGGTGGTGGGAATTGAAAGCTTGGGAATGGAACTGATGGGGTTTGATAGCTTGGTGGATGGATTTGAAAGCTTGGTAAAGTGGTGGCAAGAGCTTGGGTCACTTGAGAGCTTGGCAGAACATTGGTAGGAGCTTGTGGGTTGTGAGAGCTTTGTGGAGTGAAGGCAGTAGCTTGTGGATTTGTGGCTAATGGCTCTGAGCTCCCAAGACCTAATGGAAATGATGGGATTGTGCTTTGGGCTGTGGTGAACAAGCTGGGGGTAATGAAAGGTTGATTACTTGGCCCCATGGGTGGCATCCCTGTTGTATATTGCTGAGGTTGGCCAAAGATGCTAGCACTGATTATGGAGATGAGTGGATTTGGAAGGCTAGGTTGGGGAGCAGCAGTAGCAATAGTGAAGGGCGTGAACGGTGAGGTGTTTTGGGTAAAGGGGGTTTGGAGAGGAGAGGTATGAACCAAAGATGGAGTGGTGGTGGCTGGGTTGGTTTGTGGCATGGAGATTTCAACTTGGGTGGATGATGGTATGTTTGGGTCTATTGGATCATATGGATTGGCTGGAGGCTCTTCTTTTGGCATATATTGAGGATAATTTGGATCATAAGAGCCTATGGGTGGTGACAGCTGTCCAAAAAATGGGTGAGATGGATCTGATAATGGAGGGGGTCTTCCAAAGTCAAAGGTTCCTACATTGTCCGTTTGAAAATTAGCCATGATTGTCTCTTTGTTCTTGTCTATAATAGTGTTTACCAATACTGCATTTCCTGGTTGGTTCATGAAAGCTTCAATGTCAGTAGATGATGACATAGCTTTCTCTGGGCTAAAGGATGGCTGAGTGCTCAAGGGGGGTGAGGCTGTTCGATCCAAATGATAGGGCTCCATTGTTTCTTTCTTCTTGGCTAAGTGAGTGATGGGTGGCATGAAAAATGCTCCTAGGGATGAGATGCAACAAATGCTGGTGGATGCAAAAGGGATGAAAGCTTTTCTATGCAAATGATTTCCTAGGTTGAGGCAAAGCTATATGAAAAAACCTAAGGAGGATTGGGTTGAGGATTCTAACTTCAAAGATATGTTGCCAAAGCACAAAAGTTCTACTTTCTTATGTGCAATCTTGGTGGTGATTATGTCAACTTAAGGATAGATTGATGATCCTTTAGGAAGAACACGAGATTGACCACTTGTGGATCCCAACCTTTAGCTTAAGGTGATGAGGGATAACAAGTGGCAAAGCTAGATTACCCTAGACAAAGCTTTGTCAAAGGGATAACCTTGGTGAGATTGGTGGTTTTGAAAGATTTTAGGAATGGAAAACTTTTAGCAAGGTGACAACAATTTTTGAAAGCTTGGATGTGAAGATTTTGGATTGCTGGCTAGATGGTTTGGTCCTAAATGAGATGGATGAGCTAATAATGCTTAAGGGGATAACCTAAGATGGCTGACTTTTCTACAAAGATGACTCTAAGGTGAAGCTTATCCAAGAAGGTGTAGAGAAACAAGGGTGTCTAATCATAGAAATCATGCCTAGTTGGTAAGGCATACGCAGGATTAACTCCTGGATGTTGGCTAAATTTGATGGTGTGCTCTAACCAAGCCTCTTGAAGTGCTTCGTCGGCAGCTTTATGCTCTACTTTGTGGAGTTTGGCAATTCGATGACTTGGTGTTAGTTCCTTTCTCTTGGCTGAAAGTTCTTGGTATGCCTGAGATGGTTTGAGTTTAACTTTGTGGAACTTCTATTCGGGTTTGGGTTCCTCTGACATCAATTATTGAATCTGCTTGGCTTTGAGAGACCTCGATTATTTTGCTTCAACTTGTTCAACTTCTGGAATAGGCAGTGACTACGCTAAGTGTACCCTAAGCTAGGATTGACCAAGTTTGGCAAACATTCATTCAACAAATAAAAAAGCAAGCAATAGATAGGAACAACCAGATAGAAGTTTTTGATTCTCAGAATGTGATACTTGCGCTGAGGAGTGTGTATGTTTTACAAATATTTCAATCAGTCACTTCAAAAACATTAACACTCTAGATGGTTGTCTACAAGGCTGACAGTTGGTTTAGCTAGGGAGTCCTCGATATACCCAAAGGTACGTGAGGCCCAAATCCATAGATGAAACCAACAAGATATCACACAGCCAAGAGGAGTGGTAACCCACTTCTCCTCTTTCACTTCTCAAGGGTATAAAGTTCCTTGAGGCTTAGCCCGAGTGACAAAAATTTTGATTCCAAGAGAGGTGTCTTTCGATTCACCTCTCGATTCTTATACTCTGCTAGAACACTGGAGTTGAGGTCGTCCAAGGGGTGATGAAATCTCCAAGCAGGCCTCTTAAAAAGAAATAAGGTTTTGGATCCAAATCTTATCCACCCAAGATGGCCTCGAAAGACGACAAGGGGAGAGAAGACTTGGATGACCTTGGGCTAAAAAAACCATGCTTGTTCTTTTACCAACTAACTCTTATGTATGCTAATCTAGACTTTGCAAGCACTCATGTTTAAGAGACAATGTTCAATTCCAACTTGAAGCACCAACGAAAGTAAATCGATCAAAGAATGCAAACAAGAAGAAGAGTTAGGGTCAACAAAAGAAAACTCACGCACTCAGAGTCCCTCCACATTAAGTATCGATTAATTTCCTTTAAAGCATTCAAGAGTTGGTGTGATTTTGTTTTAAGCCCAAAGCAAAGATGTGTGAGACTCGATTTGTCAAGCGCACACCTGGAGGCCCTCCACGTCAATAGTTGTTCAATTTTAGTGCCCAAACTTGAAGTGTGATTGATTTAATCTAGATTTTTGGTCATTTAAATTTTTTGATAACGTTAAAGCAAATGTTCAAAGATCAAGTGAGTGAGTTAGATTGTGGAACATTTAACACCTTTTTCAAGTAGACCCATCCCCATAAATGGCGATGAGATTGCAACCAATGGTTGAATTGATGGGTAATTAGAAAAGAGGTGAGTCCAAGAAACTACTCAAATTGATTTTTGCAAATTTGTATTTAACTTAACAAAGTTTCTTAAATGTCCAAAAATCAAACTTTACCTAAATTGCATGTGGAAAAGAGATTTGTTTTGTTCAATTTTAGAAGCTCCAAATTAAGTGTTTGATATTGCAATGGTTAATTGATCCTTGGCATTCAAGATTGGATTTGTTGTTTTAATCATGCATTCAAGAAAAAATTGATTTTAATTTATGGCATTCAAGAGTGTGTTTAGCAACATGCATTCAAAGACAAGTGATTAAACATTCAAGTTTTTTACCTTTGAGCATTCAAGATTGAGATTTTGTGTGTTGTTTTAAGAACTTTGAAGTGCTTTGTTTTAACCTTAGATCATTCAAGATTGTTTTGGACTCAAAAGTGAAAATGACTCTTTGGACTTTGGTTTTCATTCAAGATTTTGTGTTCTAGTTTGCATATTTTAAGCCCAAAAATGATATTCCTAGATTGTTTTGATGCATGAAAAACCTAAGAAACATTCAAGATTTTGCAACAAGACATTTGTTTGGAACAAATAACAAAGCTTTTAGGACAATTTTTGGCAACCATTTAGGACTTTTAGTTTTGATGAGATTTTTAAAAGAACTTTAAAATATTTGCAAATGAGGTTCATTTTATCCTTGAGTGATGCTTTGAGTTTGATTTAGATTTTAGTGTGCACTTAGTGTTGATTTTGAACTTTTTGAAATGGAAACTTGAAGTTCTTTTTAAATTTCCAAAAATGAAGTGTTCCTAATTTTGCATGAATGCATCTAAAACCTTGATGTTGCAAAGATGCAAATGATTGGATTGGTTTAGTTTCACTTGTTAAAAGATTTTTTCTTTTTTGCAAATTTTTAATTTTTTAATGGATTTAAGTATGATTTGGGGGTTCATTTTAAGCACTAAAAAGAAGTGTGTATGATTTTGCTTTCTTAAAAAAAAAAAAAAAAATGGCCAAGATCTCCCACAAGAAGAAGAAGAAGTAGATGGAATAAGAAGAATTCCAAGTGCTTTGTCCACCTATAAGCTTGAAAAATCTGCAAATACTATAAGATAGACTATGAGTTCCTTTTTCTTTTTCATGCTCATGTGGACCTACAAAACAAATTTATACAATCCTACAAATCACAAAAACAAGCAAAATTAGCCAAAATTAGCAAATGACATACAAAACTTAACTAAAAAAGCTAATGAAGATGACCCATGCGGGGTCCCACCAGGCGTGCCAAAATGTATATGAGCAATGTTAGTATGCTAATAGAAACCAAATTTAAATAAAGCTTCTACAAACTAAACAAAATTCATAAACTTCAAGATAGAATAAGATGAGCTCTTAATTGAGAATATGAGCCATTAATGGACTTTCTCAATAAGAAGCTCTCTTGTTGAGTAGCTTTGTTTAAATAGATAGGATGATGCTCAAGCTTATGCTTCAAAAAGGGCTTCAAATGGAGTTGGAATTTGGGTGTGAGTGTATGGTTTTGATGTAAAATGGCTTCTTAAAATGGCATTATGACTTTACTTCATGGATTGTGTTATTTTGCAAAAAGGAAGGATCCAATTTATAGACAAGAGGCTTGAGGGATTGAGGGCTAAGATGCAAGGATGGGAAAAAGCTTATGGAGGGCTCATATTGCATGAGAAGAGAGCACATGGATTGTGCTTCCTTACAGCCAATCAGGGAGTGACACATGTCACAGGGTGAGAGGATGGAGGAAAAAGGAAGGATGAGTCAACAAAGGAGGCTCAAGGGATAAAATCTTCATAAAGACCCTCATACTGACTTGTAAGAGCAATAAAAGGGCTTGGAAGAGTCATTTATGGCCTAGTGGGCTTCATAAAAATTTATGGTTGAGATATTTTGAGGGAGATGAGAGCAATTTCAACTTGGGCTTGATTAGAAGGGTTTTAAGCTTGCTTAGGATTGTGCAAATGATTAGAGGATGGATTAGGATGGTTTAGGATTAGCTTAGGGATAGGCAAGTTGATGGCATTTAATGAGGGTGGGTGAAAGAGGAGATATTTTTTAACTTTGGCTTGGGTTAGTAAGTCTTAACCCATGTTTAGAGAATGTGACAAGGTTAGGAGGGGATTAGGATTAGGTTTAAAGACATCTTCTAGAAGAGTCTAGACTTTGGATGAGGATAAAGACTTTTTAGAATAGTCTAGAACTTCCTAGGATGAGGATGAAGACTTTCTAGAAGAGTCTAGAACTTCTTAGGATGAGGATAAATTAGATTTTTAGGAAATAAATAAAGTTTTATTTATTTCAAGGGTTTGGGTTGAGGAGATATTTATTAAAACTTTTTTAATAAACATGAGGATTAATATTTAATCTTAATTAAATATTTTGAGTTGGGATTAGGGGTAGGAAATGATGGGATTAGCCTTTAATCAAAATTAAAGAAGGATTAGAAGATTTTGGAAGAGGTTAGTGGTTTTAAGGAAATTGGCCAAGTTTCCGGCAAAAAATAATTTTTTTATTTATTTTGAATTTTTTGGTCAATTTATTAATTAAATAATTAATAAATAAGGAAATAATGTTTAAATAAGATTTAAACATTTTTGGGAGGGATTCCTTAATTAAATATTTTTAATTAAGATAAAGGGATTTAATGGCATAAAAATTAATTAATTAATTAATTAATTAATTAATTAATGATGATGTCATCAGGAATTTTTCAGAAAATAAAAATACTTTATTTTCTAAAGGTTTTTAAGTGTCTACACTAAGGACATATGTCATCATGTAAGGGATGAAAGACCCATAATAATGATTCTAACCTCTGGACATATGTCGTCATATAATGGGTTGAAGGGGGTCATAGGTCAACCTATGATCCCCTTTGACCCATAAGAAGCATTCGAATATGTCCCTAGGGGTTCTAGAAACCCTAGGGACATATGTCATCATGTAATGGGTCAAAGTGGGTCATAAGTCAACCTATGACCCCTTTAGACACATAAGAACAATTCTAATATGTCCCTTGGGTTTTGAGGACCACTAGGGACATATGTCATCTTATAATGGGTTGAAGCGGGTCATTGGTCAACCTATGACCACCTTTGACCCATAAGAACAATTCTAATATTTTTCTAGGGGCTCTAGGACCACTAGGGACATATGTCATTATGTAATGCATCAAAGAGGGTCATAGGTCAACTTATGACCACCTTTTACCCATAAGAATGATTCTCATATGTCCCTAGGGGTCGTAGGTACATATGTCATTATGTAATGGGTCAAAGAGAGTCATTGGTCAACCTATTACCCCCTTTCACCCATATGAACAATTCTAATATGTCTCTAGGGGTCCTAGGACCCCTAGGGACATATGTTGTCATTTAATGGGTCGAAAGGGATCATAGGTCAACCTATGAACTCATTCAACCCATATGGACGATTTTAATATGTCTTTAAGGGTCCTAGGACCCCTATGGACATATGTCATCATGTAATGTGTCGAAGGGGGTCATAGCTCAACCTATGACCCCCTTTGACTCATAAGAACAATTCTCATATGTCCCTAGGGGTCCTAAGGACATATGTCATCATATAATGGGTCAAAGGGAGTCATAGGTCAACCTATGATCCCCTTTGACCCATATGAACAATTCTAATATGTCCCTAGGTGTCTTAAGACCCCTAGGGACATATGTTATCATTTAATGGGTTGAAGGATGTCATTCGTCAACCTATGACCCCCTTTGACCCATATGAACAATTCTAATATGTCTGTAGCAGTCCTAGGACCCCTAGGGACATATGTCATCATTTAATGGGTCGAAGGGGGTCATAGGTCAACCTATGACCTATGGCCCCCTTCGACCCATATGAACAATTCTAATATGTCCCTATGTATCCTAGGACCCCTAGGGACATATGTCATGATTTAATGGGTCGAAGGGGGTCATAGGTTACCCTATAACCCCGTTTGACCCATATGAACGATTCTAATATGTCCTTAGGGTTCCTCATAGGTCACCCTATGACCCTGTTTGACCCATATGAATGATTCTAATATGTTTTCATGTAATAGGTTGAAAGGGGTCATAGGTCAACCTATGACCCCCTTTGACCCATATGAATGATTCTAATATGTCCCTAGGGGTCCTAGGCCCCCTAAGGAAAAATATCATAATGTAATGTGCCGAAGGGGGTCATAGGTTGACCCATGACCCCTTTGACCTATAAGAACGATTCTAATATGTCCCTAGGGGTCCTAGGACCCCTAGGGACATATGTCATTATGTAATGTGTCGAAGGGGATCATAAGTCAACCTATGACCCCCTTCGATCCATATGAACGATTCTAATATTTTCCTAGGTGTGCTAGGACCCCGAGGGACATATGTCATCATGCAATGGGTGGAAGGGGGTCATAGGTCAACCTATGACACCCTTTGACCCATATGAATGATTCTAATATGTCCCTAGGGGTCCTAGGACCCCTAGGGACATATGTCATTATTTAATGGGTCGAAGGGGGTCATAGGTCAACCTATGACCCCCTTTTACCCATAAGAACTATTCTAATATGTCCCTAGGTGTCCTAGACCCCTAGGGACATATGTCGTCATTTAATAGGTCGAAAAGGGTCATAGGTCAACCTATTACCCCCTTTGACCCATAAGAATGATTCTAGTATGTCTCTAGGGGTCCTAGGATCCCTAGGGACATATGTCGTCATGTAATGTGGCGAAGGGGGTCATAAGTCAACCTATGACCCCCTTTGACCCATAAGAACGATTGTAATATGCCACTAGGGGTCCTAGGACCCCTAGGGACATGTCATTATGTAATGGGTCAAGGGGGTCATAGGTCAACCTATGACCCCCTTTGACTCATATATATTAATAATATACATATATATTAATAACATACACATATATTAATAACATATATATATATATATATATTTAACGTTATTATATTTATTAAAAATATTACATTATTATATAAATTAATTAAATATATATTATGTTATTATATTTAATAAAAATATTACGTTATTATATATATATATCAGTAACATACTTATATATATAATATATATATTACGTCATTATATTTATTAAAAATAATAATAATATAAATTATATTTATAGATTATAATAAGAATAACATAATATATTATTTTATATTAATATATTATATGTTATATCTTTGCATTACATTATTATATATATAATATATATTGTAATACATATTTACATAGTAATATAACAAAAGTAATTTTTAAATCATAAGCTATAACTCTTAAATCCGATTTTCCTTCCAAAATGGGTTGGGATTTAAAATTTTCCACCAAAATTCATCGAGCCATATTGGATATCTGATTAGGCTTGGTATTTACCAAGCCTATCTAGTCAACCCAAAAGATGTATTTGAAGAGGGTTTTAGTGATACTAAGACTTCGAGTAGCCGTCTGACAATGTTATTTTGATCGAAATTGAATGAAACAAAAAATATTTTTTAATATCGCTCTCGAGATTCCATCGATATAATTTCTATCAAATTTTGAGTTCAATAAGTATTTATTAGTTAATTATCAATGAAGATTATTGTAAAGTGCTGATTGACATACTGATTGAAAAATAGCTATAACTTTCAAATGGTATAACATTTTTTAAATCTAAACGTTTTGTCACATTCTATGCTTTGCCTAGTATAAAAAAAAAATTTAATTAAATTTGGTAAAATTTTCTATTAGTTAAGGTGGTCAGACAGAAGACTTTTCTTTTTTCAAAAAAGTTTTGGTAGAAAATTTATATTTAATTATTTATTTGAAAGAAAAATACCAAAAAATATGCGTCACATCTGGGCATGAGTCTACTTTTCATATCTATAATTATATTAAAAAAATATTATAATTTGATTTTTATTAAGGTGGTCAGACATACACCTACTTTTTATTTTCGCCCTAAAATTTTCATAGTACTGCATTAAAATTCAAACTTTTGAGCAATCAATTATTTTTCTCTCCTGATAAGACCTAGTAGTTTAGAAACTACATTCAATTTCCTACAAATTATTTTCTTACAACTTTTTGATATAAAGTCCATAACCACTTTAAAATTATCTGTCAAGTTGACATAACCCTGATTTGCTGATTTTTCACTGCCACTTAAGGTCATAGTTTGGTACACCATGATCCTGCACATACCATATATATATATATATATACAAATTATAGACAACCCCAAAATAACACTGTGAAATTGTTGTCTAAAACTTTTCTAATGAGATAATGTGTTATGAGCTCTTCATTAGTGAGATAAAACTTAAATCCATGAAGTAGTTATGCATCATCCTTAACATGACTATAACCAAAGTTAAGAGCCTCCATTATTGAATTCCCTTCCTAATATGCTCATTGAAACACAAGAAAACAAAACTTGAATAAGTAGAATTGTGTAACTCAATATCATCCATGTTTCATGAGTAGTAGCTCACAAATGTTAGATAACTAAGAGGGGGGTGAATTGGTTATAACCAACTATCTTATAGATCCTTAAACACTTTTCTATAAACTCAACACTTTATACTTTCCAACCATGTGCTTGGTAAAAAGATCGAACTTCATAATTATATGCAACTTAATCTTTTAGGTAATCTGTTAATTTCATATATCAAGTATCAGAGTAAACTTCATATGTATACAATGTATATACTAAGTTGAAGCAATAAAATAATAAACATGAAATAACATGCAACACAATCAACATCCACACATTTTGACACAATTATTTTAACATGGAAACCCTCCAAAAGGAAAAGGAAAAAATAACTCCTGGGATTGGCAACCCAAAATTTCACTCTTCTAAAGTGAGCTCTATTGGGAACTAACCTTGTTAAAGGTTATATACACATTTTCAATGTGGCCTTGTTAGATGGTTTGAACCAAAGATCATCTAGATCTTATCACTCCTCAATATGAGTGGTCTTCTCTAAAGGACTTACAAACATTCAAAGGAATGTCACCATACAAATGGATTGACAAATATGACCATTAAGTCCACTTGGTTAAGAGATTTTCTACTATAATGGTAAGAGAGTAATGTTAAGATGATCTAATTAAGAAAACAATTACCTTTTTATTTTATAACTCCATTTTAGTCATTATTTATCCTTTATTCATCCTCTTTCTTCATTTTGACTCATCAACACTCACATACACGTCCACTTCACACTACACTTTCTAGATCTCACAATACTACTCTACATGGTTTCACCTTCTATCTTCTTTTTCACACTTAGCTTGATAAGTAACAATAAACATCTTGTTCATCCATTAAATAGACAACTTATTTCCACTTCACTAGATCTTTCCTTATTTTTTTGCTTAATCATAATCATTTAATCTTCATCCAGCTAATACTCATTTAATCTCGACACTTAGGTTTCATGCCTTCACCTTGAACTTTGTGCTTTATTTAAATTATTAGATCTCCTTCATCAAATATTATATGAGTTTCTCCAACCATAGACATCATAACTAACGTCATTCTTATCTTCAAAACTTCCCTAATAATCTTTATTTTCATCAAGTGTCAGTCTCAGATTGATTATCTTCCAAACTATTCTTCTTTCCTTCCTCAGTTAACGATACAGTTCTCTTAGTCAATACTAATATATGTTAACATTGTTCTTTATTGATTAATATTTCCCATCCTTCATTCACTTTCAATGTGCTCGATGAAAAATGTAATAGCTCGGTGACCATTGAGTTATTCATTCATTGACCAAACTGTCATGACTTCATAACTTTCTTCACATGATCTCAACACTTAATACAATAATATAAAATAATCAAATCAACATTATATTTTTCAAAGTCTAGCTTGTCTAGTTCCCATTGAAATCCTTACACTTATCAACACTTTCTTCATCATTATAATTTATTCAAATCCTTTTCATAAAGAAAATCATCTTCATCAATAAAAGGATATGGTGCTCTGTTGAATTAGCATATAATGTCTCACCAATCAAGCTTGAGATCAATGACAAGATAACAACTAATACAACTCTTCTACAAACATTATCATCTTTATTAGTTGGGGATAATAATCCCCCCTTTGACATTGATAACAACACATTACTACATATTATTACATTATCAAATAATCATATCTAGTTTGATGGTTTGTCTACTCTGTATCGGGTACTCATTCTTGGTCTACATCTCCATATGCTCCATCATTCAGAAACTTCTTCATATTCTCCTCTTTTTGATATACATCATGTTTTTTCCTTTTTTAAAATAATAATCATCATAGAGATTCTCTCCCATAAAATATCATCTTCCTTCACATACAACATCACCAAGCTCTCCAATGTTTCACTTAATCTATCCCCCTTTGACAATAATTCCAAAAGAAAATATAAGCTTCATTAGAAACTTATAAAATCTTATAGTTATACCTTGTGCCTTGCATGTATTGATTACATCTTATGCATTGCATTCATTTTCACAACTTTAGGACAATCCCTAAAGAGTGAACTCTTGCATCAACTCCATAAAGATATTCTGATCATCCATGAATTGATGTAACATGAATATTTCTCTTATTGATCTTTTATATGGGAAAGACCCCTAATTTATCTCTAAGATACTCAAAATAATCCTTAGGCAATGGCTTTGGGAATATATCTACTATCTTCTACTTGGACTTCACATATTCCAGTCTGACTTAGTTTTTCTTCAAGTTTCTCTCTCAAGTATTGATACTTGATAGATATGTGCTTTTTCTTTTCATGAAAAACATGATTCTTTGATATGTTAATAGAGCTATTATTTTCTCAATATATAGTAACAAGTTATGAAACTTCCTTTTACATACCTTCCAATAGTTGTTTGATCCACCAAATATTTGAACAGTTAATGGAAACAACTATAAACTCAGCTTTAACAAGACTAGGAGGTACATATCTTCTTACTTATCCATGCTACCAGTATTTCTCATAAAATGAAAGCTCCGCCACTTGAATTCTTTCTTTCATCAATATTTCCTACCCTACAGTGAACATCAGTCTAGACACATAACTCAAAATATCCTTCTTTCTTATACAATAATCCATATTTTTTAGTTTCCTTCAAATATTTGAATATTATCTTTATTGAAATCATATGTGTCTCCTTAGAATTGGATGAGAATATTTATAATCTACCAATTTCATCTACAATATCAAGTCTTCTATGAACTACACATTACATCTTTCCAATCATAGACATGTACAAAGTCTCATTCACTTCTACCAAGTTATATTCCTTAGACAATTCACATCTAGTGATCATAGGGGTGTCAACTGTCCTTGACTCAACAATGAAAAATGATTTTCACTATCTCCTTGATGTATTTGGACTAAGTAATAGATATTCCTCCTTTTACATGATGAACTGGTAAACCAATAAAGAACTTTGTCTCACCAAACATGGGCATCTCAAACTCTTTACTCATGTGATTAGAAAATAACTTTCACAATAATTCATATCCTCCAAATATTATATATATCACCCACAAATATTTTTTTTATCAATGCCTTGTTTCAACTTTACTCTTTAAGTATAGGTTTTTGTTGTCACTAGCTCTAACAAATCTAATCCTGATCAAATAAGAATACAATTTTTCTTATCATGCTCTTGGATATTTCTTCAATCCATATATATCTTGGTTTAGCTTACATACAATGTGTTTCTGTTTAGGCTCTAAAAATCCTTCAGGTTGATCAATATAGACCTCTTCATCTAGAATTTCATTCAAAAATGCTAACCTTACATCCATTTGGTAGAACTTGAATCTTTTGTATACAACATATGTCACTAGTGTTCTTATGCATTCCAATCTTACAATAGGTACAATAGTTTCTCCATAGTCAATACCTTCTTCTAGTGCATAACCTTCACATACAAGTTTGACATTCTTTCTTGCAAATTACTCTTTCTCATTCAACGTGTTCTTGAAAATCCAATTTGTTCCAATCACATTCTTATCTTTAGGTCTTGATACTAGTGTTCATGTATTATTCTTCTCAATTTGATCTATCTCTTCATTCATATAATTGATCCAATCTCCTTTCTCAAATGTGTATTTTACATTTCTAGGATCAAGCTCAAAAGTAAAGCATCTATTATCTCTCAACTTAATTCTTGTCATGACTCCACATTTTTTAATCTGTACTTATCTAATTCTATAAATGGTGCCTTCTAACATACTTTACTAGTATTAGCTTAGTTCTTTATTTTTAGAATTATCAATACTTAGTTGGGGCTCAACATTCTACTCAGGGTACTCCATCCATTTCTCAACTACTTCAGGCTATTGCTTGGTTTCTCTTTCCTATTTTTTGTTGGCCCACTACAATGACATGTTTGGGATCTTGGGTAAAGTACTAGATGCTTCATGTTGTACATAGACAAACTATTGTAATATTTAGGTTCTCCCTTTCTCTTCTCATCGTTCTTGTCTACAAACTCACCAATTCTTACATTTTCACTTTCAACCATTGTGTCAATCACTTTATTCAAACACTTATATGCTGTACTCCTAATAGAGTAACCTAGAAATATCCCTTCATATCCTCTCGAATCAAACATTCCATTTTTAGAATCTTTATGAATATAACACCTACTACATAATTTTTGAAATAACTTGCATTCAGTGTGTGTCCATACTAGAGTTCATATTGTGTCTTGTTTGTATCTTACTTTAATTGAACTCTAATAGCATAGATAGGCAACAAGGTTCTTAGTGCTTTACTTACAATATCTTCATCAATTATGATTCCTCCAACAACTTTGATGGCACTAACCGCTTCCTTGATTTTTGTTACTAAATGGGTCAGTGCAAGAAGTTGGGTCTCACTTTTGGCCAAAAAGTGGAAGTGATTTTCCTGTTTTTGAAATATTTTGTCAATTGATGCCAAAATTTGAGCCATTTAGAGATTAAATATAAAAAAACTTTAGAAATAAAAATTATAGTGCCTGGAATCTTCTTTTTGAATATGTAATTTATTTGTATACCCATATGATAGATTATTCTTTTGGTATGGATATTTAAAAACCACTTTTTCAAAATGCATGTTTCAGGACCATACCACGCTCGTGTACGGACACCATAATTTGACACAAATGAATGAATTTTTGTGAATCCTTTTAAATGGAGTTACCTGACACACCAAATATTGATGAGAATATTTTTCTTGAATTTTTTAATGAATATTTTTTTTTTAATTAATTTTTAATTGGCTATAAAAAAAATTTAAAACCTCTCGTGTATGGACACCATAATTTGATCAAAATTTCACTTTTTTCAAAAAAAAAATTTCTAAACTTCAAAATAATTGAATGTAGATTGATGACATATAAATTAATTTAAGAAAAAATAAAAAATAAAAAAGTTATTAAAGTTTTAGTGAACGTTTCTATTTTACATTTAGGTACCACCTTTGATTAAAAAATATATAAAAAATAGTAAATAAAAACATAACTCTATAAAATTTATATTTTTAAAATCAAGACAGTGAGAGCTCTAATGGGTTTTTGTTTCGTAAAAAAATTGGATCGGGAAGACCCTCTAAAAATTATGGCAAGGGATGAATTTGTCAGTTCAATGCCTTAGCCAAATCTTAAGAGGCCAAGGCATAGGCTCGGTCTCACCAAGCCTATCTCAAACCAAAATCCGAGGCAGGAAAAAAAAATCCTGCCTCATGTTGTAAGAAACGGGCACTTGTTATTTGAATTTCAAAAAATGGGTACCCATTTTGAAAAGCTAAAAGTGGCATGTAAAATCCGCTGAAAACTTAAAAAATTGAATTTTTAAGAAATGGGCACCCGTTTTTTACTTTTAAGAAATGGGCACCCGTTTTTTACTTTTAAAAAATCGGTACCCAATTTTTTAAAAATAGGTACCCATTTTTTATTTTTAAAAAACGGGTGCTCGTTTCTTAAAAAATTTTATTTTTATTTTTTTGACAAATGGGTACCCATTTTTTGAAAATAAAAAATGGGTACCCGATTTTTAAAAATAATGGGTGCCCTTTTTTAAATTTAGGGTCGGGCACCCGAACCAAAAACGGGTGCCCATTTTTTAAAATCAGGTACCCGTTTCTAAGAAGTTTCATTTTGCGGATTTGACTTCCGTGGAATTGCGACCCAACTTTGTGCATTCACCCATATTGTATAGGGTTCTCTTCATATTTTATGCTCATATCATCTAAATTTCCATGAAAAAGTACTAGCATATCCCACGTCTCTTTAGGAGGAACACATTTTTTATATCATCTTGAATTCAACACCATTTAGAAAAGAATAAATATTTATCATCATGTTATTTTGTTCTTTCTTTTCCCTCATCTACTCAACTGTCATAGGAGAGCTTGGAAGTGTGTACTAATTGTCTCCATAATATAATGCATAGTCTCTAATTCCTAGCATGTACAATATCATCCTTCTTTTTCATGATGAAAAGTTATATTTGTTCAACTTAGGAACCTTTCTCTTATACATCTTTGGATCTTTAACTTAAGTCCCTTCAAAGTTTCTTCTTTAAGAAGCTAGATTTGATACCAATTCTTAGATAACTAAGATTGGGGTGAATCATTTATAACTAGTTATCCTACAAGTCCTTAATCACTTTTCCAAAAACTCAATACTTTAAACTTTCTAGCCACTAGCTTGGTAAATAAAATCAAACTTTACAATAACATTTAACTTAATCTTCCTAGTAAACTACTAACTTCATATACCAAGTATCAGAGTAAACTTTATGTATCTACCATGTATATACCAAGTTGCACAATAAATAGTGAACATGAAATAACATACCACACAATCAACATCCACACATTTTTACACAAGTATTTTAAGATGGAAACCTTGTAAAGGGAAAAGCCACTTGAGATTGGCAATCCAAAATTTCACTCTTATGAAGTGAGCTCGGTTAGGATCCAACCTTATTAAAGGTTACATACACCTTGTCAATGTGACCTTGTTAAAGGATTTACACCAAAGATCATCTAGACCTATCACTCCTCAATATTAGTGGCTCACTTGAAAGGACTTCCGAGTAGCCAAAGGAATGTCACCATACAAGTAGATTTACAAATAAGACTGTTAAGTCCAATCAGTTAAGATATTTTTTGCTATAATGGTTAGAGAGTAACAATAAGATGATCTAATTAAGAATGTAACTATCATTATTGTTTTAGATCTCTATTTTGCTCACTCTTTGTTCTCTATTCATCATCTTTCTTCCTTCTAACTGATCATCACTTACATCAACATCAACTTTGCACTTTACTTGCTAGATCTTACAATAGTACTATGCTCGGTTTCACCTTTTATCCTTTTTTTAACACTTAACTTGATCAGAAAAAATGAACATCTTTTTTGAATCCCTTAATTAGATAACTTATTTCTACTTCACTAGATTCTTTCTTGTTTTGCTACTTAATTAGAAACCTTTGATCTTCATCCATCTCATATTCATTGAATCTAGTCACTTAAGTGTCACAACTTCACCTTGAAATTTGTGCTTCATTTCAAATCATTAAATCTACTTCATCAGATATTCTATGAGTTTCTCTAGTCTTAGATTTAATAACCAACTTCATCCTTATCTTTGAAACTTCTCAAACAATCTTTATTTTCATCAAGTGTTAGTCTCAAATCGATTCTCTTCCAAAATCTTCTTCTTTCCCTTTCTCAGTTAACACTACACTTCACTCAGTCATTTTAAGCTCAGTTAACACTATTCTTTCTTGGTTAATATTTATCATTCTTCATTCACTTTTCATGCACTTAGTGGCAACTGTAATATCTCATTGACCACTGAGTTCTTCATTCACTAACCAAACTTTCTAGCTTGGTGTAGCTTTCTATCTATTTTTCTTCTCACTTCATGACTTTAGAGCTTGCTTATGCATGATCTCAATGCTTAATCAAATCATATAAGATGATCAAATCAACAATATACTATCCAAATGTAACTCATCAAGTTCTCATTGAAATCCTTACACTTATCATCAACACATTCTTCATCATTATGCTTTCTTCAAATCCTCTTCATAAATCAGATGATATAGCACTCTACCAAATTAGTATAATGTCTAACCTATTAGGTTTAACGTCAGTGACAAAATAAGAATTGATATCACTCTTCTACAAATATTATCAACATTATCTAATGCAAGATCATGGTAGGTGTAATGGCAATCTTGCATCACCCAAAAATATTTCCTTTTTTTTAATAAGGGTCTTCCCAATGCAAAGTTATGGTTTCTAGAGGCCTGTTATTCATTAAATTAGTCATACAAGCTCAGAATGTCCTAATTTTAGAGGTGAATGTTCAGCTCAGATATATCGGCCTACAATTTGAGGCTCAATGTCATAGCATGAGTATTCATGAAGTTATTGCAAATGTTTTGTACAATTTTGGTATAAAAACTTTAGACTCAATTTGGAAGACCTTATAGGGCTCATATGGGCTTTGATATGGGATCAACTAGATTTTGCATGAGTTGGGCCTTGTGGATCAAAAATTCACAATTCCAGGCAATAGCCAATCAGAGAAACAGTTCAAAAGTTATGGCCTTCCGAAGTTGGGCTGACAAAAATATCCAAAATAAATGTCAAAGGTGTATTAGGGAGACTCCATATGTAATTTTAAGGTTAGGCTATATGAAGGGTTAGGGTTTGATGTTTAGAAACCTCCTCGATGGTGTAAAAATGCCTATTTAAGGAATGGTCATACATTGTCTAGGACAACTCTGGGTGATAGTTTGCAGCTTTGTCTTGCAAATTATTTTAAAGAAGGCATCCATGTCGTTTTGCATATTGTATTTCAAAATTATGTAATTCCACATTTGAGGTGAAAATAAGAAGACCATATTTTGTTCTCACAAATTGTTGTTATTTATTTGTTTATGTTATGTGTGTGTGGTATTAAGGGGAGCACCCTTCATCGTTATCAGCTGGGGCTGACAACAAGAACATATCTCTTATGAGAATGAATGTAACAATTCACACTTATTACATCTAGGTGATGTTCATAAAGGTGAAGTATGAAAACTTCTTGAGAGGTCGAGCATCCCAATACTACTCCATCTCAAGTGTTCTTAACCACAAAATATCCTCCAAGGTTGAACCCACTTTATTTGCAACCCCATTTGAAAAAAAATTAAAAGTAGTGTGTCTTATGAGTCATTAATTGTAAATTCCCTCAGGTTCGTCAATTGATAAGTAGGACATCTTTTCCACGATGAGTAAAATTGTAATATTGTTGTAGCTTTCAACTATGTGGTTTTTAAGTCAAACTCATTGACCCATATTTTATTAGTGGTTCATAAGAAATCATCACTCATGAGAATGAATGGGACACTTAACACTCATTGCATCTAGGTGATCCTAAAAAAGATGAAGCATTAGGGCTTCCTAGGAGGTCACCCATCCTAGTACTACTCTAGGTTGAGAAAGTTTATCCACATAGTTTCCTCCAAGGTTAAGTTCACTTTGATTGCAAACCCATTTGCAAAGCCTTTAAAAAGTGTTATGTTTAATTAATCACTTATTATAAATCCCCTCAAGTTCTTCAATTATTAAGTAGGAAATATTTTCCATAACAACTCAAATTGTGATATTGCTATTAAGATGTGCTTGTGTATATTTTGAGTCAAACTCTCAAACTCATGTTTCATGAGCAGTGGTTCACAAGAATGTGTCTCTCATGCGAATGAATGGAACACTTGACACTTATTATATCTAAGCAATGCTCACAAATGTGAAGCAACATGACTTCCTAAGATGTCAAATATTCTAGTACTATTCCAACTAAAGCACACTTAACCACAAAGTTTTCTCGAAGGTAAAGCTCACTTTAATTGCACCGTCATTTGAAAAACCTTTAACAAGTGTTGTGTCTTATGAACCATTAATTAAAAAGCCCCTTAAGTTCATCAATTGATTAGTATGAGTAAATTTATAAAATATGAAATTTATCTTAGAATAGATTGAGTTTGGTTTAAGAGGATGATATTGTGTTATATAATTTTCATTTTGGTTTTAAATGCTTTAGATGTTCAATCCGATTAGAAGATTTTGATAGAATGAATATACCTTATGAATAAATCTCATTGACTCATATTTATATCATTTATACCTATATATAAAATAAAATATCACATTACATACTTCATTCTATCAAAAGTGAAAACTTGAATTTGAGACTTAAAATATTTAAAACATTTAGAACAGTAATGAATAGCATAAAACAATATTATCCTCTCAAACCAAATGCAATCTATTGTAATATATATTTAATATCTTATAAATTTATCAAAGAGAAACCCTAATTTTAAAAGTACAAATTGAATGGGCACCGACTAATTTGAGACACTTGCCCCTTTTTCACCAATTTATCTCCTTATCTTTATTGAAGAAAGCAAAATGATTACAAGAAAATATACACTTTAACCAAGTGAAGTGAAACTCTTAGTGTACTTCAATTCATCTCTCTTTTTTCGTTTATTAAACGAAAACAAAAAGATTACAACAAGGAGATGTACTTTTTTAAAAAAATTATTGAAGAAAGATAATAAATTACAAATATAGAGAGCAGCAGACAAGGGCTACAAAAAAATAAGTGACTAACTCAAAACAGCCAGCTCATAGGTTGGTAAACCTCTAAGAACAATGACAACCAGCTCGTAGGCTGGAAAACCATGTTACAAACAGCAGCCGTCCGTACAAAAGAACCAAGTCACTAAACAGCAGCAATACATGAGAACCAAGTCACTAAGAAGATGCACTTGAAAAAAACTCCGGAAAGAAACCTGGAGTAAAATGAACAAACTAGACTGTTCCAGACAAACACAAACTTACAAAAGCATGCAAAAGCTGCAACGAGCGAGCCTTGCTTTACTCATGTTTGTCTTGAACTGATAACACAAACTTCAAAGACTACCACGCCTCCAATATTTTGGAACGTGTTCATACAATAGCAACAACATATCCTTCAATCTTGTCTTCAAGATGTGAAAAAGACAAGAAGAGGGACAATTTTCATTTTAAAACAAAAAAAATAATCCTGCAAAACATAATAAATATCGGCCAGCAGAGCAGAAAGAAAAAATGTCAGCTGGCTTTTCGGGATACAAAGAGGCAAAATAAAGAAAACTGTAAAGCAACGTCAGAGCTTGACTGTCTCCAACTTAACATGATTTCGCTGCATTAACCACTCCCCCTAAGAGCTTGATATAACAGGCAGTTTGTTCTAGTAAAGAGACAGTATCCATGGCATATCCTCCAGGCACAAGAGCTTGAAGAATTTCTAATCTACTGTTGATCTCTTCATCCTCATCTTCTACGCTCCCCAAACATGCTTTCAACCGCTTGTTTGGGGAACATTCACCGCCATCTTCATCTTCATGTTCTTCTTCTTCTTCTACTTCATGACTATCTTCATCATCATCTTCTTCTTCATGTTCTTCTTTCTTGGGACGTTCTCTGTTAAAGCTTAGGCTTCCTGTGGATAACTCAGCCGCACTGTTGCATGTTGTTTCTGAGCCGCCATTCTCGTTGGCTACAGAAACCATGCCAATTACAGATTCCAGTGAACCACTACGCCGCATTTTGAAAGTTGGCAAACTACTCAGCCTTTCTTCAGCCTCTGAGATTACTCCTCCACTCCACCATGACTCCACATACACCTATAAATAATTTCATCAAGACCACCTACGTGGCACTGCCTAAACCAGTTGTATACGCTGTGCTTACAAGTTAGGCTAAGAAGTCCAGCCATGTCTACTTTTGTACAAATCCTTAGATTTACGAGCAGCCACGCGGCATAGGAGTACAATGGGTAACCGGAACTTTCGACCAAATTCAATGCTAGTTCAGATATGACACGAAGCCATTGTACACTGCCTACTTTCCATTGAGTGTCTTACACCTGGAATACGGCCTGCTAATCAAGCATAATAATGGAAGGATAGTTTTACATGTAATGATATGAACCAAACACTTGGTTCGGCAACAGTCAGTCATGGCTACTGCAATGTCAGAACATGTACGGATGCCAGTTGGCAAATGTATCTGAGTGTACTGGAATCTCTGTTCACATAGATGCCGCATGGAAGGTGGACAAATGCTTGCAGGCTCATTTGCACGAAAACGTCTATATTCTAAACTAAAACCTAAACCTTACCTTGTGGACACCTGGTTTATTTCGGAATCTCCCTTTGCCCTCTAAGATTTACCTTTAAGTTTAGGATGTACACTATTACCTACCTAATCTATTTGACAAGAAACTTTTCAAACCTTTTCCTATCTTTTACATATTAAATGAATGATTGACAGATTTTGATGTTATCCATGATGTCGAAAAGTTTTAAGGGACCATAAGATTACGGTAATGTTTATGCAGCAACGAAATTGCACTTGAATTGATACTTAATTTATAATTACAATATAGTTAGTTTCATGTTTTTAAGTTTATTAATAAATGCAAAAGTTGCAATTTTGTTGCTGCATAGCCATTTTGCAAGATCATAGCCTAAAGTTGACTTAAAATTATTTTACTAGTAATACTTTCTACTATGAATCTTGACAATCAAACTAGGAATATTCTAATGGAGTCAAATTCTTATGTTGATATTTTTAGCTTTCTACATAGTTTAAGTATGATCTTGTATAGAATTCTTGACTTTGTGCAAGTGAACGAATGTGACATTCCTCTAATTATTTTTGTTGACTATAATATAGATTAAAAACAATCAATAAGGGTATGAATGTGAAGAGTCACCAGTTTTAAGTAGGTACATTGTCCTGAAATATAGTACCTAATTTCTGTACAGTTCAAAGATTATTCTATGTCCACATTACTCTATTTTCTATAGAAGGGTCTCATGTGGCACTTTAAGGATATCTAAATTCAAATATGGGCCCTTAATTTTCTCAATCTTGTTTAAAAGCGAGACTGGCTTTAATTTGTAGGCGTGAGCTATCTTTTTCCTCTAATCTAAAAATTTATTTCCTCAATTAGATCCTATATCATTCTTTTTTGGCCTTTGTGAGATGCTTTGACATTAGAATGAGTTGCACTTGGTAATCCTACACATACCCTATATCCCTGGCACCTAGATGAAATTTGGCTTCACTCTTCAAGGTACATGTAGCCATTGGTACCTTGTCCCCAAAGAATGGGGCCCAAATTGTGTTGAGATAATGGGTGTTGCACACATTGCATAATATTGTTATTTTATTATTATATTTTATTATGTATTGTTGTGCCTAGATGGACATGCAACATGTAAAGATTCCCATGAAATATTCTTGATGAGTTGTATTGTAACATTGTGATAATATTTTATGTAATTATTTAATATTGGAGAAAAGAATTAAATACCCAATATTAAATGTGGGGTCAGTGGGTTAGGTAGCACATGGTTTTAGCACATGGTTTATGTAATACCACTTAGTGGTTTTGTGGGACTTGCTACTATATAAGCAGCCACAAGGGTAGTTGTTGTATAAAGAGAGAGAGAGAGAGTGACAAAGAGAAGACAAAAGGCAAGAGTCGAGCGGGACAAGGCTTGACAGGTTAGCCAAGGGAGCATTTGTGAAAGTTGAAAGCATGGCATGGGATGTGTGGATTCATGCTTGTTCACATAGTTTGCTCGGTTGTGACTATGGCCATGAAGGCTTCCATGGTTGTATGACAATGGTATTTTTGCTGAATAATACATGGTGATGGATGCTTTTGGAGGCTGGGTTTTTCCCTCAATGAGGGTTTCCTAGGGTATATCTTGTGTCACATTTTTGTGGGTATGTTGTCTATTCTCTTGCATGTGGATTTTAATTTCGTGTTTATTTTTTATTTTTATCTATTATGGGTTATGTGGAAATGGTTATATTCTTTATTGCCAAGTTTTCTTACAAGTGGTATCAGAGCTATGGTTTTATTGTAACTCTAGATTGAATCCATGGGAATGCATGAGAGGATAAAAAAGAAAGGGCAAGATATATGAATGATTTATTGTAGATCTAAGGGTTTTGGATTTGCTGTTATGATGGGATGTTAAAATATTTGGGCATGTGAAATTGTTGGACAAAAGAGTTTTTCGGATGTTTCATTTAAATGAGGGTTTTGGGGGGTAGCATGCAGAAATGACCTCCTGGGTAAAAATAGACCTCACCATTGGATCCGGGTTGACATTTCCATAAATTTTGATATATAATATGCCCTAGTTTGGCCATGTTCAGAGGAAATGAAAGAGTTTTTTGGTTTCAGCCCATGATGGCCATCAAATTTAATCCTGTCGGAATTTTCGTCACTGAAAAAATAAAAAATGAAAAATCGTACTGAAAATGGTAAAAAGACTGTCTTAGTAAAACGGCCATAACTTTCTCTCAGAATATTGGATTTCAGAGTTCTTATAGGCGTCGAAAAACTAATTCAGAGCACTACAAGATGGTGTAGGTTTGGTTTTGTGATTTTGAGATTTTGTCAGGTTTTAAGAGCCCTAAAGTCGGATGTTATTTATTTTGAGCACGAATTGGAGCATAACTTGGGCATACGGAGTCGGATTTTGGACTTCGAGTAGTCAACATAAAGCTCTTGGAGAGCTCTACACATTGGTTCAGATTTGGTGCAAGTTTGGCATGATTTATTTGTTGATATATTGATTTGAACAGTTTATAAGTATATTTTGACTATGGTAACATTGTGAGTTTATGGCATTGGAGATTTAAGTTTTGATGTCATTGTATAATCAGTTCATATTTCAGATTGGTCTCATGATGATATGGTTATCAATGTTTGGATTTGGATATGCATGATGACTTGTTGGGTCTACAAGTTGTGCAGTGTTGTAAGCGGTCTATATTTACAGGTTGCATTTATAGCTTGGTTATGGGTTGTCTTTGCCCATTGATCTTTCATTATTGATGCATATTCAGATTGGTGGCTTGGATTTGGGTTGTCTATGCCCTAAGTCACATGATTTACTATTTTCTTCATGTAGAAGGGATGAGATGTTGTTACCAGGTATAGTCATGGTGGAGGATTGTGGTTGACTATTTTATGCTGATAGGTTCGACATATTGAGAGCCTGATGCTCGGTTCATGGATGTGATCATGGTGTCATAGATTTTGGCATGACATGATTGGTTATATAGGTACATCCTTGATGTTCATTAGCTTGGATTTTCTGATTTGGTTATGGTGGTATATCTTCTTGGTTGAGGATCATGGTTATTTGGTTTTCTTTTGAGGAGCTCATGATGTGCACTTTGAGTTCTTTGATAGTTTGATGCCTTGGTTGATTCTCATGGTTAGAGGATGGGTTTTCATCATGATGTCATGGATAGCTTGGATACACGATTTAGTGGGACCTTGTGACAGTGATGGGGTGACAGTGCAGGATTAGTTCCTGGTTTGGTTTATATCTTCTTGGTTTGGAGAGGATGGATTTTATGATGCCATAGGTGACTTGGTACCACGGTTGAGTGGGAGTTGTTGGCATTGATATATTTATTGAGTGTTTGCAAATGTTGGAGATTTGTCTTAGATCCTGTTGCTGCAGAAGCGTCTTTGACATTTGCATGGTGCACTTGTTATCTTCATGATGTTTGAAGATGGTTAGATCTTGAGGACTCATGGAGTTCTTGGTTATCTTCATGGTGTGTGGAGATGGTTTTTCCTGGTATGTGGAGATGGTTTTCTTCATGGTGTGTGGAGATGGTTGCATCTTGAGGACTTATAGGGTTCTTGGAAAAGGTGTGGTTTATGCTTTTATTTGGCATGTTATCCTTAGTATGAGGATGGTTTTATTATTATGTTATGGTATACTCTTGATACGCATTTAGAGTTGTGACATGTTATGGTGTGTTCATATGGAATATGTTATCTCTTTAGTTGAGATGGTAAGATCATGTTGTCATGTTTATGTTCCTGAGGCCATGGTTGGAACTTTGACATTGATCTTGGTTTAGTTTCTTGGTATTGAGTACACTGATCACAAGCTGGATACTTCATGATATTTCTATGTTGCATTTGGAGTTGGCGTGGATTGATTGGTTATAGGTGCTCATGGATACTTAGAGACGGTGGTGATGCTGATTTCTCTTAGATTAGAGAAGTATTTGTTGGGACGGTTGATGGTTTTAGCAGGAAGTCCGAGGGGCAGTCACCTGATATGGACTTGAGAGGAGATTGTTCTTAGATGAGTCTTGTTTGGAGACTTGGGTATCTTGATGAGCATTCTCATTTTCCACTCTTGGTCTACTTGGCGGTTTGCTATTTGAGAGGTATAGCCCATTGTTTCTCTCAGTTGCATTATATTTATGCTTGTCTTTCATGGATATGGATCTTGAGCTATGGTACATGAGTTAGTTCTGGAGGGTTCATTTGAGAGATGGTTTAGCATTGGTTATCTCCATGTGCATATGTTGCTATGCTGGTTGATTTTGGGAGATGGTTTTATATTGGACATATTCTTTGGATTAGGAATGGTTATTCCTTGGTTTAGGAATGGTTTTATTGAGTTTGATCTTCTTGTGAGAGGCTTACATCCATGATTAGTTATATGGTATGGTTTGGGTGTTGTTGAGGCTTCTTGTTGGGGTTTTATGGAGGAGATCATACTTGCACAGTTTACATCTATAGGTGTGTGTAGAAGGACATGATATAGGTTATGATTTGCATGGTTTCTCTGGTCTTGGTTATCTTCCTGGATGTTTAGTTTTTCCTACATTGGATTTGAGATTGGTTAGAGATTTTGATCACTGGTTTGTGCTCATGTATGTCATGTGAGAGATGACATGGTTATTTCTTTATCTCTTTCTTTTGTTGGTTGTGGTGAACTTGGGACAACATTGGAGACTTGTTATGAGAGTTGTTCTTGCAGGATATTAGTTTATGTATTGTGGATGTCCTTGATACTACATGGATTCACTTCTTTGAGATGTGTTGAGTGGATTGGTTATAGATTTGACATTATCTTTTGCAGTGGGAGCTTCTTGGTATATATGTGGCAGGTATTGCTCTTGAGGCTTGTGATTGTAGGTTGCAGATTGGATATGTCGATGATATAAGATTCACTTGTTATACCTTTGAGGTATGGATAGTTGGATGGGTTTGGCACTTTGCTGTGGGTGCTATTTCAACTATGGATATTTTGACAACTATGGATACATGTGATTACCTTTGGGTCAGGTTTTTTGTGCTTGGAATTTCAGTTGGTACAAGATTTTATGATCTTCTAATGCGACAGGTTGGGTGGTTTTCTCTTTGGATGACTTCTATGTATGTCCAGTGGAAGTGGCATAATAGGAGGTGAGATCATTCATGTTCGAGATGCTAGATACTTTGATTTTGTTGCGGGTACCAGGATGGAGCACTTGGTGTATTTTGATCCATGATGGTGAATGTGCTGGGAGGGATTGTTCCCTTGTTCATTTATGTGGCTACGGATTGACCCTATGCAATGTATACAACAAGTGGGAGATTGTTGAGATAATGGGTATTGCACACATTGCATAATATTGTTATTTTATTATGTATTGTTGTGCCTAGATGGACGTGCAACATGTAAAGATTCCCATGAAATATTCTTGATGAGTTGTATTGTAACATTGTGATAATATTTTATGTAATTATTTAATATTGGAGAAAAGAATTAAATGCCCAATATTAAATGTGGGGTCAGTGGGTTAGGTAGCACATGGTTTTAGCACATGGTTTATGTAATACCACTTAGTGGTTTTGTGGGACTTGCTACTATATAAGTAGCCACAAGGGTAGTTGTTTTATAGAGAGAGAGAGTGACAAGCAAAAGACAAAAGGCAAGAGTTGAGCGGGACAAGGCTTGACAAGTTAGCCAAGGGAGCATTTGTGAAGGTTGAAAGCATGGAATGAGATGTGTGGATTCATGCTTGTTCACATAGTTTGCTCGGTTGTGGCTATGTCCATGAAGGCTTCCATGGTTGTATGGCAATGGTATTTTTGTTGAATAATACATGGTGATGGATGCTTTTGGAGGCTGGGTTTTTCCCTCAATGAGGGTTTCCCAGGGTATATCTTGTGTAACATTTTTGTGGGTATGTTGTCTATTCTCTTGCATGTGGATTTTAATTCCGTGTTTATTTTTGTTTATCTATTATGGGTTATGTGGAAACAGTTGTATTCTTTATTGCCAAGTTTCCTTACAAATTGGGCATAGAGATATTTGATCACATCTATTTAATATTTTTTTATCACGAAGGTATAATATGCTTCTAGATCTACCTTTTGTTAGATATCAACACAATTTTCTTTATTTTATGTTATTTCAAGGTTGATTAAAAAATAAGAGGTTGAAGGATGCAAACCCATTTATTCAATATTTCTCCCCTTTTGGCATGTGCAAGAACTAGATACATATTTGTTAAAACTTTTATAGGTAAATCATGAACAATCAGACAATCTTTGAAAATTTCATTCGAAAACACTAGGGACAAATCACCATTGTCATCAAAATCCAAGTACATGTCAACATTCTTGTCATGTCCACTGCATTATAATTTCATAGATTTCAGCCATGGCCTATATATTTTTTTGGTTTCTATTTTTGCATATTTTAGCTCCTTGTCTATCTACATTAGTGTATTAATTATAGTTTTTTAGTAACCTATCTACTTCATCATTCACACTACATCCTCTTATAATTTCCACTTTCCCACTTTTATCAATTATAATTTTAGTAAAGGATTATTGTCCTTGTTTAGTGCTTAAGTAATCTCTTGAGTCTATCGAGGGCATCTTCCTTTTGAATGTGCATTGTGCAAATGAGAGGTGAATTATCTATTTTATATTTCTTCCCTTTTCCTACTGTACATTTTGGTGAACTCAAAACTTCCTTCATACTTCTAATATTGGTGTTAGATCTCATTTTATGTTTAAATTTCATTAACAATGAAGTTTACTAAGTTGTTTGGTATGTGATAACCTAGTTTTTTATATTATTTGTACTTCTCTCTATCCATATTATAGAGTGAATCATAATTTCTTGCATTTCATGATATTTGTATTCCTTCATGGTACTCTTGCATCTGACATTATGAGGTTATGAAATATCTTTATTTCATAAGGCATATTTCATTTATCTTTTATCAAGATTTGATGTGCTTTTATGATTCAAACCTTAACAATATGCATGGAATATGTGAATAAACTTAAAGATAAAACTAATATAAATCCTCCTAATCCTGCCCCTATAGTTCCTAGTAATCATGATGATAGATATCTAGCTCCTGATAATCTCATCCTAGTAAGACTTATACCTCCTCTTCCTTAACCTAATTTAATGGATAGTCTTAGGGAAGTTAATTTAGTAATTTTCTTGGATGATATTAAAAAATATTTCTTTTATCAAACCATTATTCATAATCTAGACGTTAAGAATTTTTTTTAATGATAAGAGTAGTGATATGAATCTCTCTAAGTACAATATTCTTCCTCCTATTCCTCTTTATGCCACACATTTCCATAAAGCTAAAGATGAATGTCTTTCACCCTCTACATTAAAATCAAATTAAAAAGTGGCATATGACATCACTACTTAACAAGGTTATAATGGGCCAGGTCTTCGCATTAATGGATTTTATATTAAGGTTTATGTAGATGCTCCTACAAAAATCACTAGGTGTGGTCTTGGTTTCATACCTCAAGATACTACTTTGCCTTCTTCATCAAAACAAAAACCTTCCCTTGACATTCTTTTACTAACACCATCTATTTTCACATATCCTTTTGATGTCCAATTGGATTTAGGTAAAAGAATCTTTTGGAGGATTAAATATGATCCTAAAATTTATTTTCTTTATAGGAACTTTTCACTCTTTTCATCATGATGTGCTAAACACTCTCTTATTGATTTCACTGAATTCAGACAATTTTGTCAAGGTTTGGTAGATATATATCTTATTTCTTTGACAATAAATCTTATGCATTTTCTTGATATAGAAGACATGCCATAGTAGTTATTTTATCCTATTATGTTTCTCTATTATATAAATTTAGTATCATACATTATTGGGAGCTCTCTATTTTTCATAATGAGCATTGTGAGCATCATTATAGGTTTTCTTTCTTCTTTCCTTAGTTGAGGAGAAAGGTCTCTCTATCTCATTATTCTTTGTTAGAAGGTAAAGCTCCCCAATAAAACTTAGATGGGGGGAGGGTGAATCATTTGTATACCAACTATAAATTATATCCAACTTCAATAACCAATAATGTCAACAATGCTAAGAGATAGAACATACACAATAATAAAATTATTTATTAACTAGGGAAACCCTTGATCAAAGGGAAAACCTTGATGAGGATGGAGCCCATAATATGATGTACTAATATTAAAGTTCCTTGTGAAAGGATGTGAATCTATTAGGAGCCAAATATAATACAATCTATACATATAGTCCCTGTATGAGACTTTGAATCCCCACTAGAGGATTCTAGCTTGGTTAGGAGCAATAAGGAAGACATTTAACCCACTATCCAAATTGCTTCATTATACAAAAAAAATCTTTAGGATAACAAATACAAGTAGTAAACTAACCAAACTTGTAACTCTATTGCCAATATACTTCCTTTAATGTTATCAAACCAATCTCAACATTATCATGTACTCTACTATGATTGAATTCACATCCTTAGCATTTGAATATCACAATTACACATAATACCATAATGTCTCACTTTCAAACCAAGGATTCCTTTATACCTTGTCCTAACAACTAATTGGTTTGGTCTTTCAAGATTCCCCAGAGTACAATTGATTACATAGGGGCTCATCAAAAAGTTAGATTAAAATTACACATGTTACATTAGACTTTACAACTTCCAAAATAAATCCCAATACAAGAGTCAACTACTAATGAACATATCATATGTTACACTTTAGCAACCTTCACAAAATAACCTATATAATTTTATAAAATGAACATAGCATCACAAACATGTGTTGAACCACAATGTAAGTTCACACACCTTAATTCTATTCACTTATCATATACAACTGAAATATCATCAACCCATTTCCTACACATTGGCCTGCTAAAAATCTTCACTAAATCAACTATAATTGATCCAATCCTTCATATTAACATACTTGAATATAGATGTATCATCTAAATATATTTTGAACATGAATCTAAGCCTACATAGCATAACCTAACATTTCCCAGCACTGTTCATCAAACCAACCTTTATGATGTACATAAACTCTACCAAGGATGAAATAAAACACATATATATGTTGACATTAATGACAAACCTATCATGAGTGCAAAACATAAGAATCCAATCTAGGTACCAACTAATCAAAACTATTCCTAAGTAATCCTAATGTTATCTCCTCTTTCATGATCCACTATCCATTTTTTTGTTACATATTTTATGCTATGATGCCCTTCTATACCTTGACTTATCTATCTAGGGTCTTTCTCTTTAATGTGATTTCTGTACTATTGGAAAAATTTTCAGTACTCCCCTTAGATTTATGATAATGACTTAACCACCTCGAATGTACTACAAGTTAACTAGTTGTATCAAGCACTAACTGATTTCTCTTTTGGAAAAATAATATTTTTGTGGTTTCACAACACAAACCCTGGTTTATGGGCTCAAAATAGAGACCCCCTCTACTCAAAGCACCTAGTTAGATGCCTTCATAGATCAAGATCTCCCTCTGAGCCTAAGCCATTTTAGGGTCTCTAGTCAAGAAAGTCAGAGCAATGCTAAAAGGTTAGAAAAGATAATATTTTGCTTCAAAAGTTGAAAAAATGCAAGTGCTCACTAGCACACCATGCACATATGCATTGAGTGTGCACTCAGCTCCAACTTAGGAGGTGCACATGCGCACATGTACATGTGTGCATCCTCAAATATATGCACTCTCTTGATCCTCTTCCTATAAATAAGACACCCCTTCCCTCATATTACTCACTTGTTCACATAGCCACTCCAATGTCACACCTTCGCACCCTTGAAAGATTTGCATCTCTATAATTTTTTTCTTTTGCACTAGCAATCCAACCTCTTGTAAAAGTTAAATTGAAGGTGGGCATAAATGCATGTGTACACCTCTTGAAACAAAAATCTGGTAGAAACTTCCAAGATCTCAACTTGTGCTCATAAGCCACCAAGCAACCTCGTCATTTCTAAACTGCAACCTCTAGCTCTTCTCACAAACTCCCATTCTAGATTCCAACTCCAATCTTGATCTCCATCTCCCACATTGAATTGAATTTTCTTCTCATTTTTTAATTACTTAAGAAACTACCCAAGCCCTCCTTAAATAGCCAGCTAAGCCACAAGTTAGCTAGTCAGGCATTTAATTATAATATAGGTCCACCTTGGTAGAGTAAACCAAAACTATAAAAAATAGGAACAAAACTTTATAAAAAGTTATATTTAGGTCCAAAAATGACCCAATAACATGTACCTCTCTTAAAATGATCCCATTTCTTCATATGAAATTGTGCAAGATGAAAACTTGACATGTTTCTCTGAAAATTGCCTAAAAATTGATACCCAAGGAAAACAACAATATCTCCTCAGCACTCTAATTGAATCAAGACTTGTGCTCTTAAAATAAAGGTAGTAATTTAGGTCCTCTTCAACCCCTTAAGTGATAAAATTCTGATGCATTAAGGATAACTTTGCATTCATCAAGAAAGTCATGCAGAGAAACCTGACATGTAAACTGATGGAAAATTGATGTCCCAGAAGAATGGTCATATCTCCCAACTCATAATTAATTAGGACTTGCATAATTAAATAAAGGTAGAACTCTAGGGCATATTAAATATATGAAATATAAACCCTCTTATTCATTAAGGATAATTAGTTACAATCCCCACAAGTAACTTGCGAAAACCATAAAATACAGCTCCAACCGTGAGGTAAAACAACTCTAACTTCAACACGATAACTCCAATCTCTATGCACTCATGAGGAAAGTTTCCCTAATGTGTCTCCAACACATCCCTGACCATGAAAATCATAACTCCACAAAAATCCAAGATCGATGGTCCTGCATCAGACTCCCTAGATAAATAGAAAAGTACATCCCATACTTTGATGCTTGAAGATAGATTTGCAACCAACTTCATCTTTACCAAAGGCTTACACTCCATCAAAGTCAATAGAAAAAATATGAAATTCAACCATATATGCTTCATCTACTAAAAATTCATAATAAAATTAATCTCAACAAACCAATCAACATGCTTACTCCTAAGAACAAACTAAATATAATACTTCACCAAGAATCTCTACAACTGATCACAACTAGCAACAACAGTATTCTAAAAAATGTACTCCATGCTAGAAACATCATATAACTCCAAAACCAAGTTAGAAACATGTAGTTTCAGATCTCCAATAAGAACAACATGTAAATCCTCATCTATGTCAACCATGACCAAATTAGGAACATACAAATATGCAGTTTCATGTAGATCCAAAACCAAATCAGTAACTAGTGAATCTGCAACATCAAAATCCACATCAACAACAACCTATGAATTTATATCCATATCAACAACCATATGCAAATCCTCATAATTAGAAATCTCAACAAACTCAATGCTCACAACAAGATGCTCTACAACATGTAACTCATCACCAACATCAACCTGATTATCCACAACCAAGTATTCTATAATTTCCATGTTAGACTCAATCAACTAATCATGAAAGAAAATATCTATCCCAACATCAAAAAGGTTTGGAATATCTTCAATAATAGCCTCAAGTTGCTCTATAAGTTTCACATCAAACTCGACAAACTAATCAACAAAACCAAATTCTTCCTCCTTGACCTTGATATACCATCTTCTTTCTCAAACAAGTCTTCTAATCAGCTAGAAAATTTCTTTCAGATCGGTAGACTCCAACTCTAGTAGCATACAACTTCCTTCTTTTGTTTCTCAACTCTTTTAGAAAGAGTAGCACCCATAATAGCACACACCTTAGCTATTACCTCATTAATCCTTCTCTCCACCACATCATAGAGATTCACAATCATCTTAGAGTCTAATCTTGTCAGGGCCATCTTCCAATATTTTCATAAACCCTCTATAAAAAAATTAGTTCCCAAGCTTTTTGTGAAAACTTAGATCTCAACTTGCCACCTCACACAAACAACTAGGAATAAATCACAAGTCTAGGAATATGGATCTACAATACACTCCCACAAACTCTCTATGATCATGCCTCAGTAAGATCAATCTTTCATCTTTGCATCCATTGATCCATCAAAAAGTCCTCTACAAGTGTAGGTCAGATCACAATCTACTATCCACACCAAGAGTCATAAAATAGGACTCTGAACAAATCAATCCTCAACAAAATCACCACCAAATCAAGATCTTCTCAGATCAACTCCTCTTAACCCAAGGGCCTGGTGCGAACTGCCTCAACTTCGGCAATTTATCTACACACTCAAGAAAAATTTTACTCTGATAAGATAAACTAACTAGATCAATCCTTGCTTTGATAAGATCAACCAACTAGATCAAACCTTCTCTAAGATAAAAACTAATGCAGTGCAAGGTAGGAGAACCCCCAATGGAGATTTCCTAGCCCCCAAAAAATAACCACACATTAGAAACAACACAACAATGCAAGATTTGATACCAATTCACAACTCTTTTATTCATCAACTAATTGATTATAGTCAATGTGTCAAGATGTAAGGCCTTCCCGGTTATGGTCAAATACAAAAAAATTACAATAGTTTTCCAAGATCCTATTGGTCATGTTTTTTCTTGGTTTTTATGAGCAAAATAGGGTTTGGTTTCTTTCAAGTGTTTAGCCCTAACTGAAATCCTAATTAAACCAAATTTGTACCCTAAATAAGTCCCTTTTAGATTGTATGCTTGTATTTTAAGGTTGAGTGGGAAAATTGTTTTGAAATATTATATGTTATTTTAGGTGCCTTTTAAAAGGTTTTCAACTTGTTTCATTTTTCCCTGAAAGTTTCTTACCTATCAGATCTTTTTAAGATCTACGGTGGTCATCATTTCACTATAGGAACTTATAGTCACTTTATCTCATGCGACATGGTGACCAAGTAGTTATCAAACTTGGGACCCACTTGACATATGAACGATTTTTAATATAAATATCCTGCATTGTCCAATCTTTTCTAAATCAATGGTGGTCGCTATGTCATCACCGAAAGCTGCAAGCCTTTTATTAGTAGTGACATGGTGATCTCCTATAAAATAAAAACATGGTGGGACAAAAGTATTTTATGGTACTACAAGTTATGCTTGCCATTAATGAACTATGTCACTACAACAGATAGTCAGACATGTTAGAATTACAGTAATTAAAGTATCATATTGAAAGCATGTGTTATTTTAATGGTAGCAATTTTTTTCAAGAAAAACGATGGTCACTATGTTGCCACCAGCATTTGTAGGCTCTTTGCCGATAATGACATGACAACCTCCTAGAAAAATAAGATGTGACAAGACTTGATTTAAAAAAAGGTAGTGCCAACAAGGTTTGTTATTTTAAATAACTATGCTAGCATGTAAAGGTCATCTAATGTCACATGCTATGTGGATTTGTACTTGGAAAAGGAATCATATTGATTAATGTTGTTAGATCATTTTAAGATCTATAGTGGTCATCATGTCACTATATAGACTTTCTCGATGTTTAATACATGCAACATGGTGACTGAAGGGAAATGAAGAGGACCCACCATATTTCCATTAAAATACTTGTAGAATATGCATCGTTAGATCAAAGAAACATCAATGACTATCACTATGTCACATGTAGGAGTTGCTTGATGTTTATACATAGTGACATAGCGATAGTGCAACACATGTCCTCAAGAACCAATAGGTCCAGAATGAGTTGCCAACAGTAAAAGGAGGAGCTTATGTGGAGAAATTTGATTGGATTGATTGCTAACTTGGCAGATTGAAATTGACTCATGTATGATTTTATTCCTGGATCATTGGATTTTTTAGAATCAATAGTATGCTTTCAAAATTAGAAGGTGGTGTCACTCTATTATCCTTAGAATTTATTTATGAAAATTAAAAGCTCCCTGTGTGAACCAAAACCAGGGATATATTGAATTTTTTTGCCATTTCTTCTCAATGCAAATGAATTTTAGAATTGTAGAGAGCTAAGAATTAATTGAAGAATTGTTCCCCATTTCATTAAGGTGTGAAAGAACTTCTAGTATCAGTAGTGTGTACATAATTGCAGTGAAACAATAACAAGGAGCCAAGTAAGTTTCTCAATTCATCATATACATAGAAGTTTTCTAGTACTTTTCAAATTTTATTCAATATGCAACTAAAGAAAGTATTCTCGAGAATGGTAGATTACATGAGCAGAAATATACATGATGATATTCTTGAACTATTGCTTGAATCTACAAGTGAGTTTTCCTAGGTGAAAAATTTAATTCTTGTAAACCCTAGGCTTACAATTGTTGATGGCCTATGTGATAGAGGGAATTGGGTTAGGGATGCAATTACAACCAAAATAGGGCTCCATCTATTTAAGAAGTGGTTCTCAGAAAGAAAACTAGTTCTCCCCATGGAAACACTTGGAATTTTGATTTGGGAAAACTAGTGTTCCCTAGTGTTTTCATGGATTCTGACCTACTCATGCTTATTGCCCAAAATTATGACCTAGAAGCTAGAATAGTAAGAAGATTGGATGGGAAATGCCTAATACAAATAAATGCTAAAGAAGTTTGGGAGGTCTTTGGTTTAGAACCTTTTTCAGATTATCATCTACCCATTCACTTGTCAAGGCTAGAGAAGAAATATTTATCTAAGAGGGATAGGCTCAAGCAAGGTGCATTGAGGGTACACTTGGGTTCAATTGGAAATTTTCTAGTCATTGCAACATCTACAAAAGAACCTTTTAGGAAGAAATTTTTTCACTTCCAGGGCCATGGAAATATATATGATCTATGTAGAGTTTTTGGTGAGGATGAACATAATTTCATGCATATAAAATTTATGTATATGATGGCTCAAATCTCTTCTTTTGGTGTGGATATTATTTTTGACTTTGCATCTTATATAGCTGAAGAGATTCACATAATATTATTGGAATTGCAAAGGGAAAGGTAGATAAGACTTTTGGCCATTATTTACTATTGATGCACATGTTTCTTCTTAAAGGAGTTATATATATTGAAAGGGAAATGGTCCTAAAATGAAAAAATGAAGAAAAAAAATCTACCAGTCTAGTTGTGGAGTACAAACATGACCTGGGATGTGGAGGATGCTAGTTTTGTTAGGTTTGATAGATACTTTGCATCTAGGTTGAGATGCTTGATATTAAGGGACAATCCCAGGATCCCCAAGGCATTGATAGATTTTATTAGATCCATGGATAATCCTTCTAATTTGAAAGTATCACATAATTGAGTTGATATCATACCATAGCATATTTAACCTATTTTTAGGGTTTATGGTTCCCAAGGGACTCCCCATGTACTACCCTACTAGATACCTTTGAAGGTAGGAATCATAGAGATGCTATGGTAGATAGGGGGATTGGAGGAAGCACAGTTGGCTAGAAGAAACATACTCTCTATTTTCCCCACTTGTACTGTGGCCCACCATTTTATAATAACCAAAGGTGGTTGGTTATTTTTGTATAAATTCCTAGACTAGTACAAGATGGTTGTTTCTCATCCCCATTTCTGTGATACTGAGGAATATTTTGAGATATTGAGGAAAAGGGCTAAGTTTGGTGAAAATGATCACCAATTCTATTTCCTTGAGGACATAATAAGAAATGAGTTCTCTCTACAAGAGAAAGAGATAAAAAAGGAAAAGTGGATAGTGTATTCTAGGGTTTTGGAATTCATTCATTATTTTGATGACAACAACAAGACTCTAGTTGGTGTCAAGATAGAGGCAGATAAGCAAAGTAAACACATGACTACCTTTTCTAAAATTGTGAAAGTCATGAATGAAAATAAATTATTCTTTATGAATTTATTTCTAGAAAAGGCCAAAGAGGTCATGAGGAAACTGTCATTTACCCCTACAGAAGGATTGGGGATATTAATTGTTCAAAGGAGACCTAGCTATAGTATAATTCAAAATAAAAAAATCATTAAATACAAAGGGAAATAGATAGTGGGGTCAACTAGAGTTGTTCCTGAGGAAAGACTTGATGAGCCCTCACCCAAGAGGTAGAAAATATTAAGGTAACAAGTACCTCAAATTGAGGAATATTCACCTACCCAATCCCCACTACAACTGGGAGATGAACAAGTGATACATCTAGAGTAGATGGAACAATTGGAATCCCAAGGGGGATTATTCATAATTCAAGCAAAGTTAGAAGAGGGGAATCCTTAGGAACCTCCCATGCCTAGCCTTGAGTTAATAGTGGTAGACTACAAAGGAAAGGAGTTGGACCCTATGATTGAATAGGCTAGTCATGAATTCATCTCTAATGACAATTTTGTCAAAACTAGAGCCTTCTACCAATTTGCATTGAGAAAAAACATGGGAATGTTTGAATAAAGATGCAATAAGCTAAAAATAGAGCATCCAAAAATGGAGGAGGCAAATGTGCATAATCAAATAAAAGAAGAGATGATGCAAGAATTCAAGAGACAAATGGTAAGAGCATCTAGTGTTTTGTTGCTACCCAATTGGGATATAGCAGATGCTATGGTTTTTAATTCTGTTGTAGACATAATGAGTATACAGGATTAGGGAAAGAAAGAAAGAAATAAAAAGTGCTAAATTTAGTGAGGACCAAGTAGCCTTGGTTATTTGGTCAGTAAGGAAAGGATCTAGCACTAGCTCTTCCTAGCTTGATGATACTGGGTTAATAGAAAACCTAATTGTGAAAAGAGTTGAAGAAACTACTAGTGTAGAAGTTGCACATTTGGGTGTTGGATCAACCCACTTTACCTTAGCCACAACTCTAAGAGATGAAAAGGTAAGTTGGAGTTACAAGACAAATATGAAAAGGTTCTGATTGCATATAATAATGAAGTTAAAAAGAGGATTGAATTAGAGAATAAATTGATGGGACAACCCACCAAGCCCATAATCACTTATCCTTGCCCACTAGTGGAGCCTTTTAAATCCACTCCTCTCATTGAAATTCTAGATACACCACAAAGGCCACAGTACTATACTGTAGAAGACTATGAAGAAGAAAAGAGTAAATTATGGAAATTGCATGTGGAATTGGATGTATAATATGAGGATAAGAAAAGGAAAGATCTCATGTATTTAGTTAATAAAGTTGATTGGCCCTCATTTTATGAGCAATTGGAAAAGACAATAAATATATGGGAGGAGATAAAGGAAAATGACGAAGCTTTGAATCTAATTGTCAACAAATGGGGTAGAAGGAATAGAGAGGTTACTCTTTTATCTTTTTGTGTCATTGGTCTATCACATGAACATATAGAAAAAACTTATGATGTTGCCAATGATCTCTTAGAATTTGATGATAAAAGTGTTTGGTTACAAAGGAGGATCATTAGCTATCTAGATAAATATAAGAGTGTCACTTTTAAACAATTACCACTTGCCATAGATAAAAAGGATAAATTGAACAATAAGGAAGAGTTAACCCAAGAATTAGATGATTTATTTTTCCTTTGAATGAATGAAGTTATAAATGAAAGAGGAAATGTATGGTGGGAAGCCACAATGAAGGAAATTGTAAAAGTGAAATTATTCTTTGATTCTTTAAGAAAAGATTTTGTTGAGATTGAAAAAATTGTAGAATATGTTATAAAGAAACAATAGGACATTCTACAATTTAATTGGCTAGATGACATGCTTTTTGGCAAGTGGATGGAAAAATTAGTTGATACAAAGCAATTAGAAGAAGCTAAAATTGATGATGATGAGGAAATGGAACAAGATGAAGTACAAATTATTGACACATCAATAAAGGAAGAAGAGGACAAAAGTGAGAAACTAACTGTAGTTGCTAGCACATAAATACAAGTTGATGACTTGGCAGAAAAGGAAATAAATATAACTATTGTCTTATCAGTTCATGATGATACCAATGGAGATCCTCGAGTTGATGTAAATATGTAGCAATCAGAGCTAGCCACATCACTAACAAACTTAATGGCCACATATTCCAAAGAGGAAGAATAGAAAAAAGGGCAATCATGAAATTTGTAGCATTTGAAAGTGTAACAAAAAGTGTTCCCACAAAAGGATGTTATGATGTAATAAAGCTTTTCTATTGCACAAATTTTGTCTTTTTCTGACAACAACAAATGTTAATATCTTTTGTCTTAAGGAAAATTGTCAATTTCTCTATGATTGAAGCTTGTTGCATCTCACCCTTTATAAGTGAGATTCCAAGGCTAGAGAAAGGGTCTGAGTCATTTTACAATTTTAGCACTACTAAATATTGTTTGGTCTACTTTCATTGATGCAAACTTTATGATATATTCTCTCTACAAATGTCTGAGGATACCTTGATATTATAAGATCTTTATGTCTTATCTTGAGTCATTTTTGAGTTCTATTACAATTATTATATAGTTTTCAAAGGAAATTAATATAAATATGATCTGTCTCCATATATTTTCTTCCTAAATCTTGTCTCCATTGTTATTACCTTGATGTCTTCAGATTGCATAAGCTAAACTTTTTCAATTGAATACACTCAACTTGACTTGTATGTCTTTTCACTATTGCTTTTAATTTGATGAATTAAGTAAATGCTTTAGTGAAATTGATAGTATTTCCATGGTAGTAGGAACGATGTGTATAAGAATGAGTTTTCAGTAAGAGTTGCTGAAAACATTGATTGTAATGCATTCAATTAGGTCTATAAATTGGATAGACTCTGAACCCCAAAGGATAAGGAATTGATCCATTAGTTTAGTTTATAGATGAAGAAATCATGAATAAGCATCAAGCTTAAAATCAAATCAAATCAATTTAACTTTAATGTTGGAATAATTTCAAAGCTAGTTAGCACTTATTTACATTTTAATTTCTGAGTCTTAGTTAACTACTATTGCCCAAAGTTACATGTAAATATAAGAAGAATAGTGACCAATCTACTATAAGGGATGGGTATTGTTATCAAATATCATGAAATAAGTGAAACATGTATGTAGTATTAGATTGAAAATCTTTCATCCCTTAGGTGCACACACCTTGGTTTTGCAGAGCCAAAAGAGTAAATTTTTTTTATGATTTTGTTGAAGTTGGGTCCAGATTTGAAGAACAAATAACTTTTTATATGGAATAGCTAATCCTTAGGTTATTGAGATCTTTATTATCTTGGTATTAAGTATTATTTTGCTTAATATTTTAAAACCACCAATGAAATGGTGACTCTATTGGGGAGTTGTTCAACACACGTTTGTGTGTAAGAAGTATTGCAGTTTCTTTGGCCTTAGTGTATAGGTGTTTGTTAGATCTTCTCAATATTACTCGCGGTTATAATGGTCTTTTCTAGTGACAAACCTTGAGAATTTAAAAAATAGAGAAGGAAAACCATAGTACCACGGACGTATATTGATGTATACAACCATTATCAAGTGTCTTATTTGTCAAGCAAGAGTTGCAGTCCTATGTTCTCTGTAATTGGTTCCTTTGTGTGTCAATCTATTTCATATTGTCTTGTGTGTTTCCCTTTAAGTCAAAAGCTATTTTATTGTTAGATTTCCCTACAATAGGGTGGCGATTCAGTCAAGATTTTGAAGCTAGTGCTTATTTGATAAGTAACCCCCACAAATAGCTGACAAAAGGAAGAGTACATGAACTTATACAAGAGCCAATCCTAGTTTACCATTGTATACTAATCTACCCCAAGATGGTAGAAAGAACCAAAAAAGAAAGAAAGCAGATATAAATCCTACTTAGAAACCAAGGGGTAGTACATTAGTAAATTCTCAATACCAACCAGTGGTAATTTGGGAATCCTTATCATTAAGTTCTAAATCAGAAACCACTAGGCTCTTAGGAGGAATGTTCAGTATTCCATTACAAGGAGATCAAGCTTACCATGACAAGAATGTTTCCTCAATAGGAGAAGCAATACATAAACTAGATGTGATAGATGAAATGAATCATAGGTTGGGATATAATAGTGCAATGGAGAATCCTTTTAATCGTAGAGTAGTTCTATATATGGAAACACACCTTATAGATGTGGATGATCCTAGTGATTCAGAGGCCACTTCTATAGATCCAAAAGAAGTATACTTAGAAATAGGAGTATTAAAGGAGTGGGTCATAGAAGAAGAAGCTAAACATGCTGGTTTGGAAAAATAAAGAGAACAAGCCACAATGAATGTTCTCATTGAGAGGGATAATTTGCTCAGAAGAATGGCTTCCTTGAAGGATCAAAACAAGAAGTTGGAGGAAAGAACTTTAGTCCTTCATGTTGACATTTTTGGGGATATAGATAGTTTGAGATCTAAGGTTGTAGAATAAGAAAAGCTCATAAGCCAAAGGCAAGAATCTATCATATCCCAAGTCCAACCTTTTAACCTTGTTTAGACAGACCCTATAGAACCTATTGTTAAGTAGACATATAAAGGAATAGGTAAAGAAGTTGGGATCCAAATAAATGAGCATCAAGCTATATCAAGTAAACCTGTAAATCTTCCCATGTCTAAATTAGATCTAGATTTGGAAAAGGCCGGCAATAAGAAGGAAGATCTTACCGAAGAGCTTGAGAAAGTTAAAAATGAAGCCTAGGCAATAGAAACTAGAACAAGGATTCAGTTCATTAAATCCAATTCTACTTTAACATCATGGACAAATTTGTCCACCTAAGATGCAACTTCTATAATTGCTTATGGATTAGTAGTTTCTAATCAGACCATGCAAAAATCTACCCCTACTTCATCATCTACTATCAATACTTAGATCCATGTTCAAACTCAACAATCCCAAAGTGTTGTTCATAATCAGGCAAATACAACAAGCACCTCAAATGTTGTTAGTTTATAGAAGAAGGTTATATACCTAGAAAAATATAGAAAAATGTTATTCTTAGGAATCCCTTGTTATCCACATCCAATATCATTTGACCTAGGAGACAAAGTTGTCAAGTTTTCTGGAAATAATGTTGTTACAGGTGAAGAGCATTTAAGAATTTTCATAGATATGCTAAATGATTTTGAGGTTGAACATGAGGATGTGGTCATGAAGTTGTTTTTTCACTCACTAACTGAGGATGCTACGGATTGGTTTAGAAGATTGCTTGATGACAACATTAGTCTATGGAGTGATTTGGAAAAAATGTTTAAGGAACAATATGGAGACAATACTAATGTTGGTTTTATGCTAAATGACTTCAATAATATTAAAAAAGACCCAAATGAATTTGCATTTGATTTCAATGTAAGGTTACATAAGGGGATGTATAAGTTATTCCCGGTTATGAGATTGAATGAGGATGTATGCCTTACCACATATTTCAATGATTTTGATAGTAAAATGTCTTATCAATTGAGAGATAAAGAGCCCAAAATTTTGAGGGAGGCTTACAATGCTGCAATAAATATTGAAAACAATAGAAAAACATCTAGCAAACTAGGTAGGAGAGATGATCCAAAATTGTTCAATCCTAAGAAAAAAAAGAAGGAGAATGATAAGACTCTTGTGAATAAGAAACCTAAAGAAGCCACAATAGGTCAAGTTATGGACTTATTGAAAAAGATTAACCCACCAACTTTTAACACTCATAAACCTAATGTTGGTGAAAAAACCCCAATTACTAATAACCATTTTAATAGACAACTAAGAATGTAGAATTACGACTATAACACTTAGTGGAAAGATGGTAAACCAATTCCTAACTAGACCCAAAATGTAAAGGATAAAGGTACCCTAGATGCTTTGCAAAGAAATTCTATCAATATGAATAATGACATCCCATGGTGCATCATATTTCAATCACCTCACTCCTCATATTACTGTGTAGTTACTTAATCATTTTCCACAAACTAGAGTGCCCAAAATGAGGAGGAAGAAGAAGCAAAGAGCCATGATGATGTAAGTTGTAACATGTTTAGCATGTGTGATGACTATGTAGATTCTGACTTAAAGGAAAATGAAAATGACATTACTAGTCAAAGAGCAATTTACTTGCTACATCATCTAAATTTTTTTGTAGATGATGAAAATTATAATGAAGACAATGTATGTGTTACATCCTTGGCTATTGATCATATCAATTTAAGAATTCTTTCTAAAGAGGAGATTGGAAAAATTACTATAGAGATGATTTCTCTGTTGGAAATATTCAAGACTATGCTAAGTTACTAAGAGGGGAGGGGTGAATCAGTAACTTATAAAACTTTGACAATTTCAATTCTTAATCCAATAAATCAATTAGCACTTAGTTCATCACATCTGATCTAATTGCATGCATGAGAAACTGAAAACATGAAAGCATCCATAACACTTGAACACAAAGATTTGGTGACCTAGAAACCTTCCAAGCAGAAAGTAAAACTGGGGTGGGGATGATACCCACAAAATTTAGTAGTGTAGAATAAAATTGGCCCGTTAATGCTTACATTGATCACTTCTAATGATCTACCTTGTTAGGAATAAATAAGACTACTAGGTCCACCTTGTGAGAGGATTTACAAATACATAATGAAGTATGCCCTCGGTAAAGAGATTTATAGAAGACTATTAGGTCTACCTTGTTAGAGGATTTTGACTAGTTCACCTATTAGGATGAAGCAGTAGACCTCTGACTTGCAACTGAGTTTTTTGATAGAGATTCTTTAGTGTACTGATCACCTTTCTATGATGGATTTGTCTCTGTTGCTCCTTATATTGATATGACCTTTATAATTCTTTATCTACTGCATTCAAAACTTGAAATTTTTTCATCCACATTACAATACATATGCTCACATTTACATTCTTTTCCTTACATACATTTGAAATGATACAGTGCATTACATATATATACCAATCCAAATTACAAAATCACAAAGTCAACCATGACACAAGTTAAACACAAATATTACAAAGTTGGCCCACATGAAGATACTTGGGTTCTAAAGATTGACTCAGTGAGGTTTTGATACATGACATCCACTATCACTACTTGGCATCGTCATGCTCTTGGTAGACATAGAAGCTCGGTCCATACTGATCACTTTCAAGTAGTGTTGAACTCAGTCTATACTAGTGACTTGGTAGATATTGTGCAACTCGACAAACATTGAATCACTTGGTTACCATGAAGTAACTCGATTAACACTAGCTTTTTATCACATGAACTATGAACTCGGTAGCTACTACAATGCTCAATAAATATAGGCTTCGCATCACATGAACTATGAACTCGGTAACCACTGATAAACTTGGTGAACATTGAAATATTCAATTTAAACTGTTGAACTTTACATTGACTAAATCTGCTCGGTAACCACTAAGATTAGTCCAAAAGACTCGATAGCAACTATAGAGCTCGGTGGCTATTGAATTACATGGCAACCAATATAAGCTATTCAATGAGCTTAGTAGCTATACAGATTCTGAATAAGTGTGTATCACTAATAACAAACTTGATTGATATGTCAACAATCTCCCCCTTTGACATTAGTGACAAAAACACTTATTAGCCCAAAATTGAATACCTTGTATTCATCACCATGTGATACTATCTCAGTATATTTCTGATATTTTTCAAAATTGATCTTTGTAAGGTATATACAGAGTTTTTCTCCACCATAGCATACTTTTCCCCCATACTATGTGTTCCTCTATGTAAATGTAACTTTTCTCTTATATAATAACATATCTCCCCCTGTAACTCTTCTCCCTCTTTTTGACAGTAATGCCAGAGATTTATTCAACATATTTACTTGGAGACACCAAAGTGAGATAAGAATTTAGAGTGTACCTTGAAGGTGATTGCCAAGGTTTTATCTCAGTTCTCTTGTAAGAACTTGCAAGTATGAATTGCAATTTGCACTTCTGTAGATAGTTCAATCATGTGATCTATTGGCTCCTAATTTAAAAATGTTTAAACAACCAAGTATGCAAGGCAAGAATGCATCTATGGGCAGCTATCTCCAATAATGGACACACTTCACCAAGAAACTGGGCCAACTATAAGGCTACACTCCTTCTACACTTTAGGCTTTGTAAAACCTAGGTGGGTGGATGTATAGATTCTTTATATGATACCAGTTATCAAAGTATACACTGAATCTAATGTAAAGTAGATAAAAACCGCTAAATCTTCTATACTTAACCAAGAATCACAAGCATGAAACAGCTAAGAACATAACTCATGAAACTAGCAAGCTAAGTGCTGGTTAACATTGAATAAATTTCAACATGAAAGGGGAAACATTTGATTAATGATGTTGATTCAACACAACCTCAAAAATGCAACAGTATAACAAGTGATCCTATAACTGATCAATGCCTAATCCATTTGGGAAATTCCATGAATTCAAAACATACATCTGTGACATCGAGACATATTTTCTATACCTAGACATCAGATCTATCTAGTCACCTTGTGATTCAGACATCAGTGTTTATTTAGATCTTATTCTCACAAAATATCCTTCTCAAGTAACCAGTAACCTTGTTAAACATATCAAGCATTTACTTGGCCCTTTGGTCCGACAAAAAAATACATCAAACATACAACCTAAAAGGGATGCAAATGGGTCTCAGATCTTTGTTCCAAAACCACATAAGACTTATAGATTGCTGAGACAGGAGACAAGAGCCAAAATGAAACTAGTGAAATTACAACTCATATGTATTCATTTCCTTGAAATTATACATTCAGATGCATAAAATTAAAACATGAAAAAACACCTAACATATCAAAACTTCCTGTATTATCTGCAATACTGCTATTCAATTGAAAGAATTATGCTAAAGTATAGTGTCTCAATATTTGGGATCCATCAAAATTGGAACTAGAATATGGTCTCTCAGTAGTGAGTGGTTTTTTCTTCCCAGAAACTAGAACCTACTGGTTTCTTAGTGACAAAACTGGAACCCTTACAATGGAAGAAAGACAGAATAATATAGGATGAAGATGAATTCCTAGATTAAATCTGCAATCGACATGTGTCCATTTGAAATTCCCCCTTTTTTTTCATTGAAAACCTCTTTCATCTTTCTACCATTGATTTGATCTGATTTCATCATTATTCTATAATTGACTAGCAAAATATCTCCTACTAAATGATGAAATCCCTTGTTGAGTCATCAAAATATCTGAAACCTTATGAAATTTTGGTCAAATTTGAGTTTTAGATGGCTTGAAAGTAGTTACAATTTACCCCAACTACATTTTCACCATATTTTATGCTTATTCAGGTCACTACCATGTTATAAAATAATTTTGAACTTCGTCACCTGAATATAGTTGCCAGTTGGGAACCTGATAAAAAAAACCTCGTGTAGAATGAATCAGTGGTATCCTGTGTAAAAACCAAGCCTAGAATCAAAAAATTCTATTTTTCACGATTCTGGCAATATATGATAAGGCATACTTTGCTTAAAAAATGCCCCTGATATGGCCTTCAGAAGTTCAGGGTTCCATTCACAGATTTTCATAACATTTTTGCAAAATTTAAAACCTCTTACAATAGTTTGAACTATATTAAAATTATGAGATTTTATGTAAATGACCTGCACGTGAAACCAAAAAACAAATGAAAATAAACTTTTCATTTGAGACCTTTGAACTTTCCCAACCCTTCCAATCCAAGTCAAACTTAGTTTGACCAACTTGGACACGTGTCATCTTTTGATTAGCTCGGACCTGAGCAGCACCACATGTCACATTTTGATTGGACATCCTCATTAGTGCCATGTGTCATCTTCTTGCTATTTTGCCATGTTATCTTCCCTACATCTTTCTTATAGCGAGTTAACAAGAACCCTCAAATCTTCCACGTGCTGCGATCTAGTGCATCTCAAAAACTTGCTCGCCACATCACCATCTCCTAGACCCACTGCCACATGTCATCACTACATTAATCCTTGCCATGTCACTATGGTAACTTTCATGTAACTTTAGCTTGGCAAGATAGCGAGGACCGTCGGATTGAGACATGTGTTAGCATCTCATTCACTGTCGCCGCATCAGCTCGTGCATTGGTTCATTCAAAATTTTTCTTTTGGTCGGATCCAGCTAATGTCATCTATCATATCCAAGTCAACTATGTGGTCAACACAACACAACTTGGCCTTCACAAAAGGCGCCAACTTCAATTCACAATACATGATGGGTGGACTTGTATTTAAACACATAAAGTGTTGTTTGTGTTGCAAATGTGGGACTATTTTTTTATACTGTACTCTGCCCCTTATCAACCAAAACCCCATCATATTTTACCTTCTCCAATGATGTGGAATATTGTAAACTTTGTGTCTTCTCAACTTTGTGTAAAATCAGCACACATGCATATTTTAGACAAAGTTACATATCAATTCACATAACTGCAATGATTAAAAGAAACTATTATAATACTTTTCAAAATTTCAATCCACAATGTCAAGTCAATTTGCAAGAATTAGTCGGGCCCAAATTGGGTTCGGCTAAATTTTTTTCGTTTTCAGACAACTGACATTGCAAAGTAACCTATTGATCAATCTAATATTGATTAAATTTGGATTTGAGCATTGATTGATCATTTAAAACTCATTCTAACATTGATATGAAAACTATCACTTTTGTGCCAGGAGGTCTATTGACTGGCCTTAAAACTGACCCAAACACCTGACAAAGCTCTAAAAATTGGCAGACTGATTCTCTATTCTGCACACTTGCACCCTATAAAATCTCATCTTATGAAGAATTCCTAGTCACAAGATATTCTTCGTCAAATTTGACCACTTAAAAACACTTGCAGATAAACATGTCAGAAAGCAATAAATTGGGTTTGGGATGGGCTTCAAAAACTGGGTAAACTAACACTTGGGAAGACGAAAATTGGGGCATTGGTTCTCTGTCATGAGGAGAATATGGATCTATGATTTGGGCTCATGAAAAATAACTGGGCATGTTTGGTGATCATTCAAACTGGGCTACTTGGATTTTGCTGACTGAAAATAATGTCTAAAAATTATTTTTTGCAAATGGAATTGACCTGGAAAAGTGTGCAAATGGATTCGTCATGACTTGCAAACTAACACACTTGGAGTACTTTTGGAGGACAACATAGTGGTCCAATCCATTTGATCTAGGCAATCGTGGGTCTCAAGTTATAACATCCTGAACAGGGGTTTCAATCAATTTGCAAATGCCAACACCAGTAAAACTTTAGAAATTGCATTTGGAATCACGTTTGAAGACTGTCAAATGGATTCGTCATGAGCTGAAACTTGAAACATAACAAGTCTCCAATGTTTGCAATGCAATGCAATAAGAATTTCAACATTTGGGTCAACTGGGTCAAAGTTATAGCATGTCAAATAGGGCTTCCCAGAATTTAGAATTAATTGCAAAAGCATGAAAATAGTAACTGGCCAATTTTGAGGGATTCAAAACCTAGTTAAACGGACTCGAAACAACTCAAAATCTGAAACATAGGTTCTTAGGTATGGATACTAGACACTCCCAAAGTGGTGAGTCTTAAAACATTTCTAGGTGCGAGATATTCAGTTGCAAACAAGGCCTTTTGTCGCTGTTTGACACTTTGGGTAAAAATACATATTTGAAACTAGCTCAAAACAAGACTTCACAAAATGGCTTGGAATCTCATTTTTTCTTTAGGGAATGCTTAGACAGGTTGAATGTAGGGTGTTAGAAACATTAAACACCTTAGGGGCCTCAACTTGAAAGCTAGGTAAATGTGCATTTATGGGGCTTACTTTCTCAAATTTTTGAAATGTGACTAAAAATGAAGCATGCAATTTTTAGTCCCAAGATGATCTACAACAGAGAAGTTGTTACCATGGATTAGAGTCTTTGAATATACAATGTGTTTCTAGATAGCATCAATGACTAGAAGGATCATATTTTGTATATCAATCAATGTTGAACAAATCCTTGCTTCTTCTCTAAGAAATTCTTCTTGCATATCTAACAAAAATATGATCTTGAAATGTGCAGAGCTTGAAGCAAGGTCAAGTCGCAGCTACTAAGCACTTGCTTTAAGATCTATATCAATTTTGGACAATTTTTCCTTTACTTCCTTTGTATACTTAGTGACATCACATAGTTTTGCAAAAAGTGATGACACATTTGAACAGGATGCCTCAAGGTTGAGAAAAATTGTTGAAAGCTCAACTTAATAGATAGCTATTTGCTAAGCAATGTGCTCCAACACTTTATTGTTGAATTTCATTTTAGCCTTTTCAACCAACATTTCTTGACCTTTAGTGTCCTCATTGAATTTTTGGACTACTTCTCCGAGTTGAAACAAAATAGGTTTAGAAGAATCAAACTCAATTCCTATAGCCTCGAACAAAATATTCTTGGCATCATCTATAATCTTATACTCTCTATCTTTCTCTTTTCTCAATCTTTGTTGTTTGGCCTTTTTCTAGAGGAGTTCACCAAATATGTGAATTTTGTCTATAGAAAGATTGTAGACATCCCATTTGGGAATTTCTATTTAATCATCCAAATATAAATCTTCCTCTATCTCCTTTCCTTTCAAAAATTTTGTACATGGTTGAGCCTTAGGCTCAACTATCCTTGCACTTATTGCTTTTGTACCCAGAATGGCGACAATAGTGGACATACTCAGGCTTGCAATAAAAAATGATACAGTACTGACTAATGAAATACTTATAGAGATGCTAGAAGAATCCAAAATTGATGAAGTCAAAATTGTAGAATCCAAAACTATAGTAGACAAAACTGGAGTGCTTACCATGGATGTACTCAAAATTGAAGAAGTCAAAATTGGAGGAGTGAAGACTAAAGAACTCAACTCTGTGGATGAAGAAGGAACCTGTAGCTTGGTTAATGAAGTGGAAGTCACTTCTATCAATGATATGCTGAGCTAAGTTGGTGCAAGGAGTGATTGGACATTTGACGTATCAGTAGTAGTCACAACCAAACTTGCTGAAGCTATCTCCATACTTGATGTAGTCAATGGTTTTCTCAGGGAGTGAGGATATGAGGCAATGACTATAACAACTATCTTGACTGGATCAATCTCCTCATCATCTTTCTTATCTTCCTCAATAACTTCTACACCTTGATCCTCTTCAGCTTCTTCACTATCAAAATAAGTCACTTCTTCAACATTTTCTTCCTCATCTTTCTCCTCATCTTCTTCTTCATCAACATCCTTTACTTCAATTGGAAAATCACTTGGTTTAAGAAGATGATAAATGTTTTTCCAAGTGTTTGTGGAATTTCTAAGAACATGCTCTGTATCTTTAATTAAAACTAAACAAGTATTAAACCTGAGAGTCAGTTTTTCTTCATTTTTCTTTAAAGACTCTTTAACCTTAGTATCTGATATGCTCAGTAGTAATTGCCTCAAGTTTTGTGCATATATGTCTTTGATTGTTTGCATAGAAAAATCCCATCTTGGCTTTATTTTCTCTAGCAATTCACTAGAGATTTGAGAGGTGATCTAGTCTAGTGAGTACTTACATTTACCTATTTTGCTCAACACCAATTCTTCAACTTGGTTCTACTCTTCCTCTATCCTAGTCTCATATTTCAAAAATTTAAGATTTGTTATTCTATCTCCTTCCAATTGCTTCAACTTTTCTTGGAAGATGGGTGGAGGTCTACTATGTATAATTTCACTTCCCTTCTTCGGTGACCTCCTTGTGAAGACTGCAGTGGATGATTTAGCAGGCTTGCTGATGATCACCTTGTCCTTTTTCTTCAAAGGTTCTTCTTCTTTCTTAGATTCTTCCTTATCCTTACCTTTTCCCTCGGTTAACAAGAGAGGTGCACTTGATTGTAGTTTGGCTATCCTTCTCTTCCCTTTGTTAACCACCTATGAAAGCTTTATTTCTAGCTCTATCCTTGCCTTAGCTTCATCATAAGTTCCAAAATAAGGGGCCTTGGGATCAATAGGTTCATTGACAAGGGCTTCACTGATGTCCTTGGTCTCATCAATATTCACATCACAGCCAAGAGGTTTGGCCCACACAACTTTAAGTTTGATGGCCTAGATATATACCTTGTCATAGTCCACCATGAAGAACACATCATCCTTGTAGTATTCAACTAACTTCTTTGGAATTCTGAACCTATTGTTCATTTTCTCTTTGAACACATCGAAGTAGTTTTCCATGATGCTACCATAGTTATCACCTATTTCTAAAATATATTCATTTATTTGGTAAATTATAGGCACATCTTTTCTCTAGACTATAGTGCCTTTGGAAGGGAAGAACTTATGGACATAAAATAATAGACAGGTAAACAGTGAAACAAATTTGCACAGGCTATTCTTTGAAGTTCTAATAATTTCCATGTTCTTATTGAATTGCCTCAACAATAACTCAGCAAGGTCATAACATAGGTTGTTCTTCACCACTTTATGCTCCAAATCCATGTTGGAGTTGATGAAAGACAACTTTGAAGATGCCCAAGATCACTTGCATGCGAGACCCTATCAAAGAGAATCCAAGGAAGGAAGAGCACGGAGCAAGGTAAAAACCCTAAATGGACATGAGAGACAATATGAAAACACAAGAGAAAATGTATTTACAATATACAATATGATGTGAAATACAATGAGGGAGCCCGAATATAAAGAGCTCCAAGAATCTTCCAGAATGAGCTAGAAGATGCTAGGAGATAAGTGTGACAACTAAGCATACATCCACATAAGGTGGAAAGTCCTCGAACAATGTGAGAGGATAAGTATGACTTAGGAGAGAAAAAACTCCTGTATTGTCAACAACTTATAACAAACTCCTAGACTACAACTAATTAATAAATGCATTTACCTAAGTAAACTTAAGTAACTAGAATAAATAATTAGTAAATTAATTATTTACTCTAACACCCTGTTGAGATAATGGGTGTTGCACACATTGCATAATATTGTTATTTTATTATTTTATTTTTTATTATGTAATGTTGTACCTAGATGGAAGTGCAACATGTAAAGATTCCCATGGAATATTCTTGATGAGTTGTATTGTAACATTGTGAAAATATTTCATGTAATTATTTAATATTGGGGAAAAGAATTAAATGCCCAATATTAAATATGCGGTCAGTAGGTTAGGTAGTACATGGTTTTAGCACATGGTTTATGTAATACCACTTGGTGGTTTTGTGGGACTTGCTACTATATAAGCAACCACAAGGGTAGTTGTTGTATAGAGAGTAAGAGTGACAAGGAGAAGACAAAAGGCAACAGTCGAGCGGGACAAGGCTTGACAGGTTAGCCAAGGGAGCATTTGTGAAGGTTGAAAGTATGGCATGGGATGTGTGGATTCATGCTTGTTCACATAGTTTTCTCGGTTGTGGCTATGGCCATGAAGGCTTCCATGGTTGTATGACAATGGTATTTTTGCTGAATAATACATGGTGATGGATGCTTTTGGAGGTTGGGTTTTTTCCCTCAATGAGGGTTTCCTAGGGTATATCTTGTGTCACATTTTGTGGGTATGTTTTCTATTCTCTTGCATGTGGATTTTAATTTCGTGTTTATTTAGATCTATTATGGGTTATGTGGAAACAGTTATATTCTTTATTGCCAAGTTTCCTTACACACCCCCCCTTAAGTGCAACTTAGCGAAATGTCTTAAGCTCACAAAACTAAGATAAAATGCAGAATGCATAATGCATAATGCATAATGGGTCCTAAAAATGAGGCCATGTTAGGTACCCATGTACAAATGCAAAAGATGCAACCTTTAAAAATGGGGAAAGAGAGAAAACCACGTGGGAAAAACCCTCCCCCAAAAAGAGGTAAGAACCTAGTGAAGAACTGAAAAAGCCTCCAACTAGGGAAATTGTTCCCTAAAACAGGAATAACGAGTGATCATGAAGAGCATCACTGAAGCATGAAGAGCCACAAAATCTAGCATCAGAAAGAGAACTGCTGATCTAAAAAACCTCCATGGAAGAAGAAGGCACAAACTGAGCATGTCTATATGGTAGATGATCCATCTCATTGAAATGCATAGGTAGCCAGCCACTGCAATCACCTTTTACATAGGATCAACCACTGAATACATAGTTCACACTGTCAAACTATCGAACCATGGATGCATTAGAACAATAGCATAACCCCTTCTTAATGCAGACGAGGTGTGATGACAAGCAACTAAGAAAGTGGGCCAAAGTCTCCTGCAAATGAACCAAGAATGATGAGAGAGGAAGAGGTATAGACACCTATAAAGACATGGCCAAATTGACTCTGCATGGGGCTAATTTCATGGAAGGGACACTCACTTGACAAAGGGAGAATGCCTAAAATAGCAAACAACTATCCCCCCATGGTGCTTTATGAAAATAGTGCATGTACAACTAACTCAAAACAACGGTCATGACCCCCAAAATGCAAAAGTGGCACTTTATCTTAGTGTAATACATAAAAGTGCTTCAAAATGATAGCTACAATGATCAAAACCAAAAACAAGCTACAACTAAACAAAGTACATCCTAAAACAAAGGAAACCATGCCAGGAAAATGATCCTTAGGCCTAAAACACTCAAGATATCCACCATATAGAAAAAATGCCAAAAATATGATAGAAAGAGCATGGGCCAAAAACTAAGAAAAAAGACCACATTTTTGAAAAGTACATAGAATCGGCTTTCGAGAAATATAAAGTTTTCAAAAAATAGGCATGGGATGCAAAAGATATGCATGCCAAAGTGAAAAATAGAACTTTAGACTTCAATTGAAAAAATAGGCAACAAAAATGCATCAAAACCTAAAAATACCTACACTAATGTCTCTATCTTAGAACTAGCTTTCTGACACTTCTTTTAGATCATAAAAATTCCTCTGTATGCTCAAGTTATGGCCAAAAAAACAAGAGTAGGTCAAAAAATACCAAGAAGGAGAGTGCAAGGTCGTCTGATGATGCAGTGTTGACATCATTATGATGTCAGTATTTCACTGGAAAATATTTGACGACCACATGACCATCGCTACAAAAAAGATGCCACATGGTAGGTCCACATGGCAGCCATGTGGCAAACTGCTAATGTGGTAGGGGTGACATGGCAGGTCCATGTGGCAAGGTGCCATGTGGTACCCAAGCCATGTGTCACCCCTGTGCTGGCTGACACTGCAGAACAGAGTTGTGCTATTGCTGGTGACAAATAATAGGCCACCACCTATCAAAGGAGTGGAACAGAAGCTAACGGGCATGGAAGCGGAGCAGCGCCATGCTATCAGAGCGGCGAAATAGGGAGGAGATGGTAGGAATAGGAGTTTCGTGGTGGAGGAAGTGCTAGCTACGGTGGCTGCTATGGGCTGTGCATGAGTGGCGCAGTGGTGGCCCTGCAGTGGCGCGATGATGGGTACTGGGCGGCGTGCTCCAATAATAATTTTTTAAAAAAAGATTTTGCTAAAAATGTCTATACAATTCGTATGACAACTTGTAGGGCTAAAAAAAATTGCCTCCTAGAGCTTTGTCTCCAAAATTGAAAAGATTTATATGAATCCTAACTGCAAACGGCCTTTCGGATCCAATGGCAGTATTTGTTTGGGCTGAAAGTGCTCCAAAAATTTGCTAATCCCCTAATTTGAAGAAAAAATGCACAAACAAACTAGGGTTTATGACTCCAAATCATGGCTTCAAAAATTCTTCAATGAAGCAGTAGTAGGGAGGCTCTAATACCATGTTGGAGTTGATGAAAGCCAACTTTGAAGATGCCCAAGATCACCTACATGCGCGACCCCGTGAAAGAGAAACCAGGGGAGGAAGAGTGCAGAACAAGGGAAAAACCCTAAATGGACATGAGAGACAATATGCAGCCACAAGAGAAAATGTATTTACAATGTACAATATGATGTGAAATACAATGAGGGAGCCCGAATATAAAGAGGTCTAGGAATCTTCCAGAATGAGCTAGAAGATGCTAGGAGATAAGTGTGACAACTAAGCATACATCCACATAAGGTGGAAATTCCTCAAAAAATGTGAGAGGATAAGTATGACTTAGGAGAGAACAAACTCCTGTATTTTCAACAACTTATAACGAACTCCTAGACTACAACTAATTAATAAATGCATTTACATAAGTAAGCTTAAGTAACTAGAATAAATAATTAGTAAATTAATTATTTACTCTAACAATCCATAGCTTCACATGATACACTGCTAAGATGACTTGAACTGTATATCTTATGAGAAATAACACAAATTCCAAATTTCAACTCTAGATCTATGACACTGCTTATTTCCATACCTTTGCCATCCCACTTGGCTAGGGTTTTCTTCTCCAACTCTACCTAACCTATGGTTTTAGTTGTTTTGGCTTTAGCGAGCATGGGAAGGCTAGTGATTCGTTGAATCATTTTCTTCATTATCAAAATTGACTGCTCTAACCATAGTTGTCCATTATGCACCCAACTAAGGATATACCTAATCCATTTAATTTGAAACTCTTGAGGCATATGGGGAATATGTGTTAATCCTTTTGCTTCCAAATGTCGATGCTCAGGTTTTAGGGTTCCATCAACACATAATTGACCTAGGGTATCATCCATCTCTAGAGTACCAATTTCTTGAATTGCATATTTTAAATGAGTACAAATGTCATTAACAAGAAGTACCTTGGGATGGATTTGGGATTGACCTTCGCTTGGGTCTAGGATTTCAACAACTACAAGCATGAGCTTGAAATCTGACACTTTCCATTCAACACCTCATACCAACATGTTAGAACCTTTCTTCACCTTGTTGGTACTGGATGTCATTTTCACTTAGTAGCTCTAGAGAACTTCAAAAAAAATTTGTAGGAAATTTGCTCAAGTCACTTGATCACACTAAAAATAGCTCTTCACAATAGCACTTCAAAAATACATAGTAAAAAATGAATTTAATTCCATGCCTTTTGTTAAAGCTTTGCCTTTAATGCTCAGTATGGAGGTAGATAAGTTGACATTATGCTTGACAGTCTATTATCCACTTTACCAATGATCACTCAGTGATGTCTTCGTGATTCGATAACCATGAGTTCCTTAGTTTCTCTTGGCCTTGCTTGGTAAAGTCTATGACTGGACCTTACTTGGTAGAGAAGGTAACTTGGTAATAACTAATACCATTTTTTCTCAATGATCCCTTCGTATCTTGTATATGGATTAGGATCTTTGTTACCTTTCAACTGCAATTGATTTAGATGTCTTCTTTGATAGCCAAGTTCCAATTCTTCCTTGAGAACTTTATTAGTAATGGTAGAGTTACCAAATTCTTGAGTGACTTGACCATAATTACTCAGACTAATATCCTCAGTACACTTAGGAATCCATTGCTATCTCATCTACTTTCTGTATATGAGAAATATGTTAGCAAGTAATGTTAGGATAAACCACAGACAGAAATAAAAACTACATGCAAATATAACCAATAACAGAAAATAATAGAACACACAGAAATGAACACAAGGCACCAAGATTTAACGTGGTTCACCCAATCCCTGGGCTACGTCCACCAAACAACAAGTCTGATCTTATTACAATCCAGTGATTACAACCTAATTACAATCCGTAATCCCTTACAGCTCAATACTGCCGCAAGAACCAATTTCGTATCACAACATTATAAAAAATACCCAACCCTAAGCCCTTTTTATACAAGTATTAAACTGCTGTAGGGTTATAACATGTCGGCCATATGTCAGCCATAATATGTCAGCTACTACCCAAAAAAAAATTTATGAAGTATGTACAATACTTTCCTGATCAGTCACCACAATCTAACAAGTAATACTAATCTATCAAGAAAACAAAGCATTAACTAGCATAAAAACCATAACATATATGAGAGACAAAGTGAAAACCCTCAAATGAGAATATGAGCCATGGAATGGCTCTCACAATGAGAATGGTCACTTGATTTAGAGATGAGTCTATTATGTGGATGTGGGATGTATGCTCAAGGTTCTCAAAATAGCTTCAATGGAGATGAAAATGGAAAATTGGTAGCTTTGTGAGCTCTGAATTTGGCATTATAAGGGTATGGTTAAGGCTTTTTGCTTCTCAAAACTAGCATTATAACTTTAGCTCAAAAGGTTGTGATGAAATGGCTTGGGAAGGGATTTAATTTATAGGCTAAGGGCTTGAGGGATGGAGGGCTAAGATGGAAGGAAAGATGAAAGCTTAAGGAGGGCTAGGATGCACTCAAAGGGGAGCACATGGATTGTGCTTGTTTAGCACCAAACAGGGAGTGACACATGTCACAGGGTGAGTGGATGGAGGAAAGGGGATGAATGAGTCAACAAAGGAGGCTCAAGGGATAATATCTTCATAAAGACCCTTCATTATGGCTTGTAAGAGCTTGTAAGAGTCTTTATGGCTTTTGTAAGAACATTCATTGTTGGGTGGTTGGGATATTTTGGAGGGAGTTGAGATTGTTGACTTTCCTTGGCTTAGGAAAGTCTTAAGCTTGCTTAGGGAATGTGACAAGTTTAGGGGGTGGATTAGGCTTGGGTTTAGGATTAGATTAGGCTTGTTAGAGATTTGCAAGTGGATGACATTCATGAGGGTGGGTGAGTTAGTGGCTAAGCTTGGTTAGTATGGGTGGATGGGGTGGATTAGGCTAAAAAAGGGATTTAGGAATAGTTTAGGGGTTATTAGATTTGAGGGTTTTATTTATCAAATAGATTTATTTGATAAATGGGGATTTTGTAATTAGATATAAGAATAGGATTTAATTGATAAATAATAGGTTATTTGATTTATCAATTAGGACTATAGATGATTAATTAAATTAATCAGCTAGGGGATGGCAAAGGATTAATTAAATAGGAATTTAATTAATGATGCCTTTAGAGATAACTAAATAGGATTACCAAAGCAGTGTAATCAATTTTAGGTGTGTACATTTTTCCCCTCTTTGACATAGTGTTGAGACAACATTATTTCAAAGAAGTTCGAATGAAGACGGCATGAGGACAATGTTTTAGCAACAAGGTTGCCCCAGTCTCGGATAAGAAGAGGAGGGACTAGACTTAGATGATGCCCCCTCAAGAAGGCGATGGGAAGAGAAAGTGAGGCTCGACGGCTTCTTGAAAAGTACAAGAATTCAAGATGAGCAAGGAGACTCAGATTGGCTAAGAGAAGGGGCTGAATTAGCTCAAACTCTCACTATGGGAGAATGATAAAGGGCTATCAGATGTACAAGAGGAAACAAGCTTAAGACTTTCGGGATTGGGGGGAGGATGAAGGAGTAGAGCGCTATAAAAGGGAATCTAGGATAGGGAGATGGATGATGGGATGGCAAAAGCTATTGCAACAGGATTTCAAAGAGTCAGATTGGAGAGAGATGGGTTTTGAAGATCCCTAGGACTAGGATTGTGGATCTCGAAAGATGAGGCTTGGTAGATTGATTGGATTGGTGGATCCCTAAGACTAGGATTGTGGATCCCTAAAGCTAAGAGTGACGATTGATTCAAAGAGATACAGTTGCACAAGCTGGGGTAGGAGAGATAGATACTGGAGATGGATGGGGGATAATGGAGATGAAGGGATTCAATTGAAGCTTTTTGAGCGAGGGGATACTTCAAAGAGAAGTAACACCATGTAGTTGAGCACTAGATTTGCTATAGGACTGTTGGTTAATTGCCAAGGTTACCAAGAACATCAAGGCCTTTTCACCAACCGTCTAGAGGACTGACGAACTAACTCAAAACAAACACGCAAGGATTGCCCTAGCATCACACATGAATCCTAGAGGAAGCAGCGTGGAACCGACAATGGGTAACCCACAAGCAAAAAAGAAAAACAAACAAAAGACCTGATCAAGACCTTATGCTTCGATTGCCCCATTCGTAGTATACCATGATATGGAAGATCGTGGCAACCTTGAGGAGGAAACAAAAAGATTGCTTGGAAAAGATACTTCAAGACCCAAAAGGGAAATTCCAAATCAAAAGAAAGTGAAAATCCAAAAGAGAACCATTTGCCAACAAGATGGGTAGGACGAGGTACTAACGGACCAAGATCAAACATGAGGAAAGCTATATCCTGCAAGGATCTAAGCACCTAAGTGGATGGATCTAGATGAGGGATGCGTCTGGAAAGCTGAACTAATAAGGATAACACTTTGGTGACAGGAGATCTAGCTAAAGGATGCATTGGAATAGCTAACCAAGGGTTGTGCGATGTGTGCAAGATGCTGATCAAGGAGGAACTGACATGAAAGCTGGATAGATACAATGGTACTAAGCTAAAAAGGATGTACAAGCTAATAGACTAAGATATGTTACAAATGTACAAGGTTGTTCATGTTTGGGTTTTGTGAGATGGAAATGTTTGTGAAGGGTGGGATGTTTGCAATAGTTGATAGGCGGATAGGTGGATGGTTTGCGAAAAGCTTAAGTGAAAATGGGATTCTCTGTGTGCATGTAATAGGATACAAGCTAGGATAAAAGATTTGGCATATAATACAAGCTAGAATATGGTACAAGCTTTGAACAAGATTTGGATATACAAACTATGATACAAGGTATGATACAAGATTTACAAGATGAGGTATAAGATTTACAAGATGAGGTACAAGATTTACAAGCTGTATAGGAGGTATTTACAAGCTTCATCAGATTTTGGATATTTGGTCAGAACACCAAGGGAACAAGCAGGTTTTTTATGGGATGGTGGGTGAATGGATGAGGGATAGGATAGTGATAGATAATGGATTAGTCTTAGTACACAAGGTGCCTAAATTACCAGGTTTTCACCAAAGTACCTATCCAAGGTGCTTGAATTGCCAAGTTTTCACCATTGGACACTTATTTCTCTTTACTATTTTTTTGTATTTTGTATTTTTCAAAAGCTAGGTATACCAAGGATATTCAAGCATAGAACTTCTTGAGATGAATGATGTTAGTAGGATCATTCAAGAGTTCTCCTTCTGGTGTAGATAGTTGATAGGCTCTAGAGATAAAGGATGCAATGACAACATAAGGACCAAGCCATGTAGGTTCAAACTTGCCTTTCTTTTCTTGATCAGCTTGGACTTTCATATTTTCTTTGAGGACCATGTCACCTGGCTGAAAATGTCATGGGAGCACCTTCTTGTTGAAATTCCTTTTGAGACAAGTTTGATAGACTATGAGATGATCATAGGCTTGTTGTTACTTCTCATCTAAGAGATCTAGCTAGGTGAGCTGAGCTACTCTATATTCTTCATTTGATATTTGCCCTTGCAAAGATATGCAGAAGGAGGGAAGTTCAACCTCTATAGGTAATACCGCTTCAACACCGTAGACTAGGGAGTATGGAGTTGTGCCTGTGGATGTATGAAAGGAGGTTTGATAGGCCCATAGGGCTGGATTTATTTGTAGGTGCCAATCATGGCCGAAATTATTGAGAACTTTCTCTAGGATTTTGAGAAGGGTTTTGTTAGTTGCCTTTGCCTGGTTGTTACCTTGTGGGAAATATGGGCTAGAAAAGAGGTGATGGATGTGGAGGAAAGTGCATAATTCTTCCATGTTGATATTTTCAAAGTTACCTCTGTGGTCGGTGAAGATGGTGGATGGGATGCCAAAGCGGCAAACAATGTGGTACAAGATGAACTTGGAGACCTGCACTCCTGTAGCTGAGACTAGGGGGACTGCTTCCACCTACTTAGTGAAATAGTCTGTAGTTGTTATTATCCATTTATGTCCATCAGATGAGAGGGGTTTGATAGTTCCAACTAGATCAAGGCCCTAACAAGCGAAAGGCCAAGGTGGTGCAATAGGCTGTAGATCCTGTGCTGGAGCGTGCACAAGATTTGCATGTTGCTGACATGGGAGACACTTTCTAACAAAGTCACAGGATTCTTCTTCAATGGTAGGCCAATAGCAGCCTACTCTAAGGATTTGTCATGCTAGGACAATACCACTCATGTGGGCACCACAAAGTCTGTAATGTACTTCTTTTAACACCATCGCGGCCTTGTTTTGGTCTAAACATCGAGAGAGAGTATTGTGATAACCTCGACGATATAGGGTATTGGCTATGATAACATAGTGGGATGATTTTTGGATGAGGTTCTGGTGTTGGGTACGTGTGAGGTGAGGGGATATGATACCATCATTAAGGTAAGCATGAATCTCATGGTACCAAGGGGATTGGGGACCAACCAAGATACAAACATGATTTGAATCCTCATTCCTATAGGAGGGTGTGAGGAGCTACTCAACTAAAAACTCATACTATCTAGCTACTTGGGGAATTTCCAAGAGCGAGCCTATAGTAGCCATAGCATCTGCTGCTTTGTTCTGTATTCAAGGCACTTGTGTAAACTAAAGCCTTGTAAAATGCTGGGTTAACTAATCAAATAGCTCTTTGTAAGGTAATAGCTTTTCATCTTTGGTTTGATATTCATTTAGGGCTTGCTTGATGATTAGCTAAGAATCGCCAAGGATTTGTAACTCAGCAATGTTCCATTCTATAGCTATCTTTAATCCTGCTATGAGGGCCTCATATTTAGCTATATTGTTGGTGCTGGGGAATTGTAGCTTAAAGGCTTTTGGAATGAAATCTCCTTGAGGTGTGACCAAAAATATTCCTGCCCTTGATCCATGAGATGTGTATGAGCCATCAAAATAAAGTTTCCATGGGGGTTGTTCTTCAATTAGACAGATATGCTCATCTGGAAATTCTGTGATCAATGGATAAGCATCTATTAGAGGTGCATCAGCTAGGTGATCTGCTATCGCTTGCCCTTTGATTGCCTTTCTGTCCACATACTGGATGTCAAATTCACTAAGGAGCATAACCCATTTGGCCAAATGGCCTGTAAGTGTTGTTCTTGAGGGCATATACTTGAGAGGGTTGATCTTGGAGACTAGTTGGATGGTATGACTTTGTTGGGTGATGCGACACGCTCCCCTGCCCACAGGTGGTTAATTATGTGGTGTTCCATGTTCACTAACAGTCATGGCTTTTTGTGCAATGAAAAATGGGCCCTACAATTGGTATCAGAGCCTGGTTTTGGCTTGGTCATGGGTTCAAATCTCCCGAGTGCCTTCCCGACCCGTGTAAGCACTTGGTATGCACATCGAGGGGGAGATTGTTGGGTGATGTGACACGCTCCCCTGCCCATAGTTGGTTAATTATGTGGTGTTCCATGTTCACTAACAGTCATGGCTTTTGGTGCAATGGAAAATGGGCCCTACAGACTTAACATGTAGTGGTGAAGCTTTTGAGTTGAGAAAACAACTACCAAACAAGCTTTTTTCATAGGATTATAATTGAGTTCATAACTGACTAGGGTTCTACTAATGTAGTAGGTGGCTCTTTCTCTGTTGTAGTCATCGAGCTGTGCTAGAAGTGCCCCTAGAGTAGTAGGTGTTGCTGATATGTACAGAATTAGGGGACGACCAGGAACTGGTGGAACCAAGATAGGGGGGTTGATGAGATACTGCTTGAGATGGTCAAAGCTGCACTAACATAAAGGATCCCACTTGAAGTTCTCATCCTTCTTCAGTAAATGCAAAAATGGTGTACACTTATCGGCAAGCTAGGAGATGAAGCGCCGAATAGATTGGAGCTTTCCTTTGAGAGAAAAAAGTTATCACAGTGTCTAGGGAGGAGGAATGTCTAAGATAGCTTTGACCTTCTTGGGGTCAATCTGTATACCTCATTTAGAAACTATAAATCCTAGAAGCTTGCTAGATGTGACCCCAAAGACACATTTCTTGGGATTCAGCATGAGATGATATTTGGCTAACCTATCAAAGACTTTCTCTAGGTCAGGAAGAAGATCCATGAAGGTATGAGACTTGACCAAGATATCATCCACATAATCCTCCAAAATGCTATGGATGAGATCATGAAAAATGGCTGTCATAGCTCTTTGATAGGTAGCCCCAGCATTCTTTAGGCCAAAAGGCATCATGTTGTAGCAAAATTTTCCCCAAGGGGTAGTGAATGTTGTCTTATGCTAATCCTCTTCTGCAATCTTGATTTGATTATACCTAGAAAATCCATCCATGAGGGACAAAATTTCATGTCTAGCTATAAGATCTACAATCATATCTATGTTGGGCAAGGGAAAATAATCTTTTGGACAAGCTTTGTTAAGATCTCTGAAATCAGTGTAGATTCTGATGTCACCGGAGGGTTTAGTGATGGGTACCATGTTGGAGATCCATTCTAAGTAGTCAATAGGTCAAATAACCTTAGCAGCTAACATTCTTTCTAACTTAGCTTTGACTAGTAATGCCACCCTGGGGTGCATTTTTCTAAGCTTTTGTCTGACGGGCTTGATCTTTGGATCGATTGCAAGATGATGAACTATAAGCTTTGGATCAAGTCCTGGCATGTCCTGATATGGCCATGCAAATCAGCCAATGTTCTCTCTTAAGACCTCAAAGAGGAGATCAGCTTGGTCTTGAGATAGGGATGCAACAATGTGAACAAGTCTGGGGATCTCTGAAGAACCAATGTTGACTTCTCGAGTATCCTCAATTAGAATAGAAGACACCTTTGGTCGATTATCTTGAGGAGGCAAGGCTAAATCTTCATGTTCTGCTTGTGGCTCTAGATTTTCTTGCTGAGGGGGTTCTCTTCACTACCATAGCTAGTCTCAAATTCACCTTAGTTCCAGTTTTGGGTGTATCGGAACTAGGTTGGGGATTTTCTCCAAACTACCCCTTGGGGTCTAGCTTGTAGATATAGGAAGAATTTGGCTTTGTTTGCTTATGAGGAGTTTTGGCTCCCATGAATCTCAGAAGCACTTCCTCTTATGTGAACTCATCAATGTGTATGATGCTTGGTTGGTCCCAATCTATGAGTTGTGGATGGGCGAGTGGTAGGTCAATGAGGTGGATGGATAGTTCTTGGAGAACAGAGTCTCCGAGGGAGATTTGATCTAGGATATCATCTTAGGCTCTCTTTTCAACTTCCTCAAGAATGTCTTCGATTTCAACAATGTCGTGGTGAATGTTCAAAAAAGTGTAACCATCTGTATTGGTGCCCCCAGTTGTGGGTATGCCAAAGCCAAGACCTGACTTTGATTCCCACTTGTGTGCATCGATGGGGCACCACATGCCTCTTTCTTCTGGTCCTAGACCACCACCTTGATAGTTCCATTTTTCAGTGATGAGCTTATGTTTTTGGGGATACTTTTGGCTGAATTGATCAAGGCGTGCTTGATTTCTTTGAGGTGCATCCTTATGTAACCAATTGTTGATATCTGGAGTGAGCTCCTCATGAAGAGGGAATTTTGAGGATACAAAGGTTGTTGGGCAAAACTATTTGTATGGAGGAGGTGGAATCTCCTTATCTTTGTGATATGTCAGTCATCCATGGGCATGTGGATCAAGTGGGAGTGCCCCGATAGCAAATGCATCTGATAGACTATACTCTCCATAGCCTTTGTTATTGATCTTCACGGTCGATAGGGTGGAGGCGAAGATGGTTTTTGGGTCATTACAAGTGTGGGATGAGCTAATGATGGATGTGCCGATATCAATTCCAGGTCAATGGTTTGTATATGAAGCTTCAACCGCATTGCAATAAGCAAAGGGTTTCGGATCGGCGTGGATGGTTACCTCAGTGCCTTGATGTGGAAATTTGCTGCACTGATGGTAAGTAGATGGAACGACTTTCATGGCATGAATCCATGGGCGATCGAGGAGGATGTTAAATGGTAGGTTTAGATCAATAACATGGTAGAGCATCTCTTGGATGACTGGCCCAACCTTGATTGGCAGCAAAATAGTTCCTTCTGTGGTTCTTTCCAAGTTGTCATAAGCTTTGATGGTGATAGCCTCACTGATGATATTTGCCTCAGTATACCCAGCTTGTTTTATAAATTTTAGGGTGCAAATATTCAAGGCTGATCCATTATCTATCATTACTCTTTTCATAAAAAAATTGGATACCATGATGGCTATGCGAAGCAGAAGGGTGTGATCTGACTCGACCACGGGTATGTCAGTGGATTTGAATGATAGGGCACATGAGGAGGATAGGTGTCCAATGAGATTACAAAAATTAGTAGCGTTGATATCTGAAGGGACATGGGATTCTATGAGAGCACTATTAAGGATGTTTTTGTACACAGGACTAGTGCAGAGAAGGTCTAAAATGGAGATTTGGGCTGGCATGTTCCCAAGGTGTTCCAAGATATTGTACTAGCTTTTTGATGGAGCTGATGGTGCTAGTGGAACGGGTGGGCTTGCGATGTTAAATTGCACTCTTCGAGTGGTGACTGCACACTCATTGTTTGGTCCTTAGATATTGATAACATTGACAAAAGGCTCTTTCTCGGATATACAATCTATAAGGCTACCATAATCTATATAGGATGAAGTGTGGTCATTGTTCTTCCCATGCTGTTGGTTTGGCTGACGGTTGTTGGTGTTGTTGTTGTTGGCTTGGATAGATGCTTTTCTAGGATTTTGGTTGTTGTGTGGAGGAAAAGTGTTTTGATAGATCTGTAAGCCTACATTGGGAGAGGTTTGGGCACTAATGGTGATTTCTTTCTGATCAATGAGGTCCTGCACATAATCCTTCAGTTTCATGCATCTGAGGGTAGTGTGACCTTTTAGCCTATGAAATTTGCAATACTCATTATCTTTGTACCATGCAGCTTTAGATTGGCTTGGGTTGATTTTCTGGGTAGGAGGAAATTTGATGCGGTTTTCCTTGACTAATTTCTCAAAAATGACATCCAATGGCTCACCAAGGGGTGTATAGTTTCTAGGTGTAGGTTGGAATCTGGGCTTTTGTACTGCAGCTACATTGATGGCATTGGCTTGATTGCTAGACCCATGAAAGTTGGGTCTTGGATTGTGGTTTTGATAGCTTTGGTGGTTCTACTATTGGTAGTTGATAGCTTGTTGATTTTTTGGTTGATATGGTGGGTTGGACTGGTTTTGAGAAGGACCAAGAATATTCACATGTCTGGTGTCAGTGATGCCATCTGTTGCAATGTGCTTGTTTTTGTTCCAATACCAAGACTTGTCATTGGAATGTGATTGATTTTGGTTGGCTTCCTTGTAAATCTTGACCACACCATCTTTAACGAGTCCTTGTTCAAGGATCATTCCTTTCTCTTTGATGTATTTGTAGGTCTGTAAACAGTTCATGGTCATGTGGTGAGCCAAGCTAGCATGGGCATTATCAATAAACATTTTCACCAAATGGCACTCTGGCAAGGTGCAAGATATGCGGGTGGTAAGGGTTTACCATATTTGTAGATATTCAGGAAGGCTTTCTCCACCTTTTTGCTTAGTGTGGGCAAGATCAACTATTGATAGCTCTGTTTCAACAAGATGGGCATATTGGGCTACAAATGCCTCAGATAATTCAGCAAAATTTTTAATTGTGCCATATGGTATTTTATAAAACCATTCAAGAGCTGGTCCGGCCAAGCTTTTGGGAAAGAGGCGCAAGAGGAAGACATCATCGTATGCCACTTCTTGGCAGTGCATGTAAAATTCTTTGATATGTGTGACAAGGTCTCCTTTTCCTCTAAATTTGTCAAATTTGGGTGTCTCAAAATGCTTAGGAAATGGTGTCATGGTAATGGCTCTATCAAAATAGTAAGGACACACATTCTCAAACTTGAAGGTTTTTGAATCATTTCCCTCTTAGATGTTCTTTAAAGCTATTTTCATGGCTTCCCATTCTGAATTAATGGGTGGCATCTGGGGTGCCCCTAATGTAGGAGTGCCCTGAGGTAGGTATGTGCTAGATGGGGCAATGGAATATGTATGGTTTTGAGGTATGGGCTGGTAGGGATTGTATATGGCTTGGGAAACTGAATGGTGGATGATGGGTTGCTAAGGTGGAGGTGGCACATATTGCTATATATGTTGTGAGGCTTGCTGTTGATATTGGATTTGAGGTTGGGATTGAGGAACATAAGCTGGCTGTGGGATAAATGGATTTCTTTGTGGAGGTAAGGTATAAGATGGGTGTGAAGCTTGGGGAAAGGATCAAGGAGCTTGTGGAACTTGGCTATGGATTTGAGGGGTTTGACCAATATATGTGGGTTGTGCCCCCATTTGGGAGGGTGTTTGCATGGCAAAAGAGGCCAAGTAATTGGTAGTTGGTGGTGGTGGATTTCCTCCTAGAAGTGGCATAGAAAAATATTTGGTAATAGGCGGTAATGGATTAGTTGGTGGTGGAGGTGGTGGGAATTGAAAGCTTGGAAATGGAATTGATGGGGTTCGATAGCTTGGTGGCTAGATTTGAAAGCTTGGTAGAGTGGTGGCAAGAGCTTGGGTCACTTGAGAGCTGGGTAGAACATTGATAGTAGCTGGTGGGGTTTGATAGCTTTTTAGAGTGAGGGTAGTAGCTTGTGGATTTGTGGCTGATGGCACTGAGCTCCAAGGACCTAGTGGAGATGATGGAATTGTGTTCTGAGCTGAGGTAAACAAGCTGGGGGTGATGAAGGGTTGATTACTTGGCCCCATGGGTGGCATCCCTGTTGTATATTATTGAGGTTGGCTAAAGATGCTAGCACTGATTTGGGAGATGGGTGGATTTGGAAGGCTAGGTTGGAGAGCAGTAGCAGCAATAGTGAAGGGAGTGAATGGTGAGGTGTTTTTGGCGAAGGGGGTTTGGGATGGAGTGGTATGGACCAATGCTAGAGTGGTGGTGGCTAGATTGGCTTGTGGAAGGGAGATTTCAACTTGAGTGGAGGCTGGTATATTTTGGTCTATTGGATCATATGGGGCGGGTTGAGGCTCTTCTTTTGGCATATATTGAGGATAATTTGAATCATAAGAGCCTATGGGTGGTGGGAGTCATCCAAACAATGGGTGAGATGGCTCTGATAGGGGAGGAGGTCTTCCAAAGTCGAAGGCTACAATGTTGTCCCTTCGAAAGTTAGCCATGATTGTTTCCTTGTTTTTGTCTATAATGGCATTCACCAATACTACATTTCCTGGCTGGTTCATGAAAGCGTCAATGTCAATAGGTGATGGTATGGTGTTCTCTGGGCTGAAGGATGGTTGAGTTCTCAAGGGGAGCGATGCTGTTGGATCCAAATGATAGGGCTCCATTATTTCCTTCTTCTTCTTGCCTAAGTGAGTGATGGGTGGCATGAAAATGTAGAATGTTTCCTAGGGATGAGATGCAACAATGCTGATGGATGCAAAAGAGGAAGGCTTTTCTATGCAAATGATTTCCTAGGTTGAGGCAAAGATATATGAAAAAACCTAAGGAGGATTGGGTTGGGGATGCTAACTTCAAAGATATGTTGCCAAAGCACGAAAGGTCTGCTTTCCTATGTGCAAGCTTGGTGGTGATTGTGTCAACTTAAGGATAGACTGATGATCTTTTAGGAAGAACACGAGATTGACCATTTGTGGATCCCAACCTTTAGCTCAAGGTGATGAGGGATGACAAGTGAGAAAGCTAGATTACCCTAGACAAAGCTCTATCAAAGGGATAACCTTGGTGAGATTGATGGATTTGGAAGATTTTAGGAATGGAAAACTTTTGGCAGGGTGACAACAATTTTGAAGGCTTGGATGTGAGGTTTTGATTGTTGGCTAGATGGTTTGGTTCTAAATGAGATGAATGAGCTAAAATGCTTAAGGGGATGACTAAGGATGGCTAGCTTACCTACAAAGATGACTCTAATGCAAAAGTGAAGCTTATGCAAGAAGATGTGGAGAAACAAGGGGGTCTAATCATAGAAATCATGCCTAGTTGGTAAGGCATAAGCATTGTTAACTCCTAGATGTTGGTTAAATTGGATGGTGCAATCTAACTAGGCATCTTGAAGGGCTTCGTCAGCAGCTTTGTCCATTGCTTTGTGGAGTTTGGCAATTCGAGGACTTGGTGTTAGTTCCTTTCTCTTGGCTGAAAGTTCTTGGTATGCCTGAGATGGTTTGAGTTTAACTTTGTGGAACTTTTGTTTGGGTTTGGGTTGTTCTGACATTAATTCCTAAATCTGCTTAGCTTTGAGAGATCTTGGTTGTTTTTCTTCAACTTGTTCAACTTTTGGAATAGGCAGTGACTACGCTAAGTATGCCCTAAGCTAGGATTGACCAAGTTTGGAAAACATGCATTCAATAAGTAAAAGACCAAGCAATAGATTAAAACAACCAGATAGAAGTTTTGATTCTCAGAATGTGATAATTGCACCAAGGAGTGTGTGTGTTTTACAAATGTTTCAATTAGTCACTTCAAACACATTAACACTCTAGATGTTGTTTACAAGGTTGATAGTTGGTTTAGCTAGGGAGTCCTTGATATACCCAAGGTACATGAGGCCCAAATCTGTAGATGAAACCAAAAAGATGTCACACAGCTGAGAGGAGCGGTAACCCACTTCTCCTCTTTCACTTCTCAAGGGTATAAAGTTCCTTGAGGCTTAGCCCGAGTGACAATATCTTGATCCCAAGAGAGGTGTCTTTCGATTCACCTCCTGATTCTTATACTCTGCCAGAATGTTGGAGTTGAGGTCATCCAAGGGGTGATGAAATTCCCAAGTAGGCCTCCTAAAAAGAAACAAGGTTTTGGATCCTAATCTTATGCACCCAAGATGGCCTCGAAAGATGACAAGGGGAGAGAAGACTTGGATGACCTTGGGCTAAAAAACACGCTTGTTCTTTTTACCAACTGACTCTTATGTGTGCTAATCTAGACTTTGCAAGCACTCATGTTTAAGAGATAATGTTCAATTCCAACTTTGAAATGCGCCAACAAAGCAAAATCGAGCGAAGAATGAATACAAGAAGAAGAGTTAGGGTCAACAAAAAAGTAAACCCGCGCGCCCAGAGGCCCTCCACGTAAAGTATCGATTAATTTTCTTTAAGGCATTCAAGAATTGGTGTGATTTTGTTTTTAATCCCAAAACAAAGATGTGTGAGATTTGATTTCAAGCATGTGCCCGAAGGCCCTCCACGTCAATAGTTGTTCAATTTTAGTGACCAAACTTGAAGTGTGATCAATTTAGTCTAGAGTTTTGGTCATTTAAAAATTTTGATAAAGTTAAAGCAAACGTTCAAAGACCAAGTGAGTGAGTTAGATTATGGAACATTTAACACTTTTTTCAAGTAGACCCATCCCCATAGATGGCGCTGAAATTGCAATCAATGGTTGAATTGATGGGTGATTAGAAAAGAGGTGAGTCCAAGGAACTACTCAAATTGATTTTTGCAAATTTGTATTTAACTTAACAAAGTTTCTTAAATGTCCAAAAATCAACCTTTGCCTAAATTGCATGTGAAAAAGAGATTTAGTTTGCTCAATTTTAAAAGCTCCAAATGAAGTGTTTGATATTGCAATGGTTAATTGATCTTTTTCATTCAAGATTGAGTTGTTTGTTTTAAGCATGCATTCCAAAAAAAATTTGATTTTAATCGATGGCATTCAAGAGTGTGTTTTGAGCAACATTTATTCAATGGAAAATGTGTTTAACCATTCAAGTTCATTCCATGAATAACTTAAAAAATATGATTAAGTTTGTTGCTCCAACCTGCAATAAGACAAAAAAAGAAAAATGATTAGTCAACCAAAATCTTCAAAAAGGAAAGCTTAACTATGGAAAAAAAATTTAAAACTTTTTTTGTTGTTTTTCCTACGCGTAAAAATGCTTAGAATAGTCTAAATCCTACGGAGCCACTAAAAGTCAAATTTTGATTTATACTTTTTTTTAAAAAAAACTACAAAGTGCAAAAATAAAGATTTTAAAATAGAAGTGCACCAGAGACAGGCGAAGATGATTGTTCATTAGGTGCAGATGCCAAATTGCGGAGACACTGATCTGGGGAGATGCTAATCTGTGAAGACGACAGAGAAAGAGGTGGAGATGATAGATTAAGTTGGCGACGGTGGAGACGACAGTTTGATTACTAGCGGCAGCAGAGACGACAGTTTGACCGATGGCGGTAGCGGAGACGATAGTGTGTTTTGAGTAAGAAAATTGGCCAGGTGGAAATGATGGTTAGAGGCGGAGACGATGATAAAAGCTAGGCAGAGATGCTGAAACTCACAGACGCTGATCTGCGCAGACGACAAAATTCACTTCAGAGATGATAGTTCAGGATTCAGAGATGACAGTCATCCAGTTGGAGATGCTGATCTGCGGAGATGACACTACGCAGAATTGGGTTTAAAACATGTGGATTTTCTTCAAAAAAAATTCAGAATTTGATTTTTGAAGCTTTTTTTTTTTCTCCCTAATGCTTCCTTTAACCTGCAAGAATAAGATTAAACCCTACAACTCACTCAAATGACAAGAAACATTAGATTATTAGCAAAAACAATATATAGATAGAAATAGATGATTAAATGACCCATAGTGGGGTCCCACCGGGCATGCCAAAATGTATATGAGAAATATGTTAGCAAGTAATACTAATCTATTAAGAAAAGAAAGCATTAACTAGCATAAAAACCATAACATATATGAGAGACAAAGTGAAAACCCTCAAATGAGAATATGAGCCATGGAATGGCTCTCCCAATGAGAATGGTCACTTGATTTAGAGATGAGTCTATTATGTGGATGTGGGATGTATGCTCAAGGTTCTCAAAATAGCTTCAATGGAGATGAAAATGGCAAATTGGTAGCTTTGTGAGCTCTCAATTTGGCATTATAAGGGTATGGCTAAGGCTTTTTGCTTCTCAAAACTAGCATTATAACTTTAGCTCAAAAGGTTGTGATGAAATGGCTTGGGAGGGAATTCAATTTATAGGCTAAGGGCTTGAGCGATGGAGGGCTAAGATGGAAGGAAAGATGAAAGCTTAAGGAGGGCTAGGATGCACTCAAAGGGGAGCACATGGATTGTGCTTGTTTAGCACCAATCAGGGAGTGACACATGTCACAAGGTGAGTGGATGGAGAAAAGGGGATGGATGAGTCAACAAAGAAGGCTCAAGGGATAATATCTTCATAAAGACCCTTCATTATGGCTTGCAAGAGCTTGTAAGAGTCTTTATGGCTTTTGTAAGAGCATTCATTGTTGGGTGGTTGGGATATTTTGGAGGGAGTTGAGATTGTTGACTTTCCTTGGCTTAGGAAAGTCTTAAGCTTGCTTAGGGAATGTGACAAGTTTAGGGGGTGGATTAGGCTTGGGTATAGGATTAGATTAGGCTTGTTAGAGATTTGCAAGTGGATGGCATTCATGAGGGTGGGTGAGTTAGTGGCTAAGCTTGGTTAGTATGGGTGGATGGGGTGGATTAGGCTAAAAAGGGGATTTAGGAATAGTTTAGGGGTTATTAGATTTGAGGGTTTTATTTATCAAATAGATTTATTTGATAAATGAGGATTTTTGAATTAGATAGAAGAATAGGATTTAATTGATAAATAATAGGTTATTTGATTTATCAATTAGGACTATAGATGATTAATTAAATTAATCAGCTAGGGGATGGCAAAGGATTAATTAAATAGGAATTTAATTAATGATGCCTTTAGAGAGAACTAAATAGGATTACCAAAGCGGTGTAATCAAATTTAGGTGTCTACAGTTTCAAATCTTATCAAGCTTTTCTTTCTTCTCATCTTCAATTTTACCAGTATTCATACAATTTTTGGCAAGATGACCAAGTTCTATAAAAATGAAACATCTTTTATTGGTATCTCTTCTCCTCATATGATGATTAACACAATTCATACCAATGTGTCCAAATTCCCCATAGTAATGACATCTACACCAAGTATTGTAATCCCAACCAAGTATTGCTTTCAAAATTTGTTTTGCAGGGTTCAATGTCTTTGTTTTTCACTCTGATGCCTTGTGTCCATGTTTCTTACATTTGTGATAGTTACCTTCAAATCTAGGTTTTTTTTTGCATTCATTAGCCTTGTGACCATGTTGATTACAATTGTAGCATTTTACATTGAATTTTTCTTTTCCATTACTCCACATTTTTTTGATGTATGACCTATCTTACCATAGTGATTGCAAGTAGGTCTTTGATTCTTTTGAGCACCTTGTTTGGAGGATTCACCTTCTTCTTTGTATCCAATTCCTACTTTTTCTTTTTTCATATAAAGGTTTTTCTCATTTAGTTGATCCATGTCTGCTTGAGATTTCATCTTTCTCTCATTGATTTGTATTTCAGTGTTTAGGTCATTTCTCAATCTTTCATTGAATTTTTTTTATAGATCTTTGATCATTTTTTATTCAAATCTTTCACTAATTTGTTTTTCAAATCTCAACTCATTTTTTATTCTTTCATTGATTTGTCTTTCAAAATTTAGATTATTCCTTATTATTTCATTTTCAAGTCTTAGGCTCATGATTTCCTCATTTGCATTGGAGAGATGATCAATAAGGTCTTCTTGCTGAAGGAATTGGTTCTAGATTTTATTGTTCCTTCCATCCATCTCTTCTTTTATCTTGTTTCTTTGTTCCAAGACTTCACATAACCTCACTGACTGAATTTCTTGTTCTCTTTTTAGCTTTCTTACTTCTCCTTGTAGGTAACCATTCTTCTCTAGGAGTTCTTTGATTGCATCATTTGCTTCATTTGAGCTACTTGAAGGGTAAAGGTCTTCAATTCTTTCTTCAATGTGGAGATGATCATTCATTTGTTTTGCAAGTTCCTTTCTTCTTTTCATGAATAGGGAAAGTTTCTCCTTAGCTTTCTTGAGTTGGGCAATGGCCATTTCTAGATCCAACTTTTCATTATCAATAGCTTTGTCAAGTCTAAATATCTCCATATCCTTAATCTTTGCTCAAGTTGTTAAACTTTGTCCTGAGAACCACAGGCTCTGATACCAATTGTTGGAAAGATTCAAGACTATGCTAAGTTACTAGGAGGGGAGGGGTGAATCAATAACTTATAAAAATTTAACAATTTAAATTCTTAATCCAATAAATCAATTAGTGCTTAGTTCATCACATCTGATCTAATTGCATGCATGAGAAACTGAAAACATGAAAGCATCTATAACACTTGAACACAAAGATTTGATGACCTAGAAACCTTCCAAATAGAAAGTGAAATTGGTGTGCAGATGATACCCACAAACTTTAGTACTGTAACATAAAATTGGCCTATTAAGGCTTACATTGATCACTTCTAATGATCTACCTTGTTAGGAGAAAATAAGACTGCTAGGTCCACCTTGTGAGAAGATTTACAAACACACAATAAAGTATGCACTCTGTAAAGAGATTTATAGAAGACTATTAGGTCTACCTTGTTAGAAGATTTTGACTAGTTCACCTATTAGGATGAAGTAGTAGATCTATGACTTGCAACTGAGTTTCCTGATAGAAATTCCTTAGTGTATTAATCACCTCTCTGTGATGTATTTTTCTCTACTGCTCCTTATACTTATATGGCCTTTATAATTCTTTATCTGCTACATTCAAAACTTGAACTTTTTGCATCTACATTGCAATACATATGCTCACATTCACATTCTTTTCCTTACATACATTTGAAATGATACAATTTATTACATATATATACCAATCCAAATTACAAAATTACAAATTCAGCCATGACATAGGTTAACATAAATATTACAAAGTTGGCCCACATGAAGATACTTAGGTTTTGAAGACTAACTCGAGGAGGTTTTGATACATGACATCCATTGCCACTACTTGGTACCATCATGGTCTTGGTAGATGTAGAAGTTCAATCCATACTAATCACTTTCAAGTAGTCTTGAACTTGGTCTGCACTGGTGACTCAATAGATATTGTGCAACTCGAAAAACATTGAATCACTTGGTTACCATGAAGTAGCTCGGTTAACACTGGCTTTCCATCATATAAAATATGAAATTGGTAGGTACTGCATTGCTTGATGAATATGGGCTTCACATCACATGAACTGTGAACTTGGTAACCATTGATAAAATTGGTGAACATTGAAATACTCGATTTAAACTACTGAACCTTACACTGACTGAATCTGCTTGGTAATGATTGGGATTAGTCCAAAAGACTCGATAGCAATTGTAGAGCTCAATGACTATTGAAATTACATGGAAAATATTGTAAATTATTCAATGATCTTGGTAGCTATATAGATTCTAAATAAGTGTGTCTCACTAATAACAAACTTGACTAAGATGTCAACATTCTCTAGTCCATATTAATTAAAATTTAAGAAATAAGATAGTTGGTAATGAATCTGGTAAGCCTTTTGGTATATTCATAAAAGACATTACCCACAAGATGAAGGGTGATAATAAGAAGACTAGTGTGGATACAGTGAAGATTAAAGAAAATAAGGCCAATAAATGGTAGCCTAAGAAGAAGGTATAGTTTCAGACTTGTGATACACCCAAAGCAATAGTGCAAGAGAATAAGTTTGGATTTGATTTGACTAATTAAATAACAGTGCCTGCTACTCAAAAGAATTCCATTCCAGGTATCCTTCTAAAGCCTATTATATTTGAATCTATTGATATGATATTTATGTTGTCACAAATTACTGTCAAAGTACCCTTATCTAAATTTATTTAGGATTGATGAGCATAAGAATAAAGCCTTGTCATGGTTAAGTGGAATAGATAATAATAGAAATACTATTGAACAAAATGTCACACAAAAAAAAGCAATGGTAGTTAAGGATAATGGTATTGTCTCCCAAATTCCACAAATTTTCTTAGATGATTCATCTGTGGCTTATTTACAAGACAATGACCGATTTTTTCTTAGTTTGATTATAAAAGGAAAAACCCTAAAAAATTGTATGATAGAATCAGGAGCCTCTAATACCATCATGCCTTTCAAAGTTATGGAAGCTTGAGCTATAAAGGTAGACACCAAACAATGTAGATGTAGAGGAATGGATGCTAGGGAAGTCCTAGTCATAGGCACTATCAATGCATTGCCATTCAAGTTGGCTACATACCCTGATGTAGAATTGACAATGTTAGTCCTTCTAGTTGATATTCCTCCACACTATGAAATGTTTCTCTCTAGAAAATGGAGTGCTACCATGGGAGGTAGCCTTCAATGTGACTTGTCTAATGTAAATTTTCATATAGACGATAATGTTGTCAGGGTAGATAGGGAGCAAAGGGTAAACCATATTCTAGGAGATAAAATTTATAGGGATTCAACTTGTTTCTTAGACACTGGTGTGAATGCATTTAGGATAGAAATAATTATTCAAGAAGTTGAGAAACTTCCTGCTATGATTGCACATGAACTAGACTGTTGCATGGACTCCCCAATTCTATGGACCATGTACTTTGATGGGGCCACCTCCAAAGAAGGTTTAGGGGCAAGAGTAGTTTTTGTTTCCCCTAAGAAGAACACATTTATATATTCATTCACACTAAATTTTTCATGTACCAATAATATAGTAGAGTATCAAGCTCTCCTATTAGGATTGAGAGTTGCAACCCACCATGGAATCAAGAAGCTTCATATCATAGGTGACTTTGAATTAGTGGTTTCTCAAGTTAGGGAAACTTATGCCTCAAAAAAAGAGAGGATGAAATAGTATAGAAATTTTGTGTGAGATAAAATTGAATTTTTTGATGCATTTGGTATTTATTAGAAGGATATGAGTTAGAATAAGATGGCTGATCTATTGAAAAATGTAGCTATCAAACCCAAGGATGTATCATTTGTAGGAACTTCATAGATTGAGGTTCATAATTGGCCTTCCTTACCTAACAATATAGAGCATTGGCAAGTCTTTGAGGATGATAAAGACATAGTAAATTTCTTGTTAAGTGAAGACAAATACCATGGTCAAGAATTAAATTGTAGTGGATTAATTTAAACCACAAATGGTAAAGAAGTAATTTTTGGTCAAGAGATTAAATAGTTGAAAACCAACAAAGTATCCAAGGGGTTAGTGGTCCTACAGAACATGTTTGAAAACCAAGATAGAATAAAGTCTAGAATTAAGGATCATAAGCCTTAAGAAATTGAGGAAATAAATCATAGTATCATTGAAGCCCCCAAGAAAGCTTACGTTGGTCAAAATTTATCTACCAAAATTAGAAAGCCTCTGATTGACTTGAGGAGAAAATATAGACATGTTTTTACATGGTCATATGATGACCTTAAGGACTATAGAGAGGACCTATCTTAGCATGTCATACCTCTTAAAGAGAATGTCAAACCTTTTAGGCAGAAGCAAAGAACAATAAATCCCACCTTCACACCTAAAATGCAAGAAAAGTTAATGAAGCTAAAGGATGGAGGAATGATCAAACCAATTAGAAATTCCACTTGGGTTTCAAACTTGGTGTCTATCCGAAAGAAAAATGGAGATAGAAGATTAGGTGTAGACTTCAAAAACCTAAATATTGCATCTCTGAAGGACAACTATGGGTTACCAAACATGGAAGCTATGCTACAAAAAGTGATTGGTTCTAAATTAATGTCCATGATGGATGGATTCTCAAGATATAATCAAGTCCTTGTAAAAGAAAATGAATAGTTTAAGATAGCTTTTAAAATTCCATGGGGAACCTGTGTATATGTGAGGATTCCATTTGGGTTGATTAATATAGGTGCAACTTTTCAAAGAGCTATGGATGTAGCCTTCTATGAATATATGAACAATTTTATGGTTGTATACCAAGATGATCTCACAACATACTCCAAGAAGGTTGAAGACCATTGTAGAAATTTAGAAAAGATTTTCATCAAGGCCTTAGAATACAGAGTATCTTTGAACCCAAAGAAGTGTACATTTGGGGTGATAGAGGGAAGATTGTTGGGACATATAGTGTCTAGATCTTGAAAGAGTGATAACCATTGACAAGGTACCTAAACCAAATAATGTGAAGGGAATATAATGATTTTTGGGCGAGTTAGTTTTTTGAGAAGGTTTGTTACAATTTTTTTTTGAAGTTAGCAAACATATCTCCAAAATGCTGAAGAAGGGAGCTTTTATTAATTGGGATGGTGAACCTTCATAGGCTTTCTAGGAAATTAAAATTGCTATTAAGAATGCTCTAGTCCTTAGGACCCCATATTACACCAAGCCAATGCATATATTTTATTTTTCATCTTTCCATATTGTGGCCGTGGTTTTATTATAGAAGAATGAGGAAGGATATGAACAACCAATTCCATTCTTCAGAAAATCCAAGTGTAGCTTGATGAACTAAAGTATGAAATAAATGGGAAATAAGCCTATGCCTTAGTAAAAGCTATAAAATCCTTTAGATGTTATTTGGTAGGTGCCAATGTCATTGCATTTGTACCTAGTGTAGCTATTAAAGACATATTTTCTCAGTAGGAGGTTTCAAGTAGAAGGTGTAGAAGGATCAACAGGATCTAGGAATTTAACATTGATATCCAAATCAAAAAATTAGTAAGAGGTCAAGGATTAGAAAAGCTTATGGCTCAATCTAATTTGGATGCTAATATGATAAATTTAGTAGCTAATGACTTAAGATCAAAATTATGTGACATGGATCACTGTGAATGGTATACTAATGTCATATTTTATTTGCAAAACATGGAGGCTCCTTCCCATTTGATAGAAAATGAGAAGTACAAAATTACAAGCCATTAGAAACATTATTGTTAGGAATGTTTTATGGTGGAGAAATTTTGAGGGAGTTCTCTTGAAATGTGTTGATCAAGAGAAATCAAAAGAGATATTAAAGAAAATACATGCTGGAGTCTGTGGAGGACATTATATGGCCAAAACCACTACAAACAAAGTAATGAGAACTATATTTTGGTGGCCTTCCCTTTTCAAAGGTGCTTAGGTAATGGTTAGAAAATAAAATGCCTATCAAAGATTTGTAAGTAAACTAAAATTCTTAGGTAATTCTCAATAATGTAATCTCAAGATTTGGATGCCCTCAGAAGATTGTGATAAATAATGCAATGTGCTTTAGATATGAGGATTTTATAAAGTTCTATGATAAATATAGAATAACAAGATCATCATCTTCTCCTTATCATTTGGAAGGAAATGGAAAAGCTAAATCCACAAATAAAAGCTTGTGGAAAGTCATCAAAATGACTTTGGAGAATAACAAGAAGGCTTGGGATTCCAAATTGTAGTTAGCAATATGGGCTAATAGAGAGATTGTGAAAAAGACCATTGGTGTAGCACCTTTTGATATTGTGTATGGAATCCAAGCAAGCATGCCTTGGAAAAATTTAGTGGGACTACATAATTACATTGAAATGTATGATGAAGAAATTTTTGATGATATACAGGAGAGGTTGGATGAGTTAGTAGGGCTAACCAAAAGTAGGAAGGAAGCTTCTCTGAGGAATCAAAAATTGCAATTATAGGTCAAAGCACTATATGATAGAAGGGCAATGAGCAAGAAATTTGAACTTGAAGATTTGGTCCTCATGTGGAATGCTAGGATTGAGGATAAGGGAAAACATGGTAAATTTGATCCTATATGGTTAGGTCCCTATCTGATTGAAGTCGCATTGGGGGAGGACTCTTATATTATGAAGGATTTATCAGGCAATATTCTTGAACTAGAAATTCATGGATGGTTCTTGAAAAGTTCTTTTTGTTATAATACTTGTTTCCTCCATGAACATTAGTTTAGGGTTTCTATACAATTTGTAAGTCCTTTGTCTTTTTTGTAGCCCTTGTATTTTTTTTTTCTTGTGTGGTTGCTCTCTCAGAATTGTCAAGAAAGTTTTTAAGGCAAGTTTGTGGTCTACTCCTCCCAGGGATTATGCGCCCTCTTATGAATTTTGCATATTCATTGCCCCCAAATAGAGCCATTGTTGGTCATGTTTTTTCCCATGTTTTATGATTATGTCATTCTATGAATTTTCCTAGCTTTTATGAGAAAAATAGGGTTTGGTTCCTTTCAAGTGTTTAGCCCTAATTCAAACCCTAATTAAACCAAATTTGTGCCCTAAATAATCCCCTATTAGGTTGTATGCTTGTATTTTGAGGTTGAGCAGGAAAATCATTTTGAAATATTACATGTTATTTCAGATGCCTTTTAAAAGGTTTTCAACTTGTTTCATTTTTTCCCAAAAGTTTCTTTGTCGTCAAATCTTTTTAAGATCTACAATGGTCGTAATGTTGCTATAAGAACTTGTAGTAACTTTATCTCATGTGACATGGTAACCAAGTAGTTATCAAACCTAGGACCCACTTGACATATGAATGATTTTTGATATAAATATCCTGAGCCATCCAATCTTTTCTAATTCAACAGTGGTCACTATATCACCATAGAAAATTGCAAGATTTTTGTCGATAGCGACATGTCAACCTCCTATAAAATGAAAACATGGTAGGAAAAAAGTGTTTTACAATGCCATAGATTATGCTTTTCATTAATGAACTATGTCACCAACATGGATAGTAGATGTATCGCAACTGCAATAATTAAAGTTTCATATCAAAAGCATGTGTTATTTTCATGGTACCAAGTTTTTTCAAGAACAACGGTGGTCGCTATGTTGCCACCAGAATTTGTAGGCTCTTCACTAGTATGACATGGTGACCTCCCAAAAAAGAAGATGTGGCAAGATCTAATTTTAAAAAAGGCAATACCAACAAGGTTTGTTGTTTTAAATAACTATGCTAGCATGTAAAAGTCATCTAATGTCACATGTTGTGTGGATTCACACTTGGAAAAGGAATCATATTGATTGGAGTCATCAGATCATTTTAAGACATACAATGCTCATCATGTCACTATAGGGACTTTCTTGATGTTTAATACATGTGATATGGTGACCAAAGGGAAATGAAAAGAACCCACCATAGTTGCATTAAAACACTTGTAGAATATGCATCATCAGATCAAAGAAACATCAACAACTATCCCTATGTCATATGCAAGAGTTGCTCAATGTTTATGCATAGTGACACAGTGAGAGTATGCCACATGTCCTCAAGGGCTAGTGGGTCTAGAATGAGTTTCCAATAGTGGATGGAGGAGCTTATGTGGAGAAATTTGATTAGATTGACTGCCAACCTGGTAGATTGAAAGTGACTCATGCATGATTTTATTCCTAGATCATCAGATTTTTTAGAATCAATGGTATGCTTTCAAAATTATAAGGTAGTGCCACTCTATTATCCTTACAATTCATTTATGAAAATTGAAAGCTCCCTATGCAATCTAGAACTAGGGATATATTGCAAAATTTTGCTATTTCTTGTCAATGCAAAAAAATTTTAGAATTGTAGAGAGCTGAGAATTAGTTGAAGAATTGTTCTTGGTGTGATTAAGGTGTGAAAGAACTTCTAGTATCAGCAATGTGTGTAGAATTGTGGTGAAAGAATAACAAGGAGCTAAGTAAGTTTCTCAATTCATCATATACATAGAAGTTTTCTAGTGCTTTGCAAATTTTATTCAATATGCCTCCAAAGAAAGTATTCTCAAGAATGGTAGATTACATGAGCATAAATATACATGATGATTTTCTTGAACTATTTCTTCAATCTACAATTGACTCTACCCAGGTGAAAAAGTTAATTCCTATAAACCCTAGGCTTAAGATTGTTGGTGGCCTATATGATAGAGGGAATTGGGTAAGGGATGCAATTACAACCAAAAAAGGGCTCCATCTATTTAAGAAGTGGTTCTTAGAAAGAAAGTTGCTTTCTCCTGATGGAAACATTTGGAATTTTGATTTGGGAAAAGTAGTGGTCCCCAGTTTTTTCATGGATTCTAACCTAGTCATGGCTATTGTCCAAAATTATGACCCAACAACTAGAATAGTAAGAAGAGTAGATGGGAAATGCGTGATATGGATAAATGCTGAAGAAATTTGGTAGTTTTTTGGTTTAGAATCTTTTTTTGGATTATCATTTTCCCATTGACTTGCCAAGGCTAGAGAAAGAGTTTTTATCTAAGAGGGATAGGGTCAGGCAGGGTGCACTAAGGGCACACTTGGGTTTAATTAGAAATTTTCCAATGGTTAAAACATCTACATAATATCTTTGAAGAAGGAATTTTTCATTTATAGGGCCATGGAAATATACATATGACTTTGTGTATATTTTTTCGTGAGGATGAACATAATTTCATGCCTATAAAATTTATGTATATGATGGCTCAAATCTCTTCTTTTGCTGTAGATATTATTTCTGACTTTGCATCTTATATAGCTAAAGAGATTCACATAGGATTTGTTGGAACTACAAAGGGAAAGGTAGAGAAGACTTTTGGCCATTATTCACTATTGATGCACATGTTTCTTTTTAAAGGAGTTACATATTTTGAAAGGGAAATGGTCTTGAACTAAGAACATGAAGAAGAAAATCTACTAGTCTAGTTGTGGAGTGCAGAAATGACCTGGGATGTAGAGGATGCCAGTTCTGTTAGGTTTGATAAATACTTTGCATATAGGTTGAGATGCCTCATATTAAGGGACAATCCCAAAATCCCCAAGGCATTGATGGATTTTATCAGACCCATGGATAATCCTTTTGATTTGAAAGTATCACATAATTGGGCCACTATCATACCATACCCTATTTCAATTATTTTTAGGGTTTGCAATTTCCAAGGAACTCCCCATGTACTACCCTATCAGGTACCTTTGAAGGTAGGAATTGTAGAGATGTTGTGGAAGATAGGGGGATTGGAGGAAGCATAGTTGGCCAGAAGAAATAGAGGCTCTATTTTCCTCACTTGTATTGTGGCCTACCATTTCATAATAACCAAAGGTGGTTGATTATTTTTGTATAAATTCCTAGACCAGTACAAGATGGCTATTTCTTATCCTTGAATCTGTGATACTGAGGGATTTTTTGAGATATTCAGTAAAATGGCTAAGGTTGGTGCAAAATATCACCAATTCTATTTCCCTGAGGACATAATAAGAGATGAGTTCTCTCTGCAAAAGCAAGAGATAAAAAAGGAAAAGTGGAGAGTGCATTCTAGAGTTTTGTAATTCATTCATTGTTTTGATGACAACTACAAGCCTCTAGGTCATGCCAAGATAGAGGCAGGTAAGCTAAATAAGCTCATGACTACCTTTTCTAAAATTATGGAAGTCATGAATGAAAAGAAGCTATTATTTATCAATTCATTTCTAGAAAAGGCCAAAGAGGTCATGAGGAAACTGTCATTTATCCCTATAGAAGGATTGGGGAAATTAATTATTTGAAGGAGACTTAGCTACAGTGTAATTCAAAATAAAAGAGCCATTACAGACAAAGGGAAACATATAGTGGGGTCAACTAGGGTTATTCTTGAGGAAAGATCTAATGATCCCTCACCCAAGAGGTAGAAAATATTAATTGAACAAGAACCCCATTTTGAGGAATATTTACCTACTCAATCCCCACTACAACTTGGAGATGAACAAGTGATACACCTGGTGGAAATGTAACAATTGGAATCCTAAGGGGGAGTATTCATAACATAAGTAGAGTTAGAAGAGGGGAATCCTCAGGAACCTCCCATGCCTAGCCTTGAATTGATAGTGGTAGAGTACACAGGAAAGGAGTTGGACACTATGATTGAACATGCCAGTCTTGAATTCATCTCTAATGACAATTTTGTCAAAACTAGAGCCTTCTACCAATTTGCATGGAGAAGAAACATGGGAAAATTTGAAGAATGATGCAATAAGTTGAAAAAATAGCATCTAGAAATGGAGGGAGGTGTGCATAATAAAATAAAAGAAGATTTGATGCAAGAATTCAAGAGCCTAACCCCTAAATAGGGGAGACAAATGATAAAATAATATGGTTTTTTTTTCTACCCAATTGGGATATAGTAGATGCTTTGGTTTTTAATTTTGTTGTAGAGAGAATGAGTATAGAGGATCAGGGGAAGAAAGAAATAAAAGGTGCTAAATTTAGTGAGGACCAAGTAGCCTTGGTTATTTGGTCAATAGGGAAAGGATATAGGATTGGATCTTCCCAACCTGATGATATTGGGTTGATAGGCATCCTAATGATGAAAAGAGTTGAAGAAACTACTAGTGTAGAAGGCGCACATTTGGGTGTTGGATCAGCCCACTTTACCTTAGCCACAAATCTAAGAGATGAAAAGGTAAAGTTGGAGTTACAAGAAAAATATGAGAAGGTTCTGGCTACATATGATAATGAAGTTAAAAATAGGATTAAGTTAGAGAATAAATTTATGGGACAATCCACCAAGCCCAGAATCACTTATCCTTGCCCACTAGTGGAGCCTTTTAAATCCACTCCTCTCATTGAAATTCTAGATATACCACAAAGGCCATAGCACTATATTGTAGAAGACTTTGAAGAAGAAAAGAGTAAATTATGGGCATTGCATGTGGAATTGGATGTATAATATGAGGATAAGCAAAGGAAAGCTCTCATGTATTTAGTTAATAAAGTTGATTGGCCCTCATTTTATGACAAATTGGAAAAGACAATAAATAAATGAGAGGAGATAAAGGAAAATATTAAGCTTTGAAGCCAATTTTCAACAAATGGAGTAAAAGGAATAGAGATGTTACTCTTTTAGGTTTTTCTATCATTAGTCTATCACATGAACATATAGAATAGACTTATGATGTTGCCAATTATCTCTCAGAATTTGATAATAAAAAGAGTTGGGTTGCAAAGGAGGATCATTAGTTATCTAGATAAATATAAGAGTGTCACTTTTAAACTATTCCCACTTGCTATAGATAAAAAAAATAAATTGAAAAATAAAGAAGAGTGGACCCAAGAGTTAGATGATTTATTTTGCCTCCAAATGAATGAGGTTATAAATGAAAGAGGAAATGTATGGTGGGCAGCCATAACTAAGGAAATTGTAAGAGTGCAATTATTATTTGATTATTTAAGGCAACATTTTGTTGAGATTGAAATTTTTTTAGCTATGTTATAAAGAAACAATAGGACATTCTACAATTTAATTGGCCAGATGACACACTTTTTGGCAAGTGGATGGTAGAATTAGTCGATACAAAGTAGTTAGAAGAAGTTAAATTTGATGATGATGAGGAAATGGAAAAAGATGAAGTACATATTATTAACACATTAGAAAAGGAAGAAGAGGAAACAAGTGAACAACCAACTATAGTTGCTAGCACAGAAATCCAAGCTAATGACTTGGTGGAAGAGAAAAAAAAAACTATTGTCTTATCAGTTCATGATGATACCAATGAAGATCCTCGAGTTGAACTAAATATGCAAAAATCAAATCCAAACACATCGCTAACAAACCTAATGGCTACATATTATGAAGAGACAGAATAGCAAAAAGGGCAATCATGAAATTTGTAGCATTTGAAAGTGTAACAAAAAGTGGTTCCATAAAAGGATGTTATGATGTAAAGATTTTCTGTTGCACAAATTTTGTCTTTTTATGACAACAAAAAATGTAAAAATCTTTTGTATTAAGGACAACTATCAGTTTCTCTACACCTAAAGCATGTTGCATCTCACCCTTTATAAGTGATATTCCAAGGCTAGAGAAAGGGTCTGAGTCATTTTACAATTTTAGCACTACTAAGTATTGTTCGGTCCATTTTCATTGATGCATACTTTATGATATATTCTCTCTACAAATGTCTGAGAATACCCTAATATTATAGGATCTTTATGTCTTATCTTGAGTCATTTTTTATTTCTATTACAATTTTTATACAATATTTGAAGGAAATCAATATAAAGATGAACTATCTCCATTGTTGTTACCTGGATGTCTTGAAATTGTATAAGCACAACTTATTCAATTGAATGCAATCAACTTGACTTGTATGTCTTTTCACTATTGCTTTTAATTTAATGAATTAAGTAAATGCTTCAATGAAATTGATAGAATTTCCATGGTAGTAGGAAGTATGTGTATAAGAATGAGTTTTTAGTAATAGTTGTTGATAAGATTGATTGTAATGTAGTCAACTAGGTCTGGAAATTGGATAGACTCTGAACCCCAAAGGATAAGGCATTGTTCCATTAGTTCAGTTTAAAAATAATGAAATCATGAATAAGCATAAAGGTTAAAATAAAATCAAATAAATTTTACTTTAATGTTGGAAGAATTTAAAAGCTGGCCAACACTTATTTACATTTTAATTTTTGAGTCTTAGTTACTTGCTATTGCCAAGAGTTACCTGTAAATCTAAGAAGAATTGTGACCAATCTATTGTACAGGATGAGTATTGTTTTCAAATGTCACGAAATAAGTGAAATATGTATGTAGTATCAGATTTAAAATATTCCATCCCTCAGGTGGACCTGCCTTGGTTTTGTAGAACCAAAAGAATATAATTGTTTTAATGATTTTTTTGAAGTTAGGTTCAGATCTGAAGAACAAATAACTTTTTATAGGAAATATCTAATCCTTAGGTTATTGAGATCTTTATTATCTTGGTATTAACTATTATTTTGCTTAATATTTTAAAAACACCAACATATCCCTCAAGATTCAAAACAAATCCTAGCTAGCCCAGATCTATAACATAACAAGAATCTAGTAGACACCTCCAAGATCTCAACTTGTGCTCATAAGCCACCAAGCAACCTCCTTGTTTTTAAAGCACAACCACTAGCTCTTCTCACAAACTCCCATTCTCAATTCTAACTTGAATCTTTCTCTCCATCTCCCACACTGAATTGAATTTTTTTCTCCTTTTTTTTGGTTAAGACACTACCCAAGCCCTCCTTAAATAGCTAGCTAAGCCAAAAGTTGGCTAGTCAAGCATTTAATTAGAATATAGGTCCACCTTGGAAAAGTAAACTGAAACTATAAAAAAATAGGAACAAAAATTACTACAAAGTTATATTTAGGTCTACATATGACCCAATAACATGTCCCTCTCTTAACAAGATCTTGTTTCCTCAAGCAAAATTGTGCAAGATAAAAACTCCACATGTCTTCGTGAAAACTGTTGGAAAATTACTACCTAAGGAAAACAACAATATCTCCTCACTCTAATTGAATAAAGATTTGTTCTCTTAACTGATGGTAGTAATTTAGGTCCTTTAAAATACCTTAAGTGTAGAAATTCTTATTCATTAATGATAACTATGCATTCATCATGAAAGTCATGCACAAAATCCTAACACGTAAATTGATAGAACATTGATGTCCTAGAAGAATGGTCATATCTCCCAACTCATAATTAATTAGGACTTGGACACTTAATTAAAGGTATTAATATAGTCCTCTTCAACCCCTAAAAGGTGCATCCTTTGATTAATTAAAGATAATTAATTACACCACCCACAAGTATCCTATGGAAATTAGAAAATATAGTTCCAATCATGAGGTAAAACAAATCTAACTTCAACATGATAACTTCAATCTCTATGCATTTATGAGGAAAGTTTCCCCATTGTGTCTCCAACACATACATAACCATGAAAATAATAACTCCACAAAATCCAAACTCGATATTCCTACATCGATGAACATCTTTTTGTACTTGGAGTGTCTAATGTAGGAGCATCTTGGGATAATTGAAAAGTCTTTATGTTGGAGTGGATTTTGACCTTTGAATTGGTGAACTCTATTGAAATAAGGTGATGCTTGATCATTATTGGGGTAGTTCCTAGTTGTAGTTTTCTTGAGGACCTCCATGACTAAAGGGGCTCGATGATGCTTTTGGTGCTTGGTTGAGTTTCGTCTCGGTGAAACAAGTTCTTTGTGATAATTGTGAGAGCTTAGTGGATGTTATTTCTTGGTATGTTGAGTGATAATGGGTGTTTTTGATGGTTTATACTAACACTCATGTTGGAAGTCTTATTGGGAAACAAGATATTAAGAGAGGGGGGGTTGAATGAAGATCTATAAAAAATTTGACTATTAAAACTATATATCAAATCATATGCATTCACTCTTAATCTATCTCATATCTTATAGATCTCATACCATAAAACTATAATGATGAAAATAAAATATATCTAAGAATAACATTCATGAAAATCTAAACACATAACAAAAAAGACTTTGGTAACCCATAAGCCCTCCAAGATGAAGGTGAAACTAAGATTGGGATGAAACCCACAAATATGTATTGTTGCAACAACAAAGTTTTCCTGTTAGGGAAACAACTTGATCACTTGTGATGATCTACCCTATAAGGGGACTTCTCTATTAAAATATTTACAAGACTATTAGGTCTTACCTTTATTAAAATATTTTACACTTTCAATGAAGTAAGGAATCTATTAGGAGATTTAAATAAGGTCTATTAAAACCACTCCACTAAGAGATTTTTCCCAACTCAATTTGACAAAATTGATTTAGTACCTAATCCTTCATTTTTCTCTAAAAGTTTTTTATAGATCTCCTCTCTTCAATGTCTCTATCTAATCTCCTTATCTGATATGCTTTGTCTTTTCCTTCACTACTAGGTTTCTCTATCTAATATCTCTATCAAAATTAGCCTGTTAGAAATATAAAGTCCAAGATAACTAAGAGGGGTGGGGTATGAATCAATTACCAAACTATTAAAACATTTATCAATGTTAATGATATTTAACCATGTGAGCAATGTAATCAACAACCATAAGAAGATACACATACATAATAACACCAAATATGTTAACTAGGGAAACCCTGGTTGGGATAGTGCCCACAAAATGATGTACTGATATAAAAATTTCTTTTAAGAGGATAGATCTTGTTAGGAGTCTATGAAATACGTTTAGTAGATATCAATCCCTACTAGGAGATTTTGAATCCTTGTTAGGAGATTCCAACCTTGTTAGGAGTTTTGGAAGGTAGAAGGACCCACTATCCAAATTGCTTCAAGGGAAAGATCACTGAACTCACTATCCAACTAATCTTAGTATTCCTTGTAGAATACTATAATGAGCTATACTTGTACTTTCCTCTTCATATGTCCTATCAACCAGACGAATCTACTATCTTGATCGGATTACTAACTTCACTTCCAATAATTCCTTAGATCACTTAGACACATTTACCAAATACTTTTTTCTTGTTCACTTTTCTCAATCACATTTCTTTTTAAAACAAGAAAAATGTTCTTACTTTATACCATATCCTTAGAATAATTACTTGACTTAGTTATGTGTTTGATGTAGAGCTCTCCCTTATATAGCAAACTATATTGTAGTGTGGCCTTGGATTGCTTCAAATACCCAAAAAATGGAGTTAAGAGAGAGCTTTGCACCTTTGTATAAACTTTACTCACAAACATGAACTAGGTACTCAAAAGAGAACATCCAGGTCTCTAAGCACAAAACTACTAAATACAAAGGGATATACTTGGAATGGGAACCCATGTGCTCAAACGGAAATGGAAAGGTTATTGAACATTCCAAGAATTCAACTTGATGGATTAGAATAGCCTAAATTATGCCCAACAACCTCAAATAGAAAAACTAGCTTTTAGGCCTAGAAGCCCCAACTAGCCCTACCAAAGAGGAAATGAGAACTTGGTTTGAAATTAAACCAAAAGACCTATGTTTTTTTTTGATATCCAGACACCATTGTGGAATATACTTCTGATTCCAAGGTTTTAGACTCCCAATTAATCAGATGATCACGAAACCAAAAATGTAGCAATTAGCCCTATTAGGCCTAATTGATTGTGTTTGTGAAGGAAGTACAAATTGGGCTATTGATCATACTTAGAAACCAATTGAGAAACTAAGAGGGATCTATCAAAGATCACACTTCACCATTAGAAAGGTTGTATCCATTACCTAAGTACTTTCTAGCACTTCAATACATGTTGTTTTGAACCAAACATAGAGATATTTGGCCTAGGGCTGGGCTACAAAATTAGATTACTTGCTCGTTTTCTCCCATGCTTCTAAGGTCTTATTGTACACCCTCCTAAATTGAATTTTCCTCAGTGGCATGAGATTTCCACATTGGGAATGCAAGTTAGGGCATTTTTGCAAAAATTATCAATGAAATGAGTGTTTTGGTGCACCTAAGGAAGAATGTTAAGTATATTTAGATGCTTATCACTTCAATCCTTCAAACCAATTGCATTATTCTCTTAAGAAATTCAAGATTTATTCAAAAATTATTATTTTGTTGTGCCAATTTGTACTAGTCCATACACTCATGTGTTATAGAAAATTAAAAGGAAAAATGAGAGATTTTATTTATTTCAAATTGCAATAGTAGATGTTCTTTATCTTTCACCCACCTAAAAGGGGTATTTGAAGACCTTTCCCAAATAATCTAGCCAATTTTCAAAGGTTGTGACTATTGGGGAGTGATTAAGTGAAAGTTGTTAAATGTAATCGAAAACTATGAAGCCTTTAGCAAGTAGCCAATGATATATGAGTTCATTTGAGCATTGAAGACATCTTGTACGTGTCAAGTGTTTAGTGACAACTGAGTTTGGAGATAGTATTGATCAAGTTGAGCCAGTTAATGAAGGAATGCCAACATAAACTCTGTAGTAATTAAGATGGATTGATTAACAAAGGCATGATCTATGTTAATCGAGTACAAAGATTTATAAGCCTAAGAATGCACCTAACCTATCCTAGGACTAAGATTTGCCTAATGAACATAGTAAAAAAACCATGTTTTATAAAAAACCAATGGTGACTAAGCCTTACAAGTAGGCATTTTTGTTAAGAAAAACTACTTCTAAAAACTGATCAAAGACTCTTAGGTATGAATTCCCTTGAGTGCAACCCATGAAGAGCTTGTTGTAGTGGATGCTCTAGAGAGTGGAGGAATAGGTGCTCTTGCACCATACTCCTTTGCTTTAAAACCTCAAGTCCAACTTGAAGATAGTTGCAGAACAAAAGTGTCATGCTTGGAAATGTATTCTTCACTCATCCATGTAGCATCTATATCTAGAAGACCCTTCTATTTGACCAAGTAGTCTATGTAGGTCTTCTTTCTTGTCTTCTTGACCACCCTAGAATCCAACATCTTCTACAACTATAGTGATTGGATAGGTGACAAGTCTTTGATCCATTCTATCCATACATCATAAATATCCTACACAAAATCATTAGTCCCTATGTCAACTTTGAAAGGGGTGAAATCACAAACATTAAAGATAGGAGAAATAGAGATGGTTGAGGGCAATGAGATTTCACATGCATTTCCCCCAGATTTATGCAATATCTATTAGGGTCAAATATTTCTCATTTGCAACTTGGTGTGTCCCTTGGGTAGTCTTGCTTTGTTTAGATATTCCCACACTTGATCTCTTTCTTTGAAAGAAACATGTATTTTCTCTTTTTCTACTTGTTCTTTGAACATTATAATATTTTGATTTAAAGTTCCTTTAACTTGATCATGAATCTACTTGATCCATGCTAAGAATTCTTCACCTTTTACATTGACTTTGAAGTCATTTTGTAAATCTCTTAGTTCCATGACTCCTCTAGAATGAAGTCCATAGTTTACTTGGAATGGTGTCTTCCTTGTTGATTTATTTACTTAGTCATTGAAGGGAAATTTTGATTGAGGGAGAATAGCATACATGTCTATCCATGTTTTTTGGTTAGACACCTTAGAGGGTTGCCTAAAGATCTGTTCACTACTTCAGTCTTCCCATCTATTTGTCGATGGTAGGCAAAATTGAAAGATAGATTTGTGCCCAACTTTTTCTATAGGGTCCTCCAAAAATGACCCTGGAATTTTGCATCTCTGTCAGAGATAATGGATGTTGGTAATCCATGAATCTTGATCACTTCCTCGAAAAATAGGTTAGCAATATGTGATTCATCATTAGAGTTTTTGCAAGGAACAAAATTAGCCATTTTACTAAATTTATCCACAATAACAAAAATACTATTAAAACCTTTTCTTGTTCTTGGGAGACCCAAGAAAAAATCCATATTCAAACTTTCCCATAGCTTTGTTTTAAATGGTAAGGGCTGGTAATGACCTTGGTTTATTCTGACTCCCTTGGATCTTTAGAAAATTGTACAAGTTTCAACAAACTTTTAAACATCACTAGGTATTTTTGGCCAATGGTAGTTTCTCTTTTAAGAGTTTTAAAGTCTTGTCAATCCTAAAGTGTCCTCCAAATGAGTCACAGTGATTCTCTCTAATAAAATTTTCCCTCATGGAGCATCTTGGACTAAGATATTGTCCTCCTTTAAAAAAGAGACCATTCTACAGTAAATATTCAAAATATGTAATGTTATAGGCATCGGATAAAGTAGAGAAAACCTTATGGATGTCACCCAAATGTAGGTCATCTTTGTATAGGTGTTTAAGGGTATCAATCCCCATGCTTTCCATTTTTACTTCTTCCACCAAGGAAACTCTCTTATTGAGAGCATCTTCTACCTTGTTTAGAATGCCTTTATTGTGCTTAATAGAGAATGTGAAGGCTTGGAGTGGCTCAAACCACTTCATGTGTCTGCGACTCAACTTGTCTTTGTTGTTTAGGAAGATTAGTGCATGATTATTTGTATAGACAATGAATTCCTTAGGAAGAAAGTAGTGCCTCCATTTCTTAAGTGTTTAAACAATATCATATAGTTCTAGGTCATATATATTGTGTTGGAAATATTCTTAAAGGCTAAGTTAAGGGAGGGGTGAATCAATAACTTCTAAAACTTTCCAAAAGTTTAATCCAAATAGCACTTAATCTAATATGAATATTCTGATCTAATTGCATGCATGAGAAACTAAAAAATATGTAAGCATTCATAACGCTTTGACACAAAGATTTGGTGACCAAAAACCTTCCAAATAAAAAATAAAACTAGGGTGGGGATGTACCCACAAGCTTTAGTAGTGTAGTATAAAGTTTTCCTACTAAGGCTTACATTGATCACTTCTGATGATCTACCCTATTAGGAGCAATAAGGACTACTAGGTCCACCTTATTAAAGGATTTACAAACATACAATGAAGTATGCAGTCAGTAAAGAGATTTGCATAAGACTATTAGGTCTACCTTATTAAAGGATTTGACTGATCCACTTCTTAGGATGAAGCAGTAGCTAATCTTTGATCTACAACTTGATTTGTTGAATGAGATTCCTTTAAGTGTATAAATCACCTTGTTGTGATAGATGAATCTTTGTTTCTCTTTATACTCTTGTAGCCTTTGTAATTAGCTCTTTCTACTCTTCTTTGATTAGCACATTGATGCTTACATACTTTCACACATTAGATGTATACGATACATTATAGGGTATGTACAGGATCATGGTGCGCCAAAAAGTGGCGATTTGAAAAATTTGTAGTTCTGAAATATCTCAAACCATTTCAAAATCTATTCCAACTTTTTTCCCACCCACCTTGATATTAAATGAAAACAATTAATATCTTTATAAGGTCTACTATATCTCATGATACCAAACCTAAATGGTCAACTTTAAAAACATCCTTAAAATGTGCTTTTGGCCTGTTTTTATGTGATTTTTACTTCAAACTATATGTAGCTGATGAATTTTTTTTCACCAAAATTTGATGAAATGAAAAAGGTTTCTTAAGAATGTTCTTATCCTTCCATATATGTAAGGTTTGTCAAATTATGAGTTCAGTAAGTAATTATTACTTATTTTCTCATGGAGTTATGTATAAAGTGCTGACTGACACACTACTTAAAAAACACCTATAAATTTCAAATGGTACAAAATTTTTTAAATACAAAATATGTATCACATTCTATGTTTCTTCTACTATAAGGAAAAAAATGAATAATTGAATTTTGCAGAGTTTTGAATTAGTTAAGGTGGTTAGACATAAGATTTTTTTTATTCCAAAAATACTAAAGTCAAAAATTAATTAATTATTATTTATTTAGAATAAAAATACCCAAAAATAAGTGTCACATCTAGGCATGAATCTACTACTTATATCTAGAATATTATTAAAATAATATCATTTTATTTTGATTAAGGTGGTTAGAAATATCTCTACTTCTTATTTTTGTTTCGAAATTTTTGTAATATTGCATTAAAGTTCAAAATTTTGACCAATCAATTTTTATTTTTTTGAGATAATTCTTAGTAGTTTAGAAACCAGATTCAATTTTCTAGAGATTCTTTTCTCTTGACTTTTTGATATAAAGTTAATAACAAGTAGAAAATTTCACGTCAAGTTGACATGAACCTAATTTTCTGATTTTTTTTATTGCCACTTAAGAGCATAGTTTGGTTGACCATGATCCTACACATACCGTACATATATACAAATCTAATTATATAATTACAAAGTCAGCCACATTACAAGTTTACACAAATATTACAAAGTTGGCTCAAATGTAGACACTTAGGTTCTAAAGACTAACTTGGTGAGGTTTTGATACTTAGCATCCACTATTAATGCTCGACATCATCATGCACTTGGTAGAAATAGAAGCTTGGTACATACTAATCACTTCAAAGTAGTCTTGAAGTTAGTCTACACTGATAACTTGACAAATACTGTGAAACTCATCATATAAACTAAATCACTTGTTTACCTCTGCATAGCTCGATAAACACCATCACCTTGAGCTCAGTATAAACTAAGTGACTTGGTTAACACTAAGTAGCTTGGTTAACATTGGACTCACATCACATTAATTGAGAACTCTGTAATCATTACAAAGCTTGGTTTGCACTAGTAAACTCAGGATACATTGAGATGCTCAGTTTACACTGCTGATATTCACACTAACTATAACTGCTCAATTTACATTGAATTTGTCCAAAGGATTCGCTAGAAACTATAGAAAATAAAAACTTGATTAATATGTCAAAATATTGTATTTCTTCTTGGAATCATTGTGTTTTTTAGAGAAGAAGGCCACTAGTCTTCCCAATTGACTGTGGATTGTACCTATGGCAAGGTTGCTAGCATCAGTCTCCACTGTGAAATTTTTTTTGAAGGTAGGTAGTGCCATGATTGTATATTATGCTACTCTACCCTTCAAATACTTAAATACTTCATCTTCTTGTGTTATCCATTGAAATTTTATCTTCTTACCTCCTTTGGTGGCATCTAATAAAGGTGCATAGATATGACTATAGTTCTTGACAAATTTTCTATAAAATGTTTCCAATCCATGGAAGTTCTTGACTTTCCCTATTATCTTAGGTGTTGGCCAATTAATGATAGCCTCTACCTTTTTGAGATCCATTTTTAAAGTTCTTTTTGAGATGACAAATCCTAAGAACTTCAATTCTATCTACATAAATGCACATTTTTCAAGGTTGATAGCTAACTTCTTTTCATGTAGCCTTTGAAGGAATTGTTTCAAATTCTTCATATGTTCTTCATTTATTTTTCTAAAGATCAATATGTCATCTAGATAGACCACTACAAACTTACCCATAAAGTCATGAAGCACTTCATTCATCAGCCTCGTGAAGGTGCTAGGAGCATTTCTTAGACGAAATGGCATGACAAGTCATTCATATAATCCTTTAGTGGTTTTAAATGTTGTTTTCCAGTCATCTCTAGGCCTGATCCTTATCTAATGATATCCTAATTTAATGTCTATTTTAGAAAAGTAGCATGCTCCTCCAAGTTGTTCTAGTAGATCTTCAATCCTAGGTATAGGAAACCTATACCTTATAGTTATTTTATTTATTTCCCTAGAGTCAATGAAAAGTCAACACTTACCATCCTTTTTTGGGGTGAATACACTAGGGATTGCAAAGGATTGAGACTTTTGTATGAGTCCTTTTGTCAACAAATCACTAATATGTCTAGACACTTCTTCATTTTGATTAGGGGTGAGCTTGTATGCAACCTTGTTGGGGAGAGAAGCAACTAGTATGACATCTATCTAATGTGAGATGTATCTCAATGGTAGGACTTCATCTGGTGTGTCTCCTACAAGTATTCCTTTGTACTTTTGCAGTAGGCAATCTACTTCCTTAGGTACTTATTTAGTGACTTCTTTCATCTTAGGTTTGATAATGAGGACATAACCTATCTAAGAGTCTTGGATGGTATTCATCATTTCTTGTTCTCCTACCATAATGGCTAACTTCTCTTTAGGTTTCTCTTGGTGAGGGTTAGGGTTAGGGAGAAGGTTGTATTTATGACCATCTTTAATAACTTGGTACTTTTTTGTAACACCATCACATTTGGCCTTAAATTCATACTTCCATGGAAACCCTAGAAAAAGGTGACAAATATCCATGTCTACAATGTCACAAAGGACTCTATCCTTGTAGTCTTTTACTAAAAAATCTACCCAAGGCTATTCATTTATTAGGGTTTGTTTTCCTTTTGTCAACCAATATACATAGGAGGGATTTGGGTAGGGTATTTTCTCTAGATTTAGTTTATCTACCATTTCTTTAGATACAAGATTTTTTAGTAGAACCAAAATTAATAACTACCTTGCATACCTTTCCATGGCTTTTGCAGTTGGTCCTAAAGAAAGTCTTTCTTTGAAGAGCCTCCACTAGCATGGGTGCTTGAATAAATGTCCTCTTCATCATGAGAGTAGCCCCTTCTTCACCAACACAATCTTTACACTTTCATCATCATCTTCTTCACAAATATTTGTTCTTCTCTCTCTTTGGTTATTCTACTTCTCAGGACACTTGTTTGTATAGTGGCCCATCTTGTTACAATTGTAGCATTTGATCTTCCCATTGTTTCTTCCATGATTTTTTCCCTCTACCATTACCTCTTCTTATTCTTTATCCACCTCATGAGCTACTTTCTCCTTGGGTGTTCTTCTTATTGGAATCTCCTTGTGGTCTATTTCTTTGTGTTCCTTTACCTCCATAGTTTTGTCTTCCTCTATCATTATTTCCCTTTTTTCTACCACTTTTTTCATTCCTTCTTTTGAAGTTCTCTTCAACCAGTGCCAATTAGTAGCACTAATTTATTATGGTAGGACTTGTCAAACTTAGTTCATCTTGAATGGAAATCCTTATTCCTTTCATGTACCTAGAAATTTTCACACTTTCATGTTCAACAAGTTTAGACTTCATTACTAACTTCTAAAATTCTTTAGTATAATTAGAGATGTTCATCTCTTTCTACCTCAAACTCATTCTCTTCTTGCAAAGTTGAACTTCATAGTCCTTAGGGACATAGGTGTGTCTAAGTACATTCGCCATCTTCTTTCATGTGGTGATTGGATTCTTGTTACTCTTCACCCTATCATCTTGAGTGATGTTCCGCCATGTGAATGCAAAGCCTTTGAACCTTGACTTGACAATCTTCACCCTTTGGTTCTTAGGGATCTATTCATTGGCAAAGAAATTGGTTAGGTCATCTATTCAATCCATTGTAGCCTCTTGGTCCATTTCCCCATTGTATATAGGAAAATGAAGCGTAGCATCCATGGTTCTCCTCTCCATAGATTTTAGAGTGCTCACAAGAAACCTCTGGTCAACTAGACATTCTTCTTCCTCCTACTCAAGGGGTTCTTCATCACTCCCTTGTTTGACTTCTTCAGAGTGTTCACCACTTCTATTTCAAAGCTCTTCCTTAAGCTTTTCCATCTCTTGCATTATCAATTGCATCTTCTTGTTCCTTTTCTTAGCTTTCCTTAGTTTCTAGTCTTTAAGGTATTTCAATATCTCTTCATTGGTCATCCTTGTAGATAACCCTCTTTTATCTTCTCCTTCCATGGTTCTAATAGATCTTTTACCCTAAGAGATCTTAGGTGTCTCTGATACCACTTGATGTAGAGCTCTCCCTTATATAGGCCACTAGGTTGCAGTGTGGCCTTAGAGTACTTCAAATACCCCAAAATGGAGTTAAGAGAGGGTTATACACCTTTGTATAAACTTTACTCACAAACATGAACTAGGTACTTGAAAGAGCACAACTAGGCCTTTAAGGAAAAAACTACTATTTACTAGGGGTATGCTTGGAATGGGAACCTATGTGTTCAAATGGGAATGGGAAGGTTGTTGAACATTCAAAAAACTCAACTTGATGGGTTAGAATAGCTTAACTTGTTCCCAATAGCCTCAAATAGGAAATCTAGATTTTAGGACTAGGAGCACCAATTAGCCCCACCAAAGAGAAAATGAGAACTTGGTTTGAAAATACTCCAAAATAACTAGAAAAAAAGTTGATATCTAGACACCCTTTTTGAAGATGCTTCTACTTCCAAGATTTTGAGCTCCCAACTGACAAAATGACTAGCAAACCAAAAATGCAGCAATTAGCCCTATTAGGCCTAATTGATTGAGTTTTTGAAGGAACTAAAAATTGGGCTATTGATTGGAATTAAGCACTAACTAAAAATCTAAGAGGGATCTATTAGAGATCACATTCCACCATTAGAAAGGATTTATCCATCCCCTAAGTGCTTTCTGACACTTCAATATATGATGATATGAACCAAACAGATAGAGATGTTTTTCCTAGGGCTGGGCTACAAGATTAGATAAATTTCTCTCCATCTCCCATTCTTCTAAGGTCTTATAGTACACCCTCCTAACTTTTATTTTCCTGAGTGGTATGAGATTTCCAAGATGGAAATGCAAGTTAGGGTTTTTTGGCAAAAACTTGTCAATGAGATGAGGGTTTTGGTGCACCTGAGGAAGAATGTCAAGTATCTTTATATTCTTATCACTTTAATCCTTCAAACCACCTGTATTCTTCCCTTACAACATTCAAGATTCAATTTCAAACAATTATTTTCTTCTTCCAATGTATACTAGTCTATAAACTAACATGTTACAATGAATTATAAGGAAAAATGGGAGATTTTATTGATTTCATACTGCAAAGGTACATATTCTCTATCTTCCACCCACCTAAAAGGACGATTTGAAGACCTTTCCCAATTAATCCAACTAATTTTCAAAGGTTGTGACCATTGGGGAGTGATTAATTGAAAATTATTAAATGTAATTAGGAACTATGAAGCCTTTACCAAATAGTTAGTGATAACCAAGCTCACTTGGGCATCAAAGACAATTTTGTATATGTGTCAAGTGTTCAATGATAACCGATTTCAAAGATAGTATTGATGAAGTTGGGTTGGTTAACAAATGAATGCTAGTACAAATTATATACTAACCAAATTGGGTTGGTTAACAAAGGGAACCTCTATGTTAATTGAGTACATAGGTTTAGAAGCCTAAGAACACATGTACCTAATCCTAGGACTAAGATGTGCCTAATGACCATAGTAAAAAACCCATGGTTTATAAAACACCAATGGTGACTAGGCCTTACAAGTATGCTTATTTGTAAATAAAAACTACTTCTAAAAAATTATCAAAGACTCTTAGGCATGAATGCCCTTGACTAAAACTCATGAAGAGATTAATTTAGTGGATGCTCTATAGAGTTGAGGAATAGGTGCTCCTTCACTAGTGTGTTTCCAAACTAATTAAATAGGACCTCAATAAGATAAATACTTATTTTGACAATCACATATTATTGTAAGCTATCAATAGTCAAAAAATATTTCACATTTGTGATCTAGACATCATGCACTTCACCATGTTACCAACAAAGTGTCTTCTTCCTGTAGCTAATTTCGTATGTCATGATTATATCCTTGTTAAAAGATATAACATGAAAATCATTAACCACTTCTTACTTTCACTATTCTGGAACAATTTTCACCAAACATTGTATAACTTATGTCTATCTTCTTCTTAACTTTTCTTGTACACTTAACTACTTACTCAAAACCAACTATAGAACATAAATGTAACTATGCAATTCTGCAACTGATACCAAAAATATGTACTAGCTCAATCTCACTCTGTTGCACTGCTATCCTTCACAAAAACAATAATATGTTGACATCAATGACAAAAAAAGTCATGAATGCAACATAAAATCTCATCAACTACCTCTGATACTCCCTAAAGAATATCATCATCATTTATTGCTAACATAGCCTTCCTTTCTCAATTCTTAGTTTGTTTGCTCCTTCATGCTTGTCTCTTTCTCCATTATGATTTTAGGGTTAGACCCCTTCTTTAAATAGATAATCATAGAAATTTCTTGATCATAACCAATGATTTACATTTCATTCTTTTGTCATTTTTCCTTTCTAATTTCCTGATTGGATAATCTTCTTTTCTTCAATCAATTCTATTTAAGAAAATTAATAATCTTCTCCTTAAATATCTCTATAATCCTTAAATTTTTGCATAGAATTTGGGTAGAATGATTTATATAAGTGTTTGTTCCATTACAAACTCATACATCAAAACTAGTTTACTCAATAATTGAATGTTCTGACACTCGGTCATAACTAACATTTATGCTGTCTCTCAATTGTTATTGTTTGGGCATAAATTGACTCACTCAACATTAATTAACTTTAAATTACTTAGTCTTTATTTTTTTACACAAGATGTATGCTTTCTTGGTCTTTTTTGGGGTGCTTAGAAACCTTTGACTTTCTTGGCATGTAGTGATATGAAACAAATCCTTTTGTAAATTAACCTTCTCTAGATGGCTTGATCATATTGACGACTGACTAATGCTACTTTGGAAATGACTAAGTGTTGGACATGTTGTGGTCTCACAACATACGCCCCATTTTAATTAATAAAAATGGGGACCCCCTAATTTTAAAATCCTCTACAAGACGCCTAGTTAGATGCCTTAGTCATCTAAGAATCTCCTCTTTTCAAACCCTAGTCTCTAGTTAGACAATATTGAATAGTTTAGATAGGGTGTGTAAAAGTGCACAAATGTGCACATGCCCATGTGTGAAAAGTGTGTACCTACACACTCACTTCTTTTAGAGGATGTGTGCATGTACACACCCTTGGAGATCTACACTAAATCCTGAGGCCTATATAAACTTCTCACCTCCCTCTTTATTCACTTGATCCTTTTAGCCACTCTTTGTCACACCATCGTAGGTCATCCAAACTCTAAAGGTTCAAAATTCTATAGAGTGCCAAGGCATAAAGCTTCAACCTTTAGTAAAGTTAAAAATATCTACTAAAGGTACACACATGTGGATGTGTGCAACCTCATTAAGTCTACATATGTGCTTGAAGACCTAGACTAAGTCCTTGCCTTTTTTAATGCCATTTTCAAAATGCATAGTAACTACACACTTTATGTTTTAGAAGGATAATGCATAGTAAATATCATATATGAGCATCTACATAGGTACACTATGTGCACTAGGTGTGCATGTGCACATTTCAAAAACTGGGGGATATTTTGATAAATTTGGTTGTTTTTTATTAGTTTCCCATCAGCCTGCATCTCATCTGGGAGTCATCATAGTTTTACAACATCATATGTTATAAATATAAGAGGAGGAACTGAGAGGGGAGGGGTGAATCATTTACTACAAAAATAAATCCCAGATATGTTAGATGTTAATACAAAATAAACTCTGAAAATTGAATACTTCTTATGCTCAACAAACATACATAAAATGCTATAATTCGATAAATATTGCATATTCTTAGTAAATAATTAACATGAAAATATTAGATTTTATCTGTGATTACCATTATCTTAACTTAGATGCAAGCACATAAAATAAAATAGTACGAACACATTTGGCACTAGAATTTAACATGGAAACCTAATTTGGGAAAAACCACCAATTGCAACTAGTTACTATTTTCACTCTTCTAAAGTGAGCCCTATTAGGAGGCAACCTTGTTAAAGGTTACAAAACACACTGTTGTGTTTGACCCTATTAGATGATTTAATCACCCTATTATGAGTGGCCTTGTTAGACATCTTTAGAAAATTCAACAGAACTACCACTTTGTTAGAGGTTTTAAAAATAGTTGTTAACCCAACTTTGTTAATAGATTTAGACCATTACTGCAATGTTTAGAGAGTAATAATGAGATAACCTAATTTAAATGCAACTAAATTGATGATTATAGATCTCAATTCTAGCTTTACTTGATCCTTCATGATTGAAAATATCTTTTCAGCTCCATAATGATATTCTTCGTATCCTTCTGATTTTCTACCTTACAACATCATTAGATCTTCAAAAATCATCCATGCATAAACACATACTTTCAAATTCTCAACTTGACCTTATATCATTCAAATTTTCAAATTGGCTCATATACAACTTAGAATAACTAATATTCATCTCCTTAGTCAGCTAGAACCAATAGATAAATCAACTAAACTCAATATGCCAAAATAAGAAAATCCTTCATTAGTTGACCCAGCTCGATAGACACTAACTTTGAAATGATTTCTTGTGTTAACCAATAAAAGATTGATTAACACTACAAACTTGCAAAGATTCTTTCATAATTGAGTGAGTTGGTTTACAATGGTTTCATCCAACATTTCCTTCATTAGCTGAGTGAGCTCGGTTAATACTCATCTTTTGTAGGCTTTCCTTTGATGCCCAAGTGAACTCAGTAGATACTACCTTTTGAACTAGCTAAACAAAAGAATAATTGGTAGTTACAAAAAACTATCTTCATTTCCCAAGTGAGCTCAGCATACACTGACTAATATTGATATGACATTTGTGTAACATCAAAGACAATACAAAATTAATTAATTGTATCCAACATCATAATATTGAAATTTCTCCCTTTTTTGTAGATATAATGGTGTTATCCTCATCCTCCATGGAAACACAGATTGCACCAAAGTTGGTAGCTTTCAAATATCAAGGTGAACTAAAGAAATCCTAGTTTCAAGATAAACACATTGATATTCAAGACGCTAAACTAGGACACATTGACTAGAATGGCTTCCTCACCTTATGTAACAAACCTAAAGAGTGGTTAGCTATGGTATCAATTCTAATCCAAAGTGGGTTGGTTAACATGGCTTCTCACCCAAACATTAGTTCAATCATCTAAATTGTTCATGATCGTACCTGAGGAGAAGGTCATCAACAGTGTAACTAGAGAGATAGAGCTAGACCTAAGGCCATGAAATAGTGAAATTTACCTTCCATAGGGAGATCAATACCTTTAGATAATTTATGAAGGTGTAGATAGATGTTACAGGGAGAATGAAACCAAGGCTAAAGAGTTGGTACAATAAAAGTACCTAATTAATAGGACACCCTTAGGGAGGAGAGTTTTCAAGGTTGACATGATACATGGATAAATAATTGATGATATTGGCTAGTCAATAGCTCTCTTGAGTAGAGCCATGGGCCTTCTCACAACTAGCCATCTGGAGACATGTATGGTACACTTATTTAAACCATCATAATAGGCAAGATGCCTATTGACTAGGATACAATCTTGAGTGGTAACCTAGATGAGAAGCTTATTTCGATGAAGAATGAGCCTAACTTCTACATTAGCTCATATATGGAATTTTTATTAGTGGAAAGAACTATAGATTATCCAGGGCTATATAGAAAGGGAATCATGCAAGATGTAAATGCTTTTCCTTATCTCATGTACCCATAGCTGATAAAGAAGAAACTTCCACTATAAAGTGTGGAATATAGGGTGGTCAATGATGGTTCTACTCCAATCATCATTAGATTTATTTAAGGAGACTATGCAAATATGATGTCAGCAGAGGCTATACCTCGGATAACACAAGTGGTAGCATAATATATACAATTCTAGACATTCACCTATATTTGGGTGGTTGGTACCCTCTTTCTCCCTAAGAAACTTCCAAGATATTTGTCAGATAGGCTCATATTATTGGGGATAGATAGATAGCTCGCTTCTACATATGACAAGGTCAAAAAACAACACAAGAAGACCTAGGTGTGGGCAATTACTTTTAGAGCCTTTGAAGTGAAGAAAAAGAAAGAAATTTCTATATTTGGTTTAGAATGGGATCAATATCCTCTCAAGGATTATCAGGCATTGTGCCCATATTTTGGTAACATCGAGATGGTGAAACATTTGGTGGGAAATAAATTTGTACTAGAACAGGCCCTATAGGATGACTAGATGAACACTATAGATGACTATGATGTCCACATTCAAGATTATTATAAGATTAGTCTACAACTCATATAAAAGGTGATAAACATAGAGATCCCTCTCGAATCATGGGAGAAGGATGTCCCTGAGTATGGGATCCCTTATACAACAAGGACAATATTTATGAAAGGCCCATTATGAATGCAAAAATTGGACTAGAATGGAATGATGATATTAATCATTGAGGCCAACATGTAGTTGACTTAGCAAAGAAGACTTTTTGGATGAATCCAATTCCTCAAGGCCTACCTCTTTAAGAAACAATCCAACCTAAGAGAGGAAAAGGAACAAAGGTTACTATACCAACCTACCCTTTTAAATTACTAGTGAGGTTGGAGATAGTACACCAACATGAGCAGTGGGTTGAGTATTTTGAGACATAGAAGGGTAATGCAAAGAAGAGAAAAGGAGCCCCTATGGTAAGAAAGCAAGAAACAAAGGCTCAAGAAGAACCAGATGCTCAACAAGAAGAAGCCCAACAAGAGCCAAACTAAGGTCAATCTAAGTAGGAATAGGAACAACTAGAACATGAAGGAATTCTACCACCTCAAGTTGAAATAAAAGAAGCCTCTTGTCAATACCCAAAAGATCCTAAATGGAGAAAATGGTGGTAGGTGTAAAGAGGAGGACACTAAATAAAAAGAGCACTCCCTCACCACAAGTGTTGGAAACCCTCCTTGAGGTGGAAGAAAAGGAGGAAGGGTTAAAAATTGAGTTTGTACCTTTGAATAAGAGGACTTGCTCAACTAATGCAGCTAGAGAAGAGAGGAAAAGAAGCACAACTTAGACATTGGCTTCTTTCCCTAGGGAACCTTTCCATGTTGAGACCTCAGAAGATGAACAACAAAATTGGGTTGAAGAGATGGAAGGAGAGGGAGAAGATGTTTTTGATCTCTCAAATTTTAATTTCATGCCTATGGGTAGTAAGCTAGTAGGAGAGAGGATACAAGATACTCCTCAAAATCAATCATTATGAGAAGATTGGAACCAAGTACCTCCTCTACCACAAGGACCTCTTGGAATTCCTCCTCCACCAACATAGGCCATGCTAGAGATAAGTGACCAAGGATCAATATTCCAACCTCCTCTGATGATTGAACCAGAGAGTCAAACTGTAGAGGAAGGATAATATGTGTAGTTACATGGTGATGAAGTATTTGAGGAAGGAAATATTATGGAAGAATGGGAAAAACCTCATCCTGATGTAGAGGCTAGGTCCCCATCTTAACATGACATGAAAGCTCACTCTAAAATTCTTTCTCGACATGATAAGACTCTAGATAGGAGTGACAAAGGGAAAGGAACCTTTAGAAGAATTGAACTCTTCAACACAATACATGTCACCAATGGACATGACACCATCATCGTTGAAGAAAGAGGTGATGCTAAGGAAAAAGAGATAAATGAGATGGACTGAAGAAGAGAGAATGATGGAATTAATAAAGGCAATCAAGAAACCTGAGCCATCTAAGGGTAATGCTAGAACACTTTCCTTCATAATGAGGAATCAAGATTAGGACCTTCTAGTGCATATCAATATTCCATCTCCCCATCTAGACATAGAAGAGTTGACTCCAAAAGATTATCTAACAAAGGAGATCATACTCAGAAAGCTCATGCTGGATCTTGCAAAAGTCTTGATTACCATGGGCCTTAAACAAGTGTTTTCACATTTCGACAAGGATGTGTTAGAGTTTTTAATGTTGAAAATGTAGAATGAATTATTGACAAGATAAATGAATGAAATTAGGCTTGATAGACCTAGATAATTCTAAAATTTCTCTAAGTTGCATTAGAAAGAAAGGAGACATGTACATAAATGGAATCATTTTTGGATGCTTTCCTAAGGCAATGTCATAGTTTTGAGGAAAGGGGAGTGAAAATAATATAAGGTAATTTGAAACTTCTATACAACATACAAACCAATGTTGACAAATTGGTTACTTATTATAAACCAATATTTTTGGTTGATGGATGAAGTGCGTACTTGGGCCAATGATTTGCAAGTACTCAAATCTATAAAAAGGAAAAGGTAACAGATGCTTATGGAGATATATTCAAAAGAGGATTTAGATAAATTAGATGATTGAATAGAGAATATATCTTCTAGAAATAATGTCATGGAGGGGCTACATGAGGGTATTCAACAAATAAAATACAAAGCTCAAGAGCAATTATTGGAAGTGGATAAATACTACAACATCACTAGCCTTGAGATTTTTGTTGATTAAAAGACTAAAATTTTCTAAGTGCAAAAAATAATTAAAAAATTCAAGGATACTGTTGGCGCTAAAAAATTGCATGGCAAATTTTGAGCACCATTGAGAAATTTGAGCCCTATAAATGCTTTTTGATGCGTATATACCCGGTTGTCAGTATGAGGCCTAAAAGGTGTTCAATGTTTCTAAAACCTTCCATTCAGCCCATCTACCTATTTTGTGAAGTTAAATCATCAATCCGAGTCATTTGGTGAAGTCCTGTTTTGAGCTAGTGTCAAATCTGCATTTTCACCTAAGTGTCAAACAGCGATAGGAGGCTGTGTTTGCCAATGAGTATCTCGCAGCCAGAAAAGTTTTGTGATTCACCACTTTGGGAGTGTCTAATATCTATACCTGAGAACCTATTTTTTATATTTCGAGTCGTTTTGAGTCCATTTGACTAGGTTTTGAATCCCTCGAAGTTGGTTAGTTACTGCTTTCATGCCTTTGCACTTTGCGCATATTTCTAGGAAGCCCTGTTTGACATGTTATAGATTTTGACCAGTTGACCAAACTCTTAAAATTCCTTTTGTGTTGTATTATAGGCTTCATAGAATTGTTATGTTCCAAGTTTCAGCTTATGACGAATCCGTCTGATCAGTTTTCAAGCATGATTCCAAACGCAATTTATAAGTTTTAACTGGTGTCAGTAATTACAGATTGATTGTAACCCCTGTTCGGGATGTCATATCTCCTGATCTATGATAGGTGTGATTGAATGGTTTGTTTTCCTATGTTTTATACTGAAAATGCTCCAAGTGTGTCAGTTTTCAAGTCTTGACAAATCCATTTGCACATTTTTCCAAGGTCATTCCATTTGCAAAAATCACTTTTCAGACATGGTTTCCAATCAGTAATTCTGAGCAGCCCACTTTGACCACTCGCCATTCGCGCCCAATTATTTTTCATTAGCCCAAATCCTAGGTTTATACTCTCCTTGTGACAGAGAACCAATGCCCCAGTTTTCGTCCTTCCAAGTGTCAATTTACCCGGCTTTTGAAGCCGATTCTGAACCCAGTTTAGTGTTTTCTGACTTGTTTATCTGCAGATGATTCTGAGAGGTCAACTTCCACAATTAATATTTATTGACCCTGATGTCATCATGCAACGAGATCTGACAGGCTTGCTGAACATGTTAGAAAGAATAGAGATCCTGAGTTTTGGAGCTTGGTCAATTGTTCGGGTCAATTTTTAAAGGCAGTCCAAGAACCTCCGGACACAAATTCATAGTTTGAAAGGAAGTGGTAAAGTGAGTTTCAAATTGATTGTTCATTAGTCGTATTTGACATGAATCTGTATCAAGTCACCAGTGGATCAGTCTGAGGACTCAGTTGTTTGAAAACAAGATTTTCTTTTAGCCGAACCCACTTGGGGCCATCAAATTGATAAGATTAAGTGAGGGTTATCATGGAGGGGATTGGATTCAAGAGTATTTCCTTGATAATAAAATGGCCTTATATTTCTAGCAGTGAATACAAAATTTGATTCAATCAAATCCATCCACCTGAGGTCACAATTGGGTATGTAGTTCCAGAGTGGATCGAGATTCCAAGTATTGAACATCTGAAATGGATGCATAGTACGCAATGCAAAGGAGAAAGGAGGAGCATTAATTCGGAGCTTTGGCATGCCTGTGCTGGACCTCTTGTTTCATTGCCACCCGTTGGTGGCCTTGTTGTTTATTTTCCACAGGGCCACAGTGAACAGGTTGCAGTGTGGATGGCAAAGGAATCTGATGGACATATTCCCAACTACCCTAATCTTCCTAGCAAGTTGATTTGTCAGCTTCACAATGTTACATTGCATGCAGATGCGGAGACTGATGAAGTATATGCACAGATGACTCTACAGCCTGTCGATACGTATGACAAGGATGCATTGCTGGTCTCTGGTCTTGGCCTGAAGCAAAGTAAGCAGCCAACAGTGTTCTTTTGCAAGACTCTGACTGCAAGTGATACAAGCACTCACGGTGGATTTTCTGTGCCTTGCCGAGCTGGAGAGAAGATTGTTCCTCCTCTGGAGTACAGCATGCAACCCCCAGCACAAGAACTTATGGTGAGAGATTTACATGACCATCCAAGGAAGTTTAGACATATCTATCATGGTCAGCCAAAGAGACACTTTAAAAGTATATCCCGTGCAACATAAAAGGAGGAAGTCGCCTGCTTGAGAGGAGCTCCACGTTCAGCTGAAAGGACTGCCACACATTTTTGAAATCCATTAACAAATCAGTGGACTTTAAAAATATTTCGATGGAACTCATGCACAACAAACTAAACAAAAAGTTTCCATGCTACGACAGAATGGAGATTCAACACAATATTAAAGAGAACCCTCAGCAAATAAAAAGGCCAAAAGCAGCCAATGCGTAGAAGTATGGTCAAAGTCGTCCAAAGCTTTGAAAGAAGAGCATCAATCTTAAGCATCCACGGCTACAAAAAATGTATCATGCTCACCAAAGGGGCTAAATCACACAATGTTGCATACTTGAAGAGCACGTTTGGAACATCATGGAGACAAGCTCCCGAATGAGTTACGCTTCCTTTTGGCATGTTTGAGAAGGTTTTATCAGTCAATAAGGAAATCAAACATAGAAGCAAAGAACCCCAAGCAATAAACAGGGGCACCTTTTATGGCATAGAGACAGGGCCCTGCACTAAATCCAAAACCACCAATTGTTAAAAAGGAGATCCATGCATTCAAGGGAGGAAACTAATGCTGTTAAAACCACCAAATAAGAACAGAGCAGACCATGCTGTAAGAGAAAAGCCGCAGAGAAGAATACACTTACTGCCTTATCCCACATTGGCTGGGCGAATGATATTTAAATTGTTTAAATACAATCCTTTGCACAAGTTACAATGTCTAAAAGACATGGTACTTTTGAAAAGTGCAAGGTATTGTGGTGGGTCCATTTCCTAGCGAACCTGAGGATGACATCAGCAACGGGCGTAGGTAAAGCACAAATTTTAATCGAAGTTGCTCATACGCTGAGTTGGCACCCAAATTGGAGATCGTAGGAGAAGCTGCCATGTGGCAGATCGAACGGTGCCTGCTTCCCCGCATTATCAAGATGCGAGGAGGTTAAAAAATGCGAGAAAGTGGGCAACTGACACGTGGTGACGTGCAGGTTTTTAAATTTTTAAAAATTTTATTTTCTAAAGTCTAAACTAGGCGATGTTATATATCGCCGGAACTGACAAAAGATGAGCTATCCATTTTTGGAGTCAGTTTTTGCATAGGTAGCAATGTGTTCGAGCTATACCAGGTTTTCTCCTAGGTTTCCAACTTGCAACCAATTTCAGGTATAAAAGTTCAGAATTGATTTTTTAACAAAGTAATGACCTGAATGGGTTAAAGAGACAGTGAAAATACAGTTGGGGTCACATTCACTCAGTAAAAATGAAGTTTTCACCAGTGTTTTCATGGGGCAATCAGATTTTTGGTGATTCAAAGTATTTCATCATTGAACTAGGATATTTGCAAGTTAGTTACAATGTAATGATGAAATAGAAAATCAGATCAGATGGGTAAAAGGATGAAAGAGGTTTTCAGTTGCACAAGATGGGATTCCAAATGGACACTTGTCGTCTTCAGTTTCAATCTGGGAATTCATCTCCTTGCTATATTATTCTTTCTTTCTTCCATTGTGAGGGTTCGAGTTCTAATTTTTATGACTGAGATACCAGTAGGTTCCAGTTTTGGGAGAAAAATCAGTCACTACTGAGATACTAGATTTTTGGTCCAGTTTTGATATGTTCCCATACTATGATACCACATATTTCTTCAACAATTTCTCTCATGTGAACAGTAGTAGGAAGATAAATACAGATAGTTATGAGATATTAGGTTTTTCATGTTTTGATTTGATGCATCTGAATGTATAGTTTCAAGGAAATGAATACATATGAGCAACACATTTCACTAGTTTTGTTTTGGTTCTTGTCTCCTATCTCAACAATCTGTTAGTCTTAAGTGGTTTTGGAACAAAGATTTGAGACCCCTTTTGCATCCTTTTCAGGTAGTGTGTTTGATGTATTTTTCTGTTGGACCAAAGGGCCAAGTAAATGCTTGATATATTTAAACAAGGTTACTAGTTTTTTGAGAAGGATATTTCATGAGAATGAGACCTAAATGAACATTGATGTCTAAATCACAAGGTGGTTGGATAGATCCGATGTCTGGGTATATGAGATACATCCTAATGTCACAGATGTATGTTTTGAATTCATGGAATTGCCCAATGGATTAGGCACTGATCAGTTATAGGATCACGGGTTATACTGTTGCTTTTTTTTGAGGTTTTTTTGAATCAACATCTTTAATCAAATGAATTTCCCTTTCATGTTGAAAAGCTATAAAAAAAATGCCCTCACTCAGCCTATGAATTTCATTGTTTTGCATCTAGCTACTGCAGATATATGTTATTTCATAAGTTATTAGGAGAAATAAGGGTTTCTATCTGCTTTGTATTAGATTCAGTGTATGCTTTGATAACTGGTACCATATAAAGAATCTACAAGTCTACCTACCTAGTTTTTGCAGAGCCTGAAGTAGAAGAAGGGTCATGCCTTATAGTTGGCCTGGTGTCTGAATGGATGTGTTGATAATGGGAGTTAGCTACCCCTAGATGTGTCATATTCTCATCAGGGTAATTGGAAATGGGTAACATTTTCAAACACCAACAAATACATTCAAGAAAACTTCATCAAAAGATGATGTAAGACAAGCATTCAAAACCAATGAAGCATTGTTAGAACTAGATTCTAAGCTTAAGGATTTTGCGGATACAAGGATAGAAGTCAGTAACTATCGATAGGTGATTTGAAATAAGTATGATCCATTACATTTATTAGAGCCTAAGGAAGTTTTAGAAATAATAGATAAATTTAAAAGCAAGCATCTAAACATCATTTTGGTATGAAGGGGAAGAAAACCCAAATGCTGGAAATCAAGTTTTGACAGTAAGAAGATATTTTGTATTTTTGGGTCCTACCATCAAGGTCTACTTTTTGAAGGCATACTTCACCAAGGTGTACTTTTTCAAGGTGAGCTTCACCATGGTGAATTTTTTGACAGTTCTCTCTTCAGAGGTGCACTGACAATTAACTACTAGTTGCTACTTTAGAACATTCCATGCATCGAAAATACATTTTGATCATAGTTAAACTCCCAGAGACACCTAGAGAATGTCGAGCTTCAATTTTAGAGCTCTCAATGACTCCCATATTATTTCATGGCTTCTATCTTCTTATATTCTCATTTTTTTATTCTTTTATGTCATGTAAAGGCTCATGCACCCATTAATTGATGAAAATAAGGGTGGAGACTAGTCAGTTCGTATGTAAATAGCTTTATTTTATTAGTTTTTTAGCATTAATTACATTAGAAGAGCTCTCACTCCTAATACAAAAGGACAAGAGGATTTCTTTTAAATACATGGATGTAATATGTACTCTAGGCCATTATTTTGATGTAATAATAAATGCTATCGGTACTCTCATTCTGAGTGTAGTAAACTTTGTTAGAGTTTTTTATTTTTGTGAAAGCATGTTCATGAATAAAAATGGAGATAATGGTTTTATTACATTGTTATAATGGAATGATCCTTTAAATTTGGTGTTTACCTTATGTTAACAATTTTTGTTGTTGTGACAAATTGGAGAAAGGATCATCTTTTCTATTACATAGCATTTTGTCTCATGTGAGTTCACTTTCTATGGCCTCATAATTTGATGAAATGTGAAACATATTTTGGTTATTATTTAAGTTCTCATCAATGATTACATTAGTGAAGTTGAGGAAATATTGCTCCTAATTTCATTGGTTTTCTACCATATCCTTTTGATAATTTAATTCGTAGATGTGTTGTTACTTTGGCTTATGTCAATTAGGAATTTCCCTTTTAGTAATCTTCTTTAATATATCATTACTCTATCTTCACTATTTTCTTTTCTAACAACTTGCTAAAATAGGAATTCATATAGTTGCATTAATGAGAAATTGAATTCATCATAAAATAGAAAATACACAAATATATCTTTCTTTGTGGTTACATTTCAGCAATGCTTTGTAGATTGGTGGGTACTAACAAAGGCCTCCTTGTGAACATCCATATTTATCTTCAATTGAGTTACCCAGTAGGTTGAAAAACAACCATTTGGATCCTTTGGATTTTTTCATGGATAATATTTTCAAGAGAGAGTTTTGAAAGGATTTTTATTGTTAAGCATTGTGTAAGATGAAGTCTCAGCAAGACACTAATAGACAACTTGAGCATAGAGATAAAAAATCTCCCCCTTTAACATTAGCGGGAAAAAGGACTTAGCAATAAAAAATATAAAAATATAGTACCCCCTTGAGATTGTGATTCGGTCTTAAAATTTTTTAACTCTATTATACAATATATACATGTCTATGAACTCTGATGTTGACTCATCCGATAACTTGATTTTTGATTAGATCTTGTATTTTCTTTGTAGTATACATATTAGGATATTTTACCCTTAATCACTTTTTTATTTTTCCCTTTACTTTATTTATGTCACGCGAACATTTTACCCTTGTTTTTTTACACTTAAGGCTTGGGGTGTGCAAGGGCTAATTGATATCTATCCAATAACATTTTGTGAGATGCCAAGATATCTTCAAGTCCTTTATTCCATCTAATTCTCATTGATTTAATGACTTATATTTGAATTTCTAGCTAAGCAGCTAGTTCAATCAGGCTATCTACTATTGAAAGATGGGGATCTTTCCTTGATAAGTCCCAAGCCACTCATAATTCCCTCTAAATTATACCCAAATGGGGTAACAATATGAATTTTATTGAAATTAATATTTTCCTAATGTTATTATCTCTAGCCATCAACTCAACTAATATCCCTTGATCACATGCCAATTAATTTTAAAAATAAATGCTTGAACTTGCATTCTTTCCCAATGAAGTACAAGCCTTCATATCTACCTATAACTAATTAATAGCATGTTGATTCTTCAATGTGAAGAAATCAACATCACAAAGTTTCATATACAAAGAATGAATGATTGACAAAATTTCTTCTACACTTGTTACAAGAGTAGAAGCTCAACCTATCTTATTGCAATTGTCATTGAGATATTCTCCAAAACTTTGTGCTCAAATATATTTTTAGACCATCTCATAATTTTGTCATTGGTCTCTATATCATCCATTTTAACCTTGTCAGCTATATACACTAGCTGATCCAAAATTTGATGTTTCTCATTTACATAGGAAATCTCAAAAGCATCAAAAATAATATCCTTGATATTATGTAATACCTATTTCTTTTTGTGTTCTCTTCTCAACTATTCTTTCTTTTTCTTGTGACTAAGCAAGGTTTACAATTTTGTATTTTTTTCATAGTCATGTTATTCAGGTCATACATAGGAAATGTGATGACCTCGTCTAAACTCACAGTGTCCTCTGGTGTTTCATCTTTCTATGTGACTATCTATGATTGAGGGCTGCTATTACTAGGTAGTTATACCTATAATTGTTTTCCCTTACCATTTGGTCCAAGTGTCTTCTCTTACAGTGTTACCTATTGTATTGGTGTAATTTTTAATGTTGTTACTGACACAACACTAAATAATTTTATAAGAACTTGAATAGTCTCTTGTTCTTTGGGTTTCTCTGCCCACTCTTTCTCTTCTTCAACTTCTTTCTTATTTAGAACATGAGTGAATTGTGGAAACACAATTATTCCATTTTCTTGTTGCTCGACACTCTTGTTAGAAGTAACTTATGTAACTTCAAAATCATCATTTATTTGCACTCTCAATCCTTGGATAATCCTACATTTGTAACAAAATTTGATTGGTGCATGGTAGAGAGGTATTCAAGGCATCTAATTGAGCATTTTTCAAATCTTCCCCAGTTAACACATTCTAATTCTGTGAAGATAAATCAAGAATGTCCTCAATAGTGACAACATCTTGTTGTGCACTACCTTCTACCAATTGTCTCACTTCTTCTTCTAAATTTTTTAGTTCCTTTTCAACTTCATCTTGTCCTACTAACTCTACTGCATCTCTTCCTTCTTTTTCTTCTTTTACATAGCAATCCAAAGGCTTTCTTCCATATAATTATGCTCCCTTTCTCTACTTGATGAGATTTATTATTCAAAGATTTATCTTCCCTTTCTTTAGGTATAAATTTGTTTACAAAATCTTTCAAGGCCATAGACATATGTATCATTCTCGAATCAAGCGTTGTTTATACTAAAGTGGTCTCCCTTATTTGTCTGTTAGTGGATAATGCCCACTTCCACTTAGCATCTAATTTATTGTATAAATCTTTAGGAATGCTTTCCCCAAATTCTATAGGTGTATGCCTAAGCTTTATCATCATATCCATCATAGCCTTTTCAAGCTTCACTTCATCATATTTATTTAAATAATCATAATTAATTATCTTAAATGCTTCGATATTGGATGATTTTCTAATCTTATCACATACCTAGTTAATATTAATTGGAGGTAGTTTGTGAAAAAATTGAAGTTATCTCAAATTTGAAGATTGGGTTTCGTCTTCATCTTCATCTTCCTCCTCCTCATCAGGTGTAACAACCAATATTTTTCTCCATCTCTTAGGTAATATTTTCTTTTGTACTTTGGTTGGCTTCCTCTTTGTTGGGCTTCCTTTTCCTTTTGTAGCTGGGGATTGAGCTACCTTTGATCTTGTGATCACTCTTCTCTTCAACTTTAGCTCTAGTGGTCTGGCAACCTTCTTCATATCTTTCTTCAGATCCTCCTTTAACTTTGGTTCAATAATCACAACTCTCTCTTTTTTTTGTTTTCTTGGACTTGACAACAACTATTTGGTTGCTCTTTGATTCTTTGACTTCTTTTGCTTCATTAGGTTCCTCATCCTCACCTTTTCATTTAGCTATCTAAACTTTACCTTTACCAGGTTTTCCCTTCATATCTTTAATCATATTCTTTCTTTTCCTATATATCTTGGGCACTTTTGTTTCCATTAACATCTTAAGCTTGGATGTCTCATAGGTACTAAATGACTCACAATTCTTGTCAATCTCTTTATATAACAATGCAGTCACTACTGCTATTATTTCATCAATATTAAATCCATATTGCATTGGCCTTATCCATGTAGCCCTTGGTAGTACTTCTAGTGCATAGATGAAATTTTTGTCTACCATGAAGAATATATCAACAAAATAATTATCTACTACTAACTTGGGTATTCTCATCCTGTCCTTCATCGTATTCTTGAATTCTTCAAAATAATTGTCCTTTATTGCCTCAAAATTTTCTCCTAGTTAATGAATAAGGTCACCTTGTCTAATCTATAGGTGGTCTACTCCTATCCCATATGATTTTTCTGACAATGGGGAATGAATTCTATACTTAGAAAAATATGCAAACAAGTAGGGAGCCAAACTTACATGAAGTATTCTTTGCCTTCCTTATCATTCCAAGATTCTTCAATAGTTGTTATAGTTGTAGCTTGACAAGATCATAATTACAATATTTATTTACAATCTTGTATCCTAAGTCCACTACAATGCAAGGTACACTATTCAACTAGCTCAACTAATAAAATTTGTGTGCAATCACATGCACTAAAAATTCAACAATTAGATCTTTGATCTCATCGATTAGCATACCATGACCATTCCACTTTTCCTTTGTTTGTTGCTCGATGACATCCCTGATGACACACCTCATTGTGTTTGGTTTATCTAAGGTAGGGTAACATGTAACTCAATGAATGATAGCCTTGTTACTCTTGATTGGTCTATCTTCTAGCCATATCTTATATCATGGACTTGGCTCAACACAATCTTTATCCATTCAAACTTTAAAATATACTAAAAGGATAGGGAATGAGTAAGCCCTTTCTCAACAATAATCTTGTTTTCATCCTTAAAAAATACATTATCACACAATTTTTCATACACTACTCTAAGTTCATAATCTCCAATTTCTACTACTTTTCACATGTAGCATGATTGCACATCATGATGCATCAATACTCATGCTGGAATTAATGACAGGGCACTAGATTCATCACTAGTCAATGCAATGTTAGGGTATTCCTTGAATTTAGGTAGAAAACACTAATCATTCCTCATAATTTGTGCATTTCTTTCCCTCATAATTTCCTTTGTGGATGCATATGTAGAGGATGTTATTTCTAAACTATGATTTGAACAAATTTTCTTTAACATCTTTGAAAAAAATTTAACTTGGCACTAAAATTTACTTATCATTTTCTTCCAAATTTTCTAATGCCATGTTGTGATTCACTTGTTATGTCACTAAAATCACCTTAGTCACCTTTATATCCCTTTTGTAATGAAAATCACTTGGTAAAATGAAAATGATTATCGAAATTCATTATATACCTTAAATCAATTCATTTAGGTTTGTAATAAATGTGCTATACTCTAATAGGTGCATAACAACTGTGTTAGTCTCCACATTATGCATGTTCTTAACAATACTCAGTTACAATTACTTGACTCCACCACTACCATTTTGTTTGGTCAATACAACCAACATGACTAATGCTTGGCACTTAATAGTGCGAACAATTTCATCGAGTAATTCTTCTATGAATTCTATCCTTATGCATCTTCGTTCATGTTGATATAGACTTTTAATTAGATTTCTTGTTAGGAACTGGCATATAATATATCATTTAAGTACACAACCCCTTATGTACGTTCTTTTCTTAGTTAGATGTGGTGTGGTGACATAGTCCATTGGATTGGTTGATCTCTACTTTTCTTGCTTCACTATTCCTAGCTTCTACTACCTCTTTCCATGACTTATTCATCTCAACTTTCCCTTTTCTTGTATAAGTTGATGAAATCCAATTTTATAGTGCACCAAGATCACTTGCATGCAAATAGCTTGCTAAAGAGAAACCAAAAGAGCAAGAACTTGAAGCAAATAATGCAAGAGAAAATATTTCACAATAGGAAAGTGAAACTACTATGTGAATGAATAAATTTACAATGAGAGAGAGAGACTGAATATAAAGGCTTCAAGGAAGCTTGTAGAACAAGCTAGAAAGTTGTAGAAGATAAGGTTGACAACTAATCATACTTCCACAAAAAGGTGGAATACACTAGAAGGGAACAAACTCCCATGTTGTCAACAACACATCAACTACAACTATTAACTAATGCATTAACCTAAGTAATCTTAAGTAAAAGAATAAATAATAAATAATAAATTATTTACTCTAATAACCCCCCTTAGGTGAAACTTAGGGGAATGCCTTAAGCTCACAAAACTAAGAGAAAATGTAGAATGGGTCCTAACAACAAGGCCATGCTAGGTACCCATGAATAATGCAAAGAAATGCAACCTCTAAAAATAAAGAAAGAGGGAAAAGCTCATGGGAAAAACACTCCCGCAAAAAGAGGTAAAAACCATGTTGAGAAAAAACATTAAGTGAAGGAAGGAAGGCCTCAACCAATCCCCCCAAGGACAACTTTCATAACACCAAGCATAGACTGCAACTAAAGATAGCATGGCGATGCAAAAGGTTTAGTGAAGATGTCAACAACTTGTGCATCAGTGGGAATGTACTCCAATGCAATAACACCATCTTGGATCAGCTGATGGATGCAATACATATGCAACTCAATGTGCTTAGTACATTGATGCTCCACTAGGTTGTGTCAAATGTGGATGTAACTCTGATTATTGCACCACAAAATAGTGGGATGATTGGGAGGAAACAAAAACTCAATCATCAACTACCAAAGCCATAAAGCCTCCTGAGTAGCAAGTATTGTGGCCCAGTACTCAACCTCTATAAATGAAAGTGCTCAAGTGTGTTGCTTCTTGCATGACCATGTGGTAGGACCAAAGCCAAGACAAAACACAAAGCCAAAAGTAGATTTCTAATCATTGACATCATTGGCCCAATCAAAGTTAGTGTAGCCAATAATGTGTGGAGTCCCCATGGTGTAATGAATGCCATACATGAGTGTACCTTGAATTTATTTTAAAATATGCTTGACATCTTGCCAGTGACTCTCACGAGGGTCTTCAAAAAATTGAGAGACAAGGCCAATTGCAAAGGAGAGATTAGGATGAGAGTGTGTCAGGTAGAACAAGTTGCTAACCAACTATCAATACAATGTAGCATCCATGGAAGGAAAAGAGTAGGAGGTAGACCAAGTGACATCCAATTGAAAAGGTGTGGGAGTAGGCTTGCAACCAAGCATTTCAAAGTGACGAAGCATGTCAAGAGCATACTTCTACTGATACAAAAAAATCCCAGTAGAGGACTAAACAATCTGAAGACCAAGAAAATAGTGCAACAAACCAAGATCAGCCATCTCAAACTAGTCCATCAATGCACACTTAACATCCTGATGCATAGATGATGAGCTACCTATGAGGATAAGATCATCAACATATAGAACAAGAATCAAAATCTCATCTCCAAGACATTGAATGTACACTATGGGATCAGAATGGTAGCAAGTGAAGCCTATAGAAAGCATAAAAGAGTCCATCTTCTCATACCAAGCCCTAGGGGCTTGCTTGAGACCATATAATAAGTGTCAAAATCTACAAACCAAGGAGTTATCTTGCACAAATCTTAGAGGCTTCTCCATATAAATCTCCTTAGTGATATCATCATGCAGGAAGGGACTCTTTACATCCATCTGATAAATAGTCTATCCCTATGAAGTTGCGAGGGATAAGAGAAGGTAGATAGAATTCATCTTGGTGACAAGGGAAAATGTCTTGGTGTAGTCAATACCCTCAACCTATAGAAAACCCTTCGCAAAAAGACAAGCCTTATGCTTATCAATCAAACCATCAATAGCATACTTAGTACAATAGATCCATTTGCATCACACTAGTTTTCTCCCCTTAGGAAGAGGACAAAGATGTCATGTGTGATTATTCATCAAAGAAGAATATTTTTCTGCCATTACACTATCCCATTTAGAATGTCTTGTCACTTCTACAAATGTTTGAGGATCATCATTGATAGCATGACTGAGAAGATTGTAATCTACAGTATGAAAATGGGTGTGACCAAAAGTGGAAGGGTCACCAGCTAGAGATTCTGTAGCCTCAACTATAGCTCTTGCCCATTTAGGCATCTAGGGAGGATCCTATGGTGGAGGTGCTAGAGGCAAGGTATGAACTGCAGGAGGGCTCTCATCAAATTGTACATCCCATTGAAATAGGACCTGTTTGGAATTAGGATCAAACAAACTATAAGACTTAACATCCTCATAGTAGCCAACAAAAATGAGTAGTTGAATCTTTCATTCCATTGTTTTCCTCCAAGCATTAGGTACAAATGCCCATGCTACACTCCCAAAAACTCAGAATGATGATACATCAAGCTTGACATGAGACTAAGCCTCCTTAGGAGTCATATGTCAAACTACCTTGTGAGACATCCAATTCTAAATATAGTTGGCACAATTGATTGCCTCTACCCAAAAAAATGAATCCATGGACTTGGACTAAATCATTTAATTAGCCATCTTTTGAAGTGTTATGTTCTTTCTCTCAGCTAGACCAGTTTGCTGAGGAGTGTAGGGCACTAAAAATTGATGTTGAAGACCATGCTCAAAACAAAAAATCTCTAAAAGCATGGTTCACATACTCCCCCCCACTATCCGTGTGTATCCATTGAATAGAAAGACCAAATTGCTTCTCTACAAATGCCTTAAAGACTCAAAATTAATCAAAGAGATCAGACTTGTACTTAAGAAAGTACACCCAAGTGCATCTAGAGGAGTCATCAATGAGAGTAACCACATATTTGGCACCTGAAAAAGGAGTAGAAAATGACATGAGGTCACTATGAATCAACTCGAAAGGCACCAAAGCACGAGTGACTCATCCATGTGGAAAAGAATCCCTATGTTTCTAACCAAGTGCACAACCCTGACAAACAACATCTAGACAAGAAATTTGGGGAAGCCCAAGAACAAGTGCCCATGTGCTCATCTACTAAAGATATCTATAATTGACATGCACAAAATATTCATGCCAACATTTTCTTACTAAATTTGCATGTGTAACTAAACATGAACCTATGTCATTAGAAGACTCAAATCCATCAAATCTATAGAGGTGAGATGTAGATTCAACACTTCCAGTAGCCACAATCATCTTGGAATTATGTAAGTCCTAGATAGCCACATCATGTGGTGAGAACTCAACTATCTTACTAGAGCTATAGTGGAAAATCTAATAGATAGATAATAGGTTCAACAAAATGTCATGGATACAAAGAACATCCTTAAGAGAGCCCCCATCTAGTGCAATAGAACAAAAACCTAGAACTAAAAGTTGTGATGAGTTCCCAAAAAAAAATTGTATGGTAGCACAAGGAGCAAGTGAAGTGAGAAATGTAGAAGTGTTTGTCATATGGTGAGAGGCACTAGAATTTAGAATCCATGTAGGCCTTGAAGTCATAGCTTGAGTAAAAAAAGCATGACCTTTCCCTGTAGGGGGGATGATGACTGAGGAGCTGAAATATAATGCTCCTTCATGGGTTCCTCTCAAGCCTCCAAACACTTCCAACACCTAGAATAGGATGTCCATCCTTGCCACAAAAACTGTAGGTCTCACTAGATTTCTTCTTGGTCTTGGAGGTAGACTTGGAAAACTTTGAAGAATCTTTACCCTTTGAAGGGTTTGTTGGAGGATTAGTTGAAGGCTTAGGATTAGATTTTGATGTGTCTTTCTTCAATTTTCCTATCTTCTTTGATTTTATCTTAGAATTTTGAGCAACCAATGCTTGGTTAGAAGAGCCAAAGGTATCCACCTATTGGATCTATGCCTATTCCCATGTTAACCAATCACAAAATGTCTCAAATGTAGGCATCCATAGTGGAGTAGAAAATAGAAGAAAAAATTTGATACTATCCTTGCAACTTTGAGAGTATCAAAAAAATGCACTCATCATCTGTTTTTGTTTTCCCACATCCTTGTAATACTACATGTGGAGATTTGGACTTCATAGCAAGAAATCTTCAATGGTGGGAAATTTTCCTAGTGACAAAGAAGTCAAATCTGCATCACGTTGAAGTTCTCGAAACTCATTCACTATGCTAAAAAAAGTCTAAAATTTGAGCCAATAAACATATGGAGTGGTCAAACCATCCAAGTGAAATAGTAGACTATCTAAAATGTTTAGTGCAATCAATCCCATGGCCTCATCCATTTTATTCCTATGTTGAAGAACCTCAAAAGAGCATGTACAAATAGGTTGATTCTCATCTAGACATGACCATAAGCTGCTTGACATGAGAAGCTGAGTCATTTGTGCCTTCCAGGTGTGATAGTTGTGTGGTGTGAGATAGGTCAAAGATGGATCTACCATTGAGAGAGAAGAAGATGAAAGTAGAAGGGTCTTATTCTGAATTAAATTAAAGAAAAGAAAATATCCCCCCCCCCCCCCCCCCCCCATAATAGATAATTATCTCAAATGCCACAAAAAACAACTATGTTATGCAAAAAAAATTGAAAAAGAACCTAGATTCTAGATGTAGAGAAGGAGGCAACAAAAGCCTCCACTTTGACACCAAAAACTAGAGCTCAAATGAACTTAGAATCTAATGAAACCAACACTGTTGTCTATGTCTTTGATTTAGCTTTTTGATGCTTCTTTTGGAACGAAAAAATAACTTTGTATGCTCAAGTTATGGCCAAAAAAAATTGCTACTCCAAAAGACAACCTTGCTAGAAAAATATAGTCTCTAGATTAAATTTGATAGTTGTACGACTGTCAACTAGCTGTCACTAGCAAAAAAAATTAGCTCCAATTTGTTGACATTAGCAGCCAGAATGATGATGTCAGCACATTAAAAAATAACATCAACTAGCCTAGTAGTTTTGATGACATCAACATGATGTCACACTAGGAAGTGATGACATCAGCAACCTAAAAAATTTTATGTGGCTGCCATTGATGATGTAGTGTTAGAGATTGATGATGTCACCTACTAGAGTGATGATAGGCAGTGGTGCCTAGGAGGAGAACCTAGTGATGTAGTTGTCATGTCACTGGTAGAGCTAGAGGAAAGGTTGCATGTGGGCAACGACTGGGGTTGGGCATCACATGGGTAGTACAACTAGCTTTGGTGAGGTGCAAGTGGTGCACAGGTAACTCGGCAATGGCATGTGAGTGCTACTGCAGTGGTGTGGCCTTTTTTTTATTTTTTTAAATTGCCAAGTTTGTACAGTTTGTACTATCACTTGCAAGGGGGCTAAAAAGTTTTTCCCAGATGCTCAAAAGCCAAAATTCAAAATTTTTTTATGAACCTTGACTGTAACCAGCCTTTTAGTTCCAATGGCAGTGTCTATTTGGGCCCAAAGTGCTCTAAAAAATTTCTCTATCCTTGGATTGAAGAAAAATGCACAAATAAACTAGGGTTTGTGTCTTTGAATTGTAGCTTCAAAAATCCTTCAACCAAGAAGTAGCAGGGAGGCTCTGATACCATGTAGAAGTTGATGAAATCCAACTTCACAATGTGCCAAGATCACCTGCAAGCAAATAACTTGTTGAAGATAAACTGAAAGAGCAAGAGCATGAAGTAAATAATGCAAGAGAAAATATTTCACAATAGGAAAATGAAATTTCTATGTGAATGAATGAATTTACAATGAGAGAGACTGAATATAAAGGCCTCAAGGAAGCTTGTAGAACAAGCTAAAAAGTGCTAGAAGATAAGGTTGAGAGCTAAGCATACTTGCACAAAAAGTTTGAATACACTAGAAGGGAACAAACTCCTGTATTGTCAACAACTCATCAACTACAATTATTAACTAATGCATTAACCTAAGTAAGATTAAGTAAAAGAATAAATAATAATTAATTAATTATTTACTCTAACATTTCCTTTGTTTCTTTCATTCTTTGGTGTAGATGCTCTAGTCCTCTAATTCATACTAACAAGTTCTACCCTGTGACAATTAAACTAGACTAGACTTCCATTCAACTATTTCTTATAATTACCTCTAAAATGTGTCTTAATGTAATTTTCTAGAATGTGTCTATACTCTCCACTATAATGATACCTATACAATGTGTTGTAATCCTAATTGTGAGAATTACCTTGTTTAGGTGAATGAGCTTGATTTTTAGATATCCAATTGAAATTTTCCTTAGATTTTCATTCTTGTGATCTATGTCCATATTTATGATAGATGTAACAATATCCTTTAGACCTAGGTGTAGTAGGTGCATCACTTGTCTTTAAATTGAATTCATGTGCTTTGTGTCCTTGTTTCTTGCAATTAAAATAGTTACCTATAAACTTAGGTTTTGGGTTTTTCATACCATCTTGCTTCTTCAAATGTTTGTTGTGTCCAATTTTACAAAAATGATGAAATGTAGGTTTACCTTTAGGTTTTATGTTTCCTTTTTCTCCACTCTTAGATGATTCTCTCTCTTTGGTAGATGAGTGATAATTCTCACGTCCTAATCTAGAAGTGTCACGAGGTGTCCTTAGTGATCTCATCAATCCTTCAATGTTTTATATCTTCACATTGTTTGTCCATTATCTCCAGTAATTCTTTCTTAAATCTCAACTCATTCCTTGGTTGGTCACTCTATGGTCCCAAATTTGTGATCTCCATGTCCTTTCTTCTTAACTCTTGATTTGCAAGTAACAATTGATTCATCATGTCCAATTGATTGTTTGTAAGATTTTGCACATCAAATTATCTTTCTTCAAGTCTGGTAGCCATTTTTGTTTTTTCTTCTTCAATCATGATCTTATCTTCTTCAACTTTCTTCTTTTTTCAACCACCTCACATAGTCTTACTGACTGAATTTCTTGTTCTCTCTTGGGTCCCCTAACTTATTTACTTAGAATTCTATTTTTCTCCATTAGATATTCTATTTCTGCATTATTTTCACTAGTATTTCCACTATTACAAAAGTACTCAACATCAACTTTCTTGTATAGGATGTCATTTTTCTGAATTATCATATCTTTCCTTTTCTTTAAGGATTTCTTGAATTCTTCTTTTTCTCCTTGAAGTTTCCACAATATGATTAGGATTTCAATCATTTGATTCAAAATGATATTTCCTAATTAGTATTCCTCTATTTCCAAGATTTATACTCTAAAGATGTTAGACTTATTCTAAGACAACTAAGCTTTGAGAGCAATTGTTGAAAGTCTTATTAGGAAACAACATACTAAGAGGGGGGTGAATTAGGATCACTAAAACTTTTCACTATTAAAATAATATATCAAATTAACTTCATCCACTCCTAATCCATCTCATATCTTAGATCTCATACCATATAATCATAAAATGTAGTGCTGAAAATGAAATCTATCTAAGAATAACATCTATGATATATAAACACATAACACTACAGATTTTGGTAACCCATAAACCCTCCAAGTTGAAGGTAAAACTAGGGTGGGGATGAAACCCACAAATATTTATTGCTACAACAACAAATTTTACTTGCTAGGGATACAATTTGATCACTTCTGATGATCTATCCTATAAGAGGACTACTCTATTAAAATCTTTACAAGAATGTTAGGTCTTACCTTGATTAAAGGATTTTACACTTAAAATGAAATAAGGAATTTTTTTAGGAAATTTAAATAAGGACTATTTAAACCACAGTGTTAAGAGATTTTCCCTGACTCAATATGATAAAATTGATTTAGTACTTGATCATTCAATTTTCTCTACAAGCTATTTATGGAACTCCTCTCTTCAATGTCACAATCTGATCTCCTTATCTAATATTCTTTGATTTGTCCCTCACTATTAGGTTACTCTATGTGATCTCTCTATCAAACTTAGGATTCCTTGCTCTATCCTTGTCTTGTTTTCTCCTTCATACTTCTCTCTTTCTCGATTCTGATTTTAGGGTTAGATCCCTTCCTTAAATAGATAATCATAAAGAGTTTTAGATCTTAATCAACAATCTATATTTCATCATTTTCTCATTTTTCCTTTCTAATTTTCTAATTGGTTAATATGATTTTCTTGGGATTGATGCCTTCCAAAAAGATGTGTTATATTATCCTTAACTATCTCTATAATCCTTAAATGTCATGTAGAAGATGTCTAATAAGATTTTATGGTATTACAAATTCATATGTCAAAACTGATTTATTTGGAAATTGAATGTTCTGACACTTGGTCATAACTAACATTCATGCTATCTCTTATCTTCTATTGTCTCTACGTAAACTAACTCACTTGACATTAATTAACTTTCTATTACTCAATCTTCAATGTTTTACATGACATGTAGGCTTTCTTAGTCCTTGTTGGGGTGCTTGGCAACCTTTAACTTGCTTTTCATGTAGTTATATGAAATAAGTCCTTTTGTATCTCTATCTTCTCTGGATAGCTTGGTTGTAGTGATTACTATCCAAAACTACCTTTGAAATCACAAAGTATTGGATACTAATAGGGAACTTGGGCTTAGAGATCAACAACTCAGTGCTTTGGCTCATTAACTAATTTTTCTAGGGATATTTGATCAATTGAATTGGTGCATTTAATATGTGTTGCATGTGATCATGATGTGGCTCAATCTTGGGATTTGTGAGGACCTATTTCATTCTTGGTTATTTATCCTACCTAGATTTAATGAATGGTGTAAATTGACTAAGGAATATTAAGTTTATTTGGATTCTATATGATTCTATTTGCAACAAGCCAACTTGTGGCCATGCAATTATAAAAAGAAAGAGTTGAGTAGAGTTTTATGGAGGCATTGATTAGAAGAGATTTTGGAAGGAATATAGAATTGAAACTTGGTAGAAATATATTAGCATGAATGGTAATGATATGACATTAGGGGATTATCCTAAGCATTGGAGAGTATTGACATGTTTCTTTCATGACTGTGTTTGTGATTGATGTCAACATAGCAATAAGTCTATGAAGACTAGAAAAGTAGTAGATAAAGATCTTAGTTGTATAGAAAATGTTTTGATTGTTTGGTGATGTGTATTCATGGATATGTTTGACACTATTTCTGAATGTTAAGGTTCAATGTGCAATACCTGAGTGGAAGATGTACAAAAAATATGCCTGATTTGCAAAGAGCAATACAAAGACAAAGTACCTAAGAAGTAGTTTATGATGTTTGTACTATATTTTCTAACAAAGATATAATCTAGAGATGTGCGGTCAACTAGTGACATAAGAAATTTTGATGATGACATCAAAAAATACACAAGACCTAGTTTTGTGCATGTTAGAAGTTGCATAGATTGTGAGTTCATACTGCTATTGTAATTATCATTTAATCAAATAAACTTATTATAATTAATTGAGAAAGCCCCCAGACTAACTCAAGGAATTATTTTGAAAATATGGTATAAGGGAAAGATGCTTTCCTTGTTTTTAAGAAGTGTTGTGATCATTGTATTGAGTGAGAAGAGAAAAAAGGAGAAGAGTGTTTGGTGAATGCAAGTAAGAAATCTAAGGGATTATTGGATGTGATATTTGTGTTCCTATTACAAGATCAGAAGGAGAAGAAGTCTAGTTGACAAGATAGAGAAAGAGGAAGGAGAATTACTATTTATTTCTATTATATTGTAAGGTATAATATAGAGATCATTTGGATAGTGGGTACATTGGTCTTTCCCTCAAAGCTATTTGGTTAGTCAGTCCATCTATCTTCTACAACTCCTAATAGGGTTGGCACAACTCTTGCCAGGGTTGGAATATCCTAATATGGATTCAAAGTCTACTAATAAGGAATGATATGTACTAAATATTGTTATAGACACCTAACAAGGTCCATCCTCTAACATGAAATATTTATATTAGTACATCATCTTGTGGGTAATGTTATTCCTCATTTTTACTTTACCTAATTTTAAAAAATTTTAATGTGAAAATGTCTTGAACTGTGATGTGTAGTTAGGGTTTTGTTATGACATGTTATCAATCCTTTGGTAAAAACCCTAAACCTAATAAAATTTCCTATTCTTGACACTTAGGGTTTCCCTAAAGCTCATAAATTTGATTTTCCTAAAAAATAACCCTTTTTTTTAAGTTCACACTCTTTTTGAGCTATTTAAAATGCAACCTAACAAAAGGAAGTTATGAAGCCAACATTTGTTTGTTCACTTGGCCGTGTGGTTAAGTTAACAATCCAATTCTCAAACTATGACCAAGTAAAAAGGTTAAAAAATGTTAAATTATGCAGTCACAATGTTAGCTAAGCACTAAAAAGGATAAGTTGTGACCTAGCGATCATTACTAAAAAGTGCATGAAATTTTTGTTCACTTAGTTTCATTGTCAAAGAAGATACGAGTAATTGAATCAGCAACTTAGTGACTAAAGTCAATTCAGAGTAAAAACACAAGGGGTTGCTTAGTCACGATGTTAAGAAGATTCTAGTAAGGATAATCCGCAACTTGGTGAACAAGAATACAAAATGCATGAATATTTTGTATTCCTATGGTTGTGAGGTTAAGAAGGATAAGATCTATGAAGTTAGTGATATGGCAAAATAGTTAGCATGAAAGAAGGATAGAGTGATTGCTCAAGTGTTGTGTTAAAAAACGTTAATAAAGATAAACCACAAAGTAAAAAATGGTTAAAAGAGCATAAAGAACCTTTTCTTGCATGGTCATGAGGAAAATTTATAATTAAGCTAAGATGTGACCCTATGAAGTCCTAAATTAAATTGCATACAATGCCTTGATCAAATGATCATAGAGATAACAAGCCCAAAAACAAAAAGGTGTGAAAAGCTGTGACTTCATTATTGCTAGGGGTATTTGCAAGGTCAAAAATAATAAATGGAAGTTCTAATAAGATAGAGTGAAAATGAAGTTAAGGTTGTAAAAGGGAAAAAATATTTAAGGCACTCAGTCATGTGGTTAATGGCAAAAAATATTGATTACACCATGAAGTGATGAAGCAGGTAAGAGGATGGAGTCATCCAACCACCAATGTTAGATGTTAAAGTGGAAGATGACCATGAAACAATGAATAAAGGGAGTCACTAGGTCATGTGGATAAGTTTTAATGAAAAAAATGACTATTAAAGAGTCTCATTATGATCTAAAAATGATGTCCTGTCAAAAGTGCATAAAAGGTTATAAAAGACTAGCAATACAAATGAATTTTGGCACTTTTATAGAAATTGATATTTTTCATGCACTTTGAAATAAAGACACATAAATTCTTCTCTTTTTTCTTTTTCTCTATTAATAAGTTGATATAATGGTATTCTGAGCTAGTATTATGCAAAATCTAGAGATAGAATTTCGAGTGCTAAGACATTTCTAGAGCTTGCAGAGATTATCAGTGCTTTCAAGAGTTCATACTAACATAATTTATTTAAAGGAATTTGATGGCTGAAGCTATGGCACAAGAAGAAGGCAAGATAATATCTCAAATTAATGTGGAAGAGTCTTTGCAAGTTTTTGAACAAGAAAAAACAAAGTTGGCAACCCTAAATGTAGAGGGGTGGATATATTCCCTTCTAGGGTCTTCTCATGTTCAAACCCTAAATTCACATGTTTCAGAGATATATACCCTTTTCATAAAGACACCATTGTGCCTAATATGAATGGAAATGAGTTTTTTTGGTATTTCTATCATAATAAGTTTGCAAAGTCATCAATTTGTAACCCATGGGTTAGCAACATGAAAAAATTGATAATGCAAGAAGTAATAATAGATATTGATCTAATAAAGGCATTGATCAAATCCTACAATCCAACAACTAAAGCTTTCCATAGGAATGATATGAGTATCCTATGCAAACTCGATAGGGAGACTTTCATTGAGGTCTTTGACCTAGGAGGACCTACGACAAAGGCAATTGAAAAGGAGAAGATGAATGAAACTTTAAAAAAATCCAATAGTTTCTTTAGTGGAAGAGTCATGAAGAGGCACATTCCCAACACAAAGCTAGAAAAGGGTGAGATGCCAAAGAAAGTGGGAGACCTAATGCCACTTGAATTCAATTGCAAGTATTTAAGATACACCATTTTTTGAATTATATATATAAAGATATATATAATATACAGCCTGGGGCATTATATATATATATATATATATATATATATATATATATATATATATATATATATATATATATATATATATATTGATTTGGATATTCAGGATCCAACTCATAATGTTGGTATGATTTTGTGGAGTATGTCATCAATAGGATGCATGATGAAATTGTGGCTACTCAGAATGGAGAACTTGGGAACTTTAGATTCTTCCATTACTCATTGTTGATGCACATAATTTTGTATAAGAACATAGGGAATATCATTCCAAACTTCATTGAAGCCACTAAAGAGAATGGAGAAAACTTTCTTGCTTAGATGCAGACTTGCTTTTGGCAAGGGATTTATCCCTATGCTAGTTCTATTGATTTTTAAAATGAATTTTTTTTTCCTTTTAAAAACATGGTAGTAGATGTAACTAAAAGGATTAGTAGATGGGTAAGAATTCTAATAAGGCCATCTTCTTAGCCAAATAGGGATAGGGTACTTAGTTGTTATTGGGCTAGTTTGTTTCTCTTTGAAAAATTTTCAATTATAAGGGATTTTGGTTGCCCACACTCCCCTCATGTATTACCAACATATATCTCTGAAAGGTTAGGCCACCTATAATTCTCTTGGAAAATTTTAATGATGAATATAGAATATTTAGGTGCTACTATTAAGAGGGAATTTTTTGTAGCAAGGAACAAAAAGATAGGTGACTTTTTAATAGGAAAAGATGTTATAGAGGATATAAATCAATGCCTGGGAGAGTTCAAGCTTCCCTCAGCCCCTGCCAAGACCTATGATGTAAATAATTTGGTGAGGCATCCTATAAAATAGATGAAGAAGTATACCCTCCCTAGCAGAAAACCAAATTGGGAAGAGTAATGCATAATGAATTGTTTAGATACAAATGTTTGTAAGGATAGAACCCAAAGATGGAGTAAGATAATGAAAATTGAAAATCCATGAGGGCAATTGATCCATTATTTTAGGGTTTCTACCATGAGAAAACATACCTAGGTAGATATAATAGGTTCCTCAAAAATTTTGATTAGATAACGACATAGGTGCTTGTTGAAATCAGAGATAGGGTAGAGCCTCAAATCCCTCAATAAGAGGATGTAATAACCATTGAAGTTGATGATGACTGGCTAGAAAATTCATCATGGAAAAAAGGGAAGAAGAAAAATAAAATGATTGAGATCCCTGACAATGTCAAAGGAAAGGCACAATAATTTTTTCCTAAGGGATCCAAATATTTTGACACAATAAGACACAATTTCATACTGAAACAAGTAGGGGAGAAGGAAAAGATCGCAAATAAAACTAAATTGAAAATTCAGATATTAGATGGAAAATCATTTAGGCTCAAGAATTTATGAAGGATGATGAATTCATTGAATTAGATGAACTCAAGTCATTCCTATATAAGGTAAAGAAAAATGAGCTTACACTACAATTGCAACCAGGTGATTCACCTAAGAAGACTATAGATTTGGTACAAAGGGTGCAAGAATATATCCTAATAGTGAGATCCTCACTATAGAAGAAGCTAGAGAGGTTTTAGCAAGAAGTGGGATGATTCTCTATCTAGGATGGGAGCTTAGCTCATCCTTTATGTTAGATCAAATTAGAAGGCAGGACAAGTCAAACTCTTTTGAAGAGACCAATATTGTTGCGGAGTTGCAAGGTTTTGGTTTCAACATTTATAGCAAGACAATGGCTATATGGAGCATGGCTATTGAAGGTAAATAAGCCAACCGTCATGGAGATAAAGGTTTCCCCCCAAGGTAGTTCAATATTTTGGAATGTCACTACTGTATCTAGTGATCAAATCCATAGGCTATAGAACACAACATCATTAATGTGAAAGATAAAAATGGACATGTTAGAAGAATAATTATATCAAACATACAACATATCCATTTATGTTATGCAAAATATTAAGAAAAGAAATAAAAAGAACTTATGTCCTAGAAAAGAGGGTGGATGCATTAGAAGAAGAAACAAGAAGCCTTAGGAATGTTTCAAGGCCCATCATAGAGGTAAAAGACTAGGAAGACCAAATAGAAGTTTATACAACAAATGTGGGAGAGAGCTAATAGATGGATATAGATGAATGGGATGGTGCTAATGAGGTAGAGATCAGGACAATTCAAATCTTGATGATGCATAAAATAGGTGTGTTACAAATTGTTTCACAAAATGTGTACAATAGCTACATTTCTATGTAAGGAATTGAATTCCAATGCTTAGAAACATTAGCCCTTTTATCTCCTCTTTTTACAAGTTGGGGGCCATATACACATTTTTTTGATAATCTAGTTCCCCTATTACTCCAAAAGAAGGAACTACCCAAGGCTATGATTATCAATACCAAAAAGATGATTAATAAAGTAAAAGAATTGCATGGTTTTCTCTAAGGAAAAATGAAATTAGTCCAAGGTAAGATAAAGAAAATTTCCATGGGAATTCCAAATTGTGTTCCTACTATCCCAGATGCCACTAGAATTATGAAAGAATGGAAAAAATGGTCTTCCTCTTTTGAGGATATTTTGACGCATCCACAGTTTATGACTTATTGCAATAATAAGACATATGTAATAGTTATCTATGACATGATTGAATTTTTTATTAGAATTGAGTCGAACATGAGCAAGGTCACTCAAGAGGTAAAAACAATAACTAATACTAAGTGGAATAAGTGCATAAATGAATTAGACATCATGTGAGATGCCACATGGCTAGGTGTGGATATTGATATTGCCATCTCTTGAGAGTGACTAGAAAAATTAGGGGTGTAGTTAGAAGTAGAGGAGACAAGAGAAAGGAAAGGAAAGTGACAGGAGCTTGAAGACCAATAGAAAGATGCTCAAGATACCTGATCAAAGTGCTACTTACCAGTTTCACAACTACATCTAAAGTTTTGATCCAAATATGAAGAATGTTTGAATGTAAATGAATATAAAATGTCTTTGTATTTTCTTTCCAATTGAATTTTGACACATCTCCTCCCATCTGAAACTAGTTTCAATTCTTCCTATACAAGGATTTCCAAGATGTGGAATTGAGGTCTAAAATCTATATAATTTTTATTATTATGCTATTTGCATTTGGTCCAATCTCTCTGTGTGTCAATTTTTCTGTGATGTATTCATTTTGAAAAATCTAAGAATACAAGTGAACATTGAATGATAATGTTGAAAACAGATTGATACAAGTATGATAAATATATTTCAATCATTATTTTGTCATTGATGTTAAACCTACTACTCGCTGGTAAGATAATTTTCTATATGAGTGAAGTACTACCATTTATTTGATTGATGAACAAGATTTGATCAAATGAGATAACAATATCACCTAGAGGAAAGGTTGAGTTATGATATGAAAAGGATTAGAAGAATTAGTTAAGATAGTGAAATTATAGTGCATTGGTTGCAAAGGTTGGTTACACTGATTAAGTCAAGAATAACAAGTTAAACAAAGTTTTTCTGCCAAGCTTGACTGAGTGGGCAGTAGGTTTCGAGAAAAGTTAGTGCAAGCCGAGTAGAAAATTAGTTGGAGATGAGAAAAGTCAATTTTAGTGCAAGTCGAGTAAAAAATTTGATGCCAAATAAAGTTTAGCTGATGTCGAGAACACATAAACTTTAGTTCATGTTGAGTAATTTTAAAGTGGATGCCAAGCAACATAGTATGTGTTGAGTATCAAAAGCTAGTTAATGCCAAGTGTCATAATTATGACAAAGATCTAGAATTCAATGAATCTAAGACAAAAATTTTGATTTCTTGGATTATGTGAACCACGTGGAAGATAAGATTAATAAGTTGGTGGTACAAAATTCAAGGTAAACCAATTTAGGTGAATTCAAAGAGGATTGAAGGAGAAGTTTCTAGAAGGGAATGAAATGAAATGAGGGGTAGTTTCATTGAATCCTACCTAACCTATCCTAAACCTAAATTGGATGATGGAGGATGAATGCAAAAATATCTTAACTCTCTATTTATAGAGATGATTGGTCAAAAGCAAGGTTAGCAATATGCGAGAACCTAAGGAAGATAAGGATTCTAGGGTATTGCTTCATTCAGTGACCTAATCAAAGAGACTGCATTGGAAAACAAAGAAAGAAGGCTTAAGGGGATGGATGCTTGAAGGGTGAACAAGTTATTAGAGCTAAAGTGTGTGAAAGCCAAGTAGAATGGAGGACTGAAATAGAGATCTATAATTTGAAAGTGGAGTTGTAAGTTGTTATCAGATCAAGCCTTATTATTACTTTCTAATAATTATACCATTCTAGGGTAAATCCTTTTGATTAAGGTTGACATAAAAATCATTTCTAAATCCTTTAATTGGGTGACATTCCAAGTGAATGGTCTAAAGTTCTCTAGCAAGGCTCACTCCTAACATGGTGATTGAAATCTTTTAACTAGGTCACATTTAACAGTGTGCATTGTAACCTTTAATAAGGACGGATTTTCACAAGGCATCACTTTTGAATAGTGGGAATGAGTACCACGTTGTTGGTGGTTTTTCCCAAATTGGGTTTTGACGTTAAATTGTTATGTCAATTGTGTTATTAAATCTATTATGTTTCATATTTACATTTTTGCAAATTGATTTGATGGTAACCTATAAGTTTCAATGATTGCATAATCTAATGGATGTATGCATGATGAATTTTTTTATAGATATGGTTTCACTAAGCTGTGAAATTTTTTATTTATACATCTAGACCTTGGATAATTGATTCACCCCCCCTATTATTATGAAGAACTCTTTGTTAGAAACAATAGTCCACCAATATAATTGAGAGGGGGGGAGGGGGTGAGTGGGCGGTGAATTAGTTATATGAAAATTTAACATTTAACCTCTTCAACAATCTTTACCATTCAAAGTAAACAACAACCATAAAAAGATGCACATAAACAATTATACAAAATATGTTGACTAGGGAAACCCTTGATCAAAGGTAAAACCCTGGTGGGAATGATGCCCACAAAATGATGTACTAATATGAATATGATGCCCACAAAATTTAGTACAAAAAATCCCTATTAGGAGACTTTGAATCCCTGTTAGGAGATTCCAACCCTGTTAGGAGTTGTGGAAGGTAGTTGAACCCACTGTCCAAATAGCTTCAAGATCACATCAACAAACTCACTATCCAATTGACCTTGATACTATTCCTTTTAGAATAATAGATGTGTAATATTCTTTTACTTCTTCCATTATCCATTACATTGGACTTCTTCACCTTTAGATCATGCAATCATATCTAGAACTCTATGATTAGTAATAGTAACCCTTAAGGTCACTTACATGCATTAGTATGTCACTATGCTCTGCTGCTTAGTAATTCAAAAATCTTATTCACTTTCATATCTCTAAAATATAGAAAACATATTTTCTTTATACCACACTTAATTAATAAATCCTTGAGTCAGCCTCATACTCCATTATCATATGTTAATTAAATGAAATACAAATTTAATTAATGCTATTGGCTCATAGTTATACACAAACTTTCACACACGTGACTTCTATACATGCACACTCTCTGATGTCATCCATGATTAGGAAACTATCTCCATTTTAATGGACAACCCTTAACTACAATTGTAACATGTTGTAGCAATCATGCAATGGGAAGTGCTTTCCTGATACTCTGTTTCTATACTATTCTCTATAAATCAATCATATCTTTTGTACACTATTGATTTAGGTTCTGTGCACTTGCCCATGTAATAAACACATAATGTAGTATGTGTTGGTAACTGTGCATAAGCATACAAGTAATATAATGTCCTCAATATAGAAATCATAGTTTGCTACTCTATCAGACTTTTGCAAACTCATTACTATGTTGTTATCAATGACAAACATAGTTATAAATACATCATAACAATGTTCTGCAATGCTCCTCCATAGCATCAGCATTCACGCTAACATTCTTACAATTTGTATCAGAGTCATCTACTTAAGAGGACTAGTTTGAAGGTACTAGAAGCACAAATATCAAGATGTCATTTAAAAGAGACATACCCAAGCTTAATAGAGATAAATTTCTTGCATGGAAAATTTTGATGAAGCTACACCTTGGAGGACTTGGAGATCATGCACAATCTACCATTACTATTGAGCATACTAATCCTACTAGAGCCCTAACTGCTAAAGATCTAAAAAAGAAGAAAGAACACAACCATGCAATGTTGGAGATTGCCTCTACCCTAAGCTATGCTAAGTTTGATGATATCAAAAGTCTTGACAGTACAAAGAAAATGTGGCATGCTCTACACACTATCTATGGAGATGGTAAGAATGTTCTAAGAGCCAAATCTAAGAGTCTTAAAAGTAAGTTCGATGATATGGGAATGCAAGAAGGTGAAAATATTGCTAAATATTGCTTAAGGATAAAAGATATTGTTAATGCAATAAGAGGAGCTACTAGTACAATAGATGATGATAAAATACAAAGAAAAGTTTTGAGAACACTACTACTTATATATGCTATTAGAGTTTCTGCAATACAAGAACTAAGATGTTTACTAAGGAATACTCTATGTCTTGAAGGTCTAGTAGGTAGGTTCACTACTTCTGAGCTATCTAACTTTGATAATTATAAACCTAAAAATATGGAATCTACTTTCAAAGCTAAGTTATCATTGGAGGAACTTGGTGAGAAGAAGAAGGAAGAAAATAAAAAAAATGTATCTAGTGACAATGACATAGATGAGGAAGATTTAGATCAACTTGAAGCACTATTGGAAAGGAGATTTCATAAAGGAAAAGGAAAGTTTAAAGGAAAAATACCTATCATTTGTTTTAATTGCAATGGGGTTGGTCATATTGGTACTAGATGTCTAGAAAAGAACTATATAGGTGGTGACAAGTACAAAAGTAGCTGAGATGAAGACAATAAAGATTACAAAGAAAAAAGCAAGAAGTCTTGCTACATTGCTAAAGAGGAAACAAAAGATGGATATGAAGATCATGATGATGAAGTGGTATATGTTGCAATGAAGGATGAATCAGATAAAGATGAGGCAACTTCAATTGCGTTTTCTATGAACAAGAATGATAGATGGATCATTGATAATGGGTGTTCACATCACATGACTAGAGATAAAAGTAAGTTCATTACCTTGAATTATTATCATGGAAATAGTGTAATATTTGGTAATGATGCACCATGGTTGATAAAAGGGAAAGGTTCTATCAAGTTCATAGAAAATATTTTATGTGACAATGCTTACTATGTTGGAGGACTTAACTATAATTTGTTGAGTGTGTCACAATTGAATAATTCAATATGTAAGGTTGAGTTTGCAAACAAGATTGCTAAGATATATGACACTGATGGAAAATTGATTGGAAAGGGTAATCAAACTAGAAGTAATCTATTCTACCTTCATATAGAGGATGTTGCTTGTTTAGTTGTAGAATTTGATGATGTGTGGCTATGGAACAAGAGATTATATCAAGTTAATTTTGATAACCTAGTTAGTATCAGTAACATGAGAAAAGTTAGAGGTTTTCCTATGTTGAAGAAGCCTAACAATATAATGTGCAAACAATGTCAGTTAGGCAAGATGACAAAGTCAAGTTTTAAAAGTAAAACTCATACCTTTAAAGGAATACTAGATATTGTTCATGCTGACTTGTGTGGACCAATTGAAGTGAAAACCTACAAAGGAGATAGGTACATTATGTTGCTTGTTGATGATTATTCTAGAATGATGATAGTTATGTTTCTGAAACAAAAATCTAATGCTTTTCAAACATTTAAGTGATACTTAGCAAGATTTGAGAAGGAAATAGGTAAAATTTTGAAATGTTTGAGATTTGATAAAGGAGGAAAATTTACATCAAATGAGCTGTAAATGTTCTATAATGACAAAGGAATCAAAAGACAAACATTTTCTCCTGGAAGCCCTCCACAAAATGGAATTATTGAAAGGAGGAACACGTTTGTAATCGACTATGCTAGGACACTCATGATGGAGAAGAATGTTTCTTTGAAATACTGGAGAGGATTTATAAGTATAGCTATTTATATCTTGAACCATGTACAAGTCAAGAAAGGTACTCATTCAACACCTTTTGAACTATGGTATGGATACTCACCCAATGTAAAATATTTTTAGATATTTGGAAGCAAGTGA